>JAHRHZ010000046.1:15012445-15033368 GCA_024137785.1 Ginglymostoma cirratum
TGCTTGACCTGCTGTGTTCATCCAGCCCCATGCTTGTTATCTAAGGCCCTTAACTGATTGTGCCTGTGCCTTTGACTAACTGGAGTTCACTGTCATCCCACTAAATTTTATCAGCTTGACTTTCACAGGCCGTAATTTTCTTCAAGTACATATGGTGCCTTTGCCACATAAGTTGCTGGCAGAAACTGAAACTCCGTTGTTGACTATCATTGTGCCAACTGATATATATTTGCTCTTGAATGCTTCCCCCTGCTATAAGCTGCCTGTCTCTCCTTCTATGCTTAAAAAAAAAAATCAGGCTACACACAACCTGCCTGTCTATTTCTAAATAAGTCCTAAAAGTATGGAGCATTAAAAATGGACTAAGACCCCGAGGCTGCCTCAATCATTCAACCCTAAAACTTCAGTATAATTACATATGATGTTCCACAGTGCAAACTGACCTGCAAAAAGCATGCAATTTCTGGCTGTCCCTCAGCTCTAACATAGATGCTTGAAGCCTTAAGTGGTAGATGGATCGGACTAATAGCAAACATGACAATATTGTGAGGCTGGTGTTTTACTGATAATGGAGTTGCATGGATGAAAGTCCAAGAAGCGTGTGGCCGTTGACCGTGCAGGAACCTGATGCAAAAAAGGCGGTTCCATGTGAAGGGAAGTCATTACAATCATTACGCGAGCTGCTATAGATGCTGACAAGACATATCGACACTCTCTTTGAAGTTTTGTGAATTCTTTTTTCTCGATTGCGGAGAGAAAGATCAGAAATGCAATGTCAGTCATTGGGTTGGAGTTTTAATGAGATGCATATGCATTGGAATTAGCTTCTTGCCACTCACCGGTAAGATTCTGAATTCTCCAAAACTTGAGGACTTAATTGGTCAAGTTTCTCATGTCAAGAACACAATTCTTTTTCATTCTTACTCAATTAAGCCATCTCACTTGGCATTATTTGTGATGCACCAATAGGGAAAATTCCATCCCAAATGCTGTTTGCCCTGTGCTCACTACCCAACGTTGATGCCTGGTTAAACATTGTCATCCTTTTTTTTTAAAACCCTTCTGTAATCTCACCCATCCCTAACTGTCTAATTGCCTCCCTAGCTCCATAGTTCTCAGGGATATCTCCAACCTTGGTCTCTTGTCCATCACTGACTTGATTTACTTCACCCTTGGTGGCTGTGCCTTCAGGTGCCAAGGCCAAAAGCTCTGGAATTCCTACCATTTGTATGAATTTGTAAAATCCCTTTTTGAGCTTTCAGTGAATTTTCAGGTATCTGTTGAAGGCTTTGGCTATATTGTTATTGAGGTGTTCTCAGTGTTTATCTTCAGGTTTCTCTGCTTGCGAATGATTTATAAAACAGGCATGAATACAGGAAAGACTCATTATTTGATCTTTTGTATTGTTTTGTCTTCTGCAGATTGCAATTTTCAAATTGGAGATACTATTGTCTTTTAATAATTTCAACTGTACTCTATCTCTTTGTGTTCGCTTCATCTTTTCCGCCCCTAATATTATGCTGGTAGGTATGTTTACCTGAGGCAATTAGAGAGTACATTCTCAGCTATTTTCAAATTTGGTTCAGTGCTGCCAATTCCAAGGATGTATTTAATTTAATACAATTTAGCAATGAAGATGTTCTAATTCTTGCTTATTTAATGTCCTTTAGGCAGCTTCAGTCATCTCCCTTCATCAAGAGCACGGTTGAAATCATCCAGCAGCTCAGTTCGTGCCCAGACAGGCAGCATCCAAAATAAACCATGGAAATAACGATCAAAATGTTAATCCTTCACCTTTCTTAATACTTCTGTTTTTCTTAAATCATTAGCTACTGTATTGCAAAAGAGCTGTAGAAAATTGTTATCACTGACGTTCTGTAAAAAAAACTTGAAGCAATGTCTAGAAATAGATGATTTTGAAAACAATAGCCAACATAAGTTTTCAAAAACACTATCTACTTGGGTTTAAATTACCCACTTTAACTTAATTTATAGCTTTAAACTCCAGCCAAAAGCAGTGGAAAAGATTAAAACAGAAGAACAAGGGAAACACTGTTCAGAACTGTCTCATTACTGAGTCCTGTGTTGTCAACCATAGGTTTTGAATACACAACAGATACCAACACAGATTTGGATGTAGAAACACAGAAACAATACTTGTTTCACCCTAAGAACACCCTAAGATAAAATCCTGTTTTTATTTTTCCTTTGGTTCTAAAAGACAACATGAAGGAAAATAATTTAGTCTTCTCTGTATTATCACAGAACTCTGGGCTAATCCCAGTCATTGGTTTTAAAGGATTTTACTTTCTTCTGTCCTCGCAACTATCACTTGATGATTAATGACCACCTCCGATATGAAACTGTTGATAACATTTCCAACTATTGACATGTCCTAAAGGATACTTAATGCAATTCAACAGGAATTAAACAGCAGTTGAACAGATTCTTATCATTCCAACAGTACGTTAGATCTCGTAACATGCCAACATATACCACAACATGCTCAAACTATACAATGGAATACAAGTAACGTATTTATAAACCTAGTGCACTTTGACCTATTTTTCAAAATTTTAACCACCCATGACCTTAAATTTGTCAAATCAATTCAGAACATTTCCACTGGCATATATATCAGTGTGTCAGGGCAGCATTTCATAAACCAAAGTGAAAAGCTTCTTGGGTCAATCATTAATACCCTGTTTCTGTTTGCAACTGGGTCTCTGAGAGCAAGTGTACAGCCTGACTGATGTGTCAGTAAATATGTAATGAATCCATACGGATGTGGCTTCAACATTCTTTGATACAAAGTCTTTGCATGTACTGAACTGGACTGTGGTGTGCTCAGTGCCTCCCGTTGCCATGCATTATTACCCTTGATTTGTAGGTGTTTGTACTTTGTTAAATTTATTTTCAGTTCCTGTCTCTGATTTTTGTTTTAGCTTCAGTGTAGCTGCCTTTATACAGAATGAAACTATTGATAGTTTTTACATGTATTTCAAACCATTTTGACTTTCTTTTGTGCTTACGAAAACCGGTGGATTTACTATAATGGTCAAATTCCAGTCTTTTAAAAGAGATTTTGATGTCTTCAGAAACACTTTTGGACTCCACAACTCCATCTGTTCTTGTGGGAAAGAAAACTGACCTTTCCCAATGCTGGCTTTTAAAGTGATCGCCCTATTTAGATCCATCTCAGTCTGGCAACTTACTGAGATCTAGCAAACAGAGGAAAAATATTGTGCAGTATCTCTGATTTTTATTTAATTGTGAGACCTAGAGTAACATTCACCTCTGTCATGCTTCTCTGGAGCTAGTTAAACTCTATTTTAGCCAAATGTACAAATTAACTGAATGTGCAAACCCTAAAATAAAATGTGATGGTCTGTGTTTCTAATGAGAAAATGAAGTGAGTCAAGCCTATGGCAAATTATATACTGTTGATTCACTGACTGCACTTATTGACTAGTTCCTGGCTACAATCAATATGAGTTAATCAGTTGTTCTTGTGCCTCCAATTTTGAAAGCTTTTTGTTTTTCACCACCATGTATATGTGGCAATATGATTCATAGATGCTCACAGCAGTGCGTTTCATCCTGGAATCCCAGCCTATGTCTCTCCCAAGGAGCCAAGTTAATACTTGTGTGTCTGCACAAAACTGAAGTTGTCTATGTTTTCGATCTCTTTTTAAAAGGTTTTTACTTGTGCTTGCAAAGACTGAGAAAATGTGGCAGTGTTTTCTCAATTACCTGTCTTTTTCCAACTATACACATTGTTTTCATGATTATTGGCATGACAAGTTAATGAGCCCAATGTAGAAGTGTCCTGTTACTGCTGGGTGTAAGATTTTGTAGTGGCCAGTACTGTCCCAGCAGGGAATCATCTTTCCTAACTGTGGACATAAAATGCAGCTCATTACCATGGCTACCCTCTTAGAGCATGCTTTTATTGTTTATTGTGTCTCGAATACCATTGCACAGTCGGTCTCCTTTCCAGCGGCGACATTCAGAGGAAAATTAATAGACACAAAAGCAAAGTCGGATTTGCAAGTACTAATCACTGTATAGCATTAAGACAAACAGAATTGACAGGTATCTGTTCATGTTTTCTAAAGCATGGATTGTGAGCCAGTGGCTTGAAAACCCTCAGAGCTAATAAAAAGTACTGTGATAGACATGCACTTTTTTAAACAAGATTTATCTGACAATGATCTAAATGAGTACCCCTCAGAGATAGTCACTTCCCAAGCCCAAGGATATTACAATCTAACTATAAGTGACTTTAATATATCATCCTGAGAGTAACTGACTTAGTGCAGATCAGAGATCAAGCTTGTAACCATCTTAGTCTGATTTTCAAAAAGTTTCTTTTTACATGTACTGCTGTCTTTTATGAAGATGTGAAATGTTGCCAATGGATATGATGTGCGTGTTGATGGCCTTTGAGTTACTCTTTGAGGAATTTCCTGCTGTAATATCAGGCATCCAGTTCGAGGCCTGGATCGGATCAGATTGTTATTGGCATGCTGGTATTAAAAGTTACATCCCAGAAGGATCCTTCATATTTTGTTCCTTGTAGTTGTTCTGCATGTTTAGTGAATGCTGACTAGATGATTATGACTGTGGCAGTTGGTCAAGTGATCTTGGCTTTTGGTCTTGAATATAAAAATCTGCATATTCTGTATTTTTTAAATAAAATGTATTTGTTTTAAATTTTGAAATGGTGAATGGCACATCTTTCTCAGTACTTGAGTTGATTGTTTTTTTTTTTTAAAATGTCCCAACTTAATTTCACCGAAGTTGTGTCTTCGTATAGCTGAAGGGATTTTTTTTCTTCAAATGACTCCTTGAGCCACGGTCCATTATGGTCATTTAGCCCAATGATGCGTGATCTCTGAAAGTTAATGTTGTGATTTTCATTTTTCAAGCTAGTGATGAATTAAAGTTAGCCAGGATTCCTGTTGCTATGAAATATCGGCAAGGTACAGTTTAATGCTGTAGAGAACTTGTGGGTTCAATTGTTTATGGGATTGTGCTGTCATACTTGCATACTCCTTGCTGGGAGAATAATGCATAGTGGAGGATTCGGTAACTGCAGTTTTTTAAATATGAATATTCCCATACCAGTTGATAGCGTGGTTAGCAATGTACTGCAGGAGAATTTTATTGTTACTACCTAGCCCCCATGATATGTAAAACAAAAAGGACAGGGATGCTACTGTATCTCCAAAACGTAGAACCTGAGCTCCAGTCTCCACTTGTCTGGCCTGTGCAGCAGCTTTGAACCCTGCATCTTCTGGCCCAATCGGGAATGTACCGCTAAGCCAAAAGCCCACCCCAGTTTTCTGTTTTGAATGCTCCCAACTAACATTACGTACTTGTGAATTAAAGCAGTTGCATTGAAATTAAATTTCTCACTTTTTTTTTGTTTATAAGATCTCAAGATTATAATGGAAGGCCGTTCAATCCACTTTAGTTCACCATTCACAATAACACAATCTGTTTTTCCCAGCACTTGCTGTAATTTTGAGGTTCCACTCCTAAATCCAGTTTCGTACCTGCAAAAATGTCATTTTCTTGTGTTTCTGACATACTTGATGTAAATTGTAGTTTCAATATCAATCTTTAGGACACTCCATTAAATATCGTTCTATCCAACTCCAATCCCTCAGCCACAGCAACTTCAATATAGCTCTCTATGAATATTTTGTCTTCTGCTCTTCAACTAATTTCACATTCATAATGAAGATTTACCCTGAAGCAGTAGAGCTTTGAGATGAATTAATTGCTTTTATGTGAAACCATGTCATGTGGCTTTTGCAAGTACGTACATGACATTGTGAGGTATGCCATAGTTCAAGTTGGGGTATCATTTCCTCAAAGGAGCCAAGGAGGAGGAGTGATGCTTCCATTTCCTACTTCAGCCATTTTCTGTATGAGATTGCCAACTCCAGTTTAGAGGGGTTTGTTCTGCACACCACACACAGTTAAATTCAGACTCTACAAAGCCATTTTCACATCATGTACTTTGTATCAGAGAAAGGTCCATTCCAAAAAGTCTACAGGATATGTAATCTAAAATCCTCAAGGCGACAAAAACTACTTAGTCCTCCATCAAAGCCCTTATTGCAAGAAGAAAATCTACACAAGACATCCAGGTGACTGTTGATCTAATCTGAAGGAATAAAATTACTTTAAAATTAGGTATCTTGATTGAGTGATGCTTTATTCAGTATAATCCAATGTATTTCATGATTAGATATGTTGTGGTAGTAATAATAATACAAATGTAAAACAGAGGTACCTTTAGAGTATAATTGCAGAACGCTTTGAATTAATTTTAATAGGGGTTCTTTCTGGCGTGATTTAAAATTTCCATCAAACCCAAATAGGTTTCCTCAGCTGTTGGAATAATCTGATCAGCTGGTAGAATGAAGCCATAGCGACCAGTATCACGCAGTTCAAAGCAGAAAGAATACTTGATACCTTGATCATAAGCCCAGTCAATGGATGAACCGCTGCTTTGATCTAATGAAGAAACAAAGAAATATTTTCATTGAATTACTTTAGAACAGTAAACATTCTTTACACAGCGATGTGCCATGCTTAGGGTATTGGGATTTTGATTTGAACCTTGAATACCTAATATTGGATTGGCAATAGCACATACATCATAGTATGGAAAAGTACTTAATACAGGTCCAATGCTTACCAATGTGTCAGGGGAAAGTCATAGGGAGAGTGTGGTCCCAGCTGGTCTTGCTATTTTTAGTTTAAAAACTTCACTGGATGGAGGTCCATCATCTTGGTTGTTGACTCAATCTTGAGGAAGAAAAGACTTTGGATAGGGGAAGGAGGTCCTTCTCTCATAATCCTTTCCCTCAATGGAGTATAATTTCTGTAATTTGGCCAATTATTTGTTAAAAAATAAATCATTGCCTTAGAAAATAGTTCACAGTCAACAATTAATTATTGCCAATCTGGTATTTTCATCGAGGTAGTTTACCCTTTTCCCACAAAAAAGTGTATCCAATTTCTTCAAGGTTGTCAAGTGATTTCAGGATTCCTCCAGTCAAATTGATCACTGTGTTATGTTTACTGATGTTCTACTTTTGCCTGCGTGTCTCATGTCCATTTAATATCAGGAACTACTCTCAGCTCATTCAGTCCTGTGCATTTAGCAGTTTTTTTTCTCAACACCTCCAAGGAATGATTGATCAGTGTCAATCACTTTCTCGATTGCTACTTTAGGTGGATTTATAAGACACTGCAATTACTTGTTGACAAGGCTGTTCTCCCTTTGTTTACCCAGATGATAGCCTATTTCAGTTATAACACAAGCATAGGTGAGGGAAGGCTGTCCAACTACCCTTTGGATTTTATAAGACTTATGGTCCTGCAGACCCTGCATTAGGTAAATTATAAAATCATGGAGTGAAGAAGAGGACCTTTGGCCCACCAAGTCTACATCAATAAAAAGCTACTTTATGTTTACACTTAAATTGAGGGAAAAGATAAAAATCATGATGGCTTCAAAGAAACACCACACACAACAATCACTTGATGATTGCTTTCATTCAAGTTTCACACTTTAATCTGCCTGGAATTATAACAAAAATCACAAAGTATGTATCATTAAGAAAAGTGTTCATTCTAAAATTTGAACAGGAATTTTAAGTATACGAAGAAAAAAATTGTAAAATGGATTGTTATATTTTAACAGTTTTAAACTAAAAGAATAAGGCTAATAATTTGATAGCTGACACCAATGCTAACATTGCATCACTGCTTGAGTCTGCTGCTTATTTTTACACTTTAAGGAAGATGTATGAAAAACAGACTGTCAAAACATTTCTGGCAATCATAGGAAATTTTAAGATTATGGAGATAATTATTAAAAGTGTATTCACACAACAAACTGCAATGAAGGATGCTGTGTATTTCAATAGAGCTGTTTGTATGCAAAGAAAAGGCATAAATATAGTTGTAGAGGATCTTAGTATTTAGTAATGCTTGATATTTTGGGAGAGGTTGGTATTTCCAATTAACTGCCATTTGGAAGCCTAAAGATTAATAAGACACTGTTGTCTTTTTTTGACCAGGTTAACATTTTGGTGCTTGGGTAAGCATTGCCAAGCATAGGTGAGATGTGTCAGAGCCTTGATGCATATAGGGATGGATAAGCAAAGTTTTCTTTTAATTCCTTTAATTTTTATTTAACATTGCTCTTATTCTTAGCTAATCAATCCAAACATTTTATCACCTTGTTAAAAAATAAATATTTTATTATTGATCTATGGCCTGACTTGTCCTATGAGGCATTTTGCGCCCATTTCATCTGTCATTTATTTAACCTTGACTTCACCCTTTGTCTGAAAATTAAAGACCCTGACCATCTTCAATGTTCATTCTTGCTGCCTCTCCCTGCATCCTTTCTTTTCATCAGCGTCCATTTAAAATGTGACAACAAAATAATCAAACGATATGAAAGCAGAAGCTCATCAACACTGTTTAAACATTCAATCATTAATTTCATTTTCCTGCCTGTTCCCCATTACACTTGGTTCCATTACTGATTAAAACTGTCTATTTCTGGCTTGAATGGACTTAATGACGTAACCTCTACATCTCTCTGCGGTAAATAATTCTAAAGATTAACTATCATCTGAGAGGAAAAAGAATCCTCTTCATCTATGTTTTAAATGAGCAATGCCTTACACTGAGATTATGACCTCTGGTCCTATTAAGTCCACCTGGCTGACCCTGTTACGATCACAACATGCACCATCTCTGTACCTACTTCCTTTAAAATCCTTGAATGTAACCATTCAGATCCAAAGTCCTTATTTGTGTTTAGCCCCATTCGTCTCTCAAGTACCTTTTCTCTCATGATAGCTATTGGCTTTTCTTCTTTCCCTTCCCCATCACTCTTTGATGATTTAGTATTTCTGTTTTTAGTGTCCTCTACCATGAAGATTAATGCCAAGTATTTCCCCAGCGTTTTTCTCTAAGGAACCTTTGTTGGGCCCTATTTTTCCTTTATATATAATTAAAAATGCTCTTAATCTCTATTCTTATATTACTTGGCTAAAGGAACAAAAATGAGAGGACATAAATTTTAAAGTCATGAGCAAACAAAATGACGTTGATGTTAAAGAAATCAAAGTAGTGAGGGTATGGAATGTGCTGCACTGAAATATGGTGGAGGCAAGTTCAGTTGAGGAATTGGATGATTATTTGGCTAGGAAGAGTGTGCAAGAGTAATGGGGTAAAAGCAGGAGGTAATAATGCTTGTTTGAAGAGCTGGTGCAGGCACAGTGGGCTGAATGGCCTACTTCTGCACCGTAACAACTCTGTGATTCTGTGAGGTAATTACATTACTCTTCACTGTGAGTAATACTTACAGATTGTGGTGAAGATGGGTCCATATTTGTAGCTGGTTCCATACAGTGATGCTAAAGAAGTGACAGATATCTTGCTGAGATCAAGCTGCATGAAAAAGGGCATATTTAAAATTTGAAACAGGTAAGGACATGAGACAGATAACTTTTTTAAGAAAAGCCAACAGCATGTTCATATTTAGATTTCTATCCCAGTCTCTACCATATGTTCACTATCTAAATAAACTAGATTCTCTATGTGAATTGAAAGACCTCATCTGCCTAACTAGTGATTTGCACCCTCTGCTGTTTGATGTTTATATGCATGAAACTTCATGATATTATTTTGAAATATCTTTTGCAAAGCAAATAAACCAGACTTTTTCAATCTTAAATCCTAACATGTGAAACTTTTGTTAATTGCTTCCAAGTCGTTTCAGTAGAAATAATAATCTTGTGGGTCGGTGATTCTGCATTTCTGTGCATTAGTTGCATTGCAAGCTTTTTTTAGAGGCTATCCTTTTATAGCTGTTTTTAACAAAACTGTCATTATAAATTTAGTAACAAATCTCTTTCCTGACCAGCACATAATTAAATATTCCTTCTTGTTTTTTTTCTCTCACTTATCCACATTGAACTGTCTGCCACTTCTTGACCCCATACTGTAAATGCCTAAGTGTTTTTTGAGTCAGATTACTTTGGTCCTTCTTATTTTGTAAGCATCTGCAAACTTGGAGAATTTAGTAACAATTCTTTACCAAATCATCAGTATACGAAACAGAAGATGATTGCCCATGCTTCCAAAGTGTAATTTTTTTTTTAATCCAGCTCTTTAGTTACTTCCTAATTTCTGCTTCTGTTGAGTCAGCATTAAATTGTAACAAGCAGCTATGACAAATGCTTTGAATATTCAGATGGAATATGATCTCTTTGCTCCTGTCCACTATTAATAATGCTAAAAAGAAACATTTGTTTTCTTAAACAATACCCTTTCTACTTTGAACTCATTATTTCCCTTTAACAAGTAAGTTGCCCATTCAAATGGTGTGTGAAATTACATTAGTAGCTCAGAAGGTCTATGACTTATTCCAATGGAACCCTCTCATTTGCTGTATGAGAACTGGAATGAGTCTGCCATCCATCAGGGACCAATTGTAAACATCCTATAGCTAGGCCAAGAGGCCTTTGGAGGACCACAATTCAATGGATTGTTGGCCACAACTGTCTCCAGAACCCTGTTACAATTGATGTTGTTTAGAAAAAAATTACCAGTTCTCCATAGTCTTTTGGCTTAGTTGCGGTGTAACCATAAGGAAACATTAAGAGCTGAGAATAGCTGTGAACATCAATGAAGACTTTGAAATTTCCATGACTTTTGACAAAGTCAACTATGGCTTTGACTTCCTTCTCAGAATTGGCATAAGGTCCATAGTATGTTGATGAACAAGAATTGTCACTGGCACCAGGTCCTGTGAAATAAAAGCAGCAAATAAGACTTGATAGCTAACCATTTAATGCCCTCTTATTTGAAAGAAATGAGTGTGAAACTCAAGATTGCCCTCGCAACTTTTCAGATAATTCTACAATTTCAATTTTTTTGAAAGAAAAATGAAATTGCAAAGGCAAAGGGCAAAAACAACACAGCAGACATGATTAATAAAATGTTCCTATTCTGTGCAAACATATGCTGGATTGCATGGTGCAGTGAAATTGGGAAATCAGGCAGGTGGAAACACATCTGTAAATTAACTCACCTGAAATTCATTTATTCATTTTAAATGGAAGAAACACGTGCAGCTTTCTCAGCAGAAATATGTGTTCTGACCTGCCCTCAGGTAGTATTGTCTAACTAGAGTTGGATCCAGAAAATCTTTCTTCTGAAGTATTGTGTTCAGTTTTGGACACTGACCCTCTGAAAGTATATATCGGCCTTGGAGGAGGTGCAGTGCAGATTTTCTAGAAAGGTGCAATGGCTTAAGGGGTTAAATTATGATGTAGAATGTAGGTAGACCTGGTATGTATTCCCTAGTCTTTAATGTAATAAAGAAATTTGATAAAGTTGATAGAAATTGGTGCAGTGATACTGACACTGGCTTAGAAATCCAGCGGCTCGGGTTAATACCCTTGTTCAAAATGCATCATGGCAAATGGTGGAACTGAAACTCAATGAATGAAATCTAGAATTGAAAGCCTATTTCAGTAATGGCGACTATGAGCTGAATTATCTCAGCTCCTGAATGAAGGGGGCAATGGTGAGCAAGTTGGGAAAATAAAGCAAGATCAGAAAAATGACATTCTTGATGTTAAGAAATACAAAGACTGATCCTCTGCCCGAGGTTTGAATGGCAAGACGAAGACTTTGCTAGTAAATGACAAGCGGCTTATTTGCATCTTTTTACATCTCATTACCAACCTCAGTTGTTGGCTAGATGGCTGGTTTGCATTTCAGAGTGACACTAACATTGTGGGTTCAAATCCCCCATTGGCTGAGGTTGCCATGAAGGATTCACCTTCTCAACCTCTCCCCTCACCTGAGGCATGGTGGCCCTCTGGTTAAACCATCACCAGTCATCTCTCTTTAATGATCTATGATCTGTTTAGTCTGTGGTGACTTTATCTTTTAATCTTATCATCACTTATTCTCACGTCTTTTCTATGGAGTTTACTATTCTCCCATGTAGCAAAGAGAACACAGACAGTGTCATGAAAGTCAGAGTGTGTACCAGCAGTTTCAGCTTGCCATACAGGCCTCGATGTTGGCAAACAATCCCCAACAGCTCCAGACAGCAACCACCCATGCATGTGCAACTGCATAGCATAGGGGGAACGTTGCTGAGTAAGTCAACTGCTGGCTTGAGCAAGATAGCACAAACATAGCACTATAGGGAGAAGGTGACAGTGTCCTACTGCCTGAGTTAATTTGTTAGTGCACTCAAAGGGAAACATCCATGAAACTCCCTAACATTGATACTTCATTGACTTTTGGTAAAATTCAGCTCCATGAAAATATTATTGATTTTTGTACAAATGTATTTGGTTTACCAATGTCCTCCAGGGAAGGAAATTTGTAGTCCTCATCCAGTCTAGCCTATTTGTGACTCCCATGATTCTTGCTGCCCCCTAGTAGGTCATTCAGTTGTAAGACAACAAATGCTGGCCTTACCAGTGAGGTCCACATCCCATGAAAGCATAAATTTAAAACATGCTATTCCCAATGGTGGGTGAGTCCAGAACAAGAAGCATCAACTTAATATTACAGTTTAACTTTTCAGGGGTGAAATCAGTAAACACATTTTCACACCAAGGGTAGTGTAAATTACTTTTCTGTGAAATCCATACAGGCAGGATTTGTAAGGAATCTGTCAGGGTCCCCAGAACTGGCCTTGTCTGCCAAGCTGCCAAAGCACCTGCTCAGCCCTATCTTTATGTCTGGGACTGTTTTGTTGGATCAATGACAAATAGTTTCCTGACACAGATTTTTCTCCCATCTCCCTGACTGTCACTGATTTCGGTTTGAGAGACTGTTCTGCAGTGAACCCTTGCCCACCTTCTGCAAAGGATGCTTTGTTCAGTATTAACACTGGATTCATGTATCAATAATAAGCTCCGACTCTACATTCAATTCATTCTAATTCACCGTTCATTCTTTAAGAGTTACTCTTCTAACTAACTCTGTAATACTGAAACATACAAAACACCTGCAAAAGTAATAAGGATGAGATGAAGCATCAGACATTTTGTTTGGGTTTAACTGGACTTGGAGTTTGATAACACTATCTCAGCACACAGTGTAATCTTACCTCCAAAATTAGCTTCAAAGTTCCTGTTTGGGTCAACTCCTGTACATAACATGCCAGCATGTTTAGACCTGGTCTTCCGCCACATGCGGTTCTAAAAAGAAAAGCCATGATAATATTGGACGATGGGGAAAAGACTTTAATTCCATCAGTCCTACCCCAGTTACAATAACCTATCCCCTACTCTCACTGTGCCCATTAATCTCTTTATTGTCTGAAAATAGTTAATGAACTTCAGAAGCTATTTGCCACTTTCAGTCTTTATCTCTATTCTCCAGGTTCCTAATGGCCAAAATGGACAGGTACATTGAATTACTTCTTCCTATTCCATTCAGTGTCATTCATTTCCTTCAACATAGGCTATAGAACTTCACGCTTGTCAATTGATTAACACAACAAAATACTATTTGCTTTAGTAACTTTACCTGCTAATTTATTCCCTTTATCCATATTTCCTTCATTTCAAAAGGAACAGAGTATCATAATAGGGAGGTCTTGCTAAAACTATACAAGGCATGAGGTAAAGTACATCTGGAATACTGTGTATATTTTTGATCCCTCATCTAAGAAAGACATTCTGATGTTGGAGGCAGTTCAGAGAAGGTTCATTAGGTTGATCGTGGATACCAAGGGATTTTCTTCTGAAAAGAGGTTAAGTAGGTGAGGCTTGTATTCATCAGAGTTTAGAAGAATGAGAGGTGACCTTGTTGAAGCATATAAGATCCTTAGCGGTCTTGACAAGGTAGATGTGGAGAGGTTATTTCACCTTGTGAGTGAGTCTAGAAACAGTGGACATCATCTCAGAATGAGGTGTCGCACATTTAAGATTGAGATGAGGAGGAGTTTTTCCTCTCAAAGTGTGGTCAATCTGCGGAATTCTTTACTGCAGAGCACTGTTGAAATTAGGTTGTATTAAAGGCTGAGACAGTCATTTTTAATCATTCAGTGGATCAAGTGTTATGAGTATAAGGCAGGAAAGTGAAATTGAGCATTATCAGTTCAGCCATGATGTCTTTATTTGGTGGAGTTGCTTTGATGGGCCAAATGGCCTATTTCCTCTCCTATATCTTATGGCCTTTTAGTTATTTTTATAGTCTTTAAAATGTTGTTTAGATCATTGCAAGCCCTCCCAACTTTCAAGCAACATAGAACATAGAACAGTACAGCACAGTACCGGCCCATGAAGGAATTGGAAATTCAGGTACATGTCACTCAAACATCTAGTTTGCAAATTCTCATGTTCAACTTAAAACAGTGGTGAGGAAGGGAAACAGAGGGCAACAAGTGTTGAAAAATGTTCAAATACCTGAACATTGATGCATTGCCTTTTGATACACTGGAATATCAATCCCACATCATTTTTAGAGAAGCAAAGGCTGATTAGGGATAGTCAACATGGTTTTGTGTGTGGGAAATGATGTCTCACAAACTTGATCATGTTTTTGAGGATGTGACCAAGAAGATAGATAAGGGAAGAGTGGTAGATGTTATCTATGTTGTGCTGACCTATTATCCTATTCCAAGATCAAAATAAGCTCATCTTTTTCAATCTTCAATATAACTAAAGTTTTTACTAGAATCATCCCTGTTGTAACTCGTATTTCTCAGTTTTGTGAACACTCTTTCTGCATTCTTCAGAAATAACAACTTTTACATGATTAGGTCATAGGAGCTGCATAAAGAGTTCCAATTAATGAATGACCAAAAGTTTATTTCACAACAAAGGAAACTCTTATGGTTAACACGCATTTTCACCTAATGCAATCAGGAACTCAATTGCTGTGCATTATATTTGGACATTATCCGCCAATCTATTAGCTGATAGTGTTGCACAAAGCTGAGAAAAAGTGCTGTATTTTGGACAAGATATTAAACCGAGGACCCAGCTGCTATTTCAGCTGAACATGCTTTTTACTTGATTGATTGATTGATTTATTGTCATTTGTGCCGATGTACAGTGAAAAGTTTTGTTTACGAAGAGTACAGGAAGATCATAGTAAGCAAGGAAGTACAGATCAAAAAGACTCAGACAGAGGCATACAGGTTACATTGCACAGGGCATGTGCTAGGCGAAATCAACGTTAGCAAGATCAGCATTATTTGAATGCCATCTTAGGACACTTCAAATTGATTTGAACCGAGTTTGATTTTCTGATCATGTGGCGTGAGTTGGATGTTGATGGAGACAAATCCACACCACCACAGGAATCTGGTGGAGAGTTCTTCTCCAAGCATCTACTGGTTAGCAACTGGGGCCAAAGAAGGAAGATCAGAAAGTTATGAACAAGTTGATGACCACCCCAAATCTTTGCAAGAATGCAAGAAATGTGTTCTGCCTGTAAGGATCGTCCGTGAGAGGATTATGGGGCAGCTTCAGTGTAGTTCATAATGATGATGGAATGCAAAGCCTAAGACTGCCCTATTCTGGTTTAGGTATTGCCAAACCAGCATTTCCATTTAACAGAGTCCTTGACAGTGAAATCTCACACCTGTTGGTGCCATTCTGCTACTGAGCCAGAGTAAAGGACACCTTGTTCTGCAGTTGGCCAAGCTATACCCAACTTAGGAATCCTTGTATAAACACAACAAGAACTTATATTTATTTAAAGCCTTTCATGTAGAAAAATGTTTTGAGGTGATTGACAGGTTGCAGAGAAAGGAAGGGAAAAGCATGTATGAGAATTTGCTGGGGATGAGAATTTGAAACTTGAAGTATTAGGTCACTGGAAGTGAATGTAAGTCAGTGAAGATAGCTGTAATAGGTGAGCTGAATTTGGGGCAAGTTGGTTCTTTCCTACAGAGTTTTCAATGAGCAGTGGCTTATGTAAAATGAGGAATGGGAGGCTGGCAAGGAGATTGTTTGGTGCAGTCAGTTCTAGAGGGGCCAAATCCATAGAGAATGGCTTCTGTGACTAAGGGAGAGTCAGAGACTGATGATGTTACAAAGATGATTGTAGATGGTCTTGGTGATGGAGAGAATATGGAATTGGAAATTCAGGTACATGTCACTCAAACATCTAGATTGCAAATTCTCATGTTCAACTTAAAACAGTGGTGAGGAAGGGAAACAGAGGGCAACAAGTGTTGAAAAATGTTCAAATACCTGAACGTTGATGCATTGCCTTTTGATACACTGGAATATCAATCCCACATCATTTTTACAGAGGCAAAGACTGATTAGGGATAGTCAACATGGTTTTGTGTGTGGGAAATGGTGTATCACAAACTTGATCATGTTTTTGAGGATGTGACCAAGAAGATAGATAAGGGAAGAGTGGTAGATGTTATTGATATAGACTTTAGCAAGGTCTTTGACAAAGTTCTGCATAGTAGACTAGTTAGTAAAGTTAGATCACATGGGATTCAGGGAAAGCTTGCCAATTAGATACAAAATTTGCTTGATGATAGCAGAGAGAGGGTTGTGCTGGAGGGTTGTTTTTCGGACTGGAGGCCTGTGACCAGTGGTATTCCGCAGAGATCGGTGCTGGGTTCATTTATATAAATGATTTGGATAATATTATAGGAAGCATGGTTAGTAAGTTAGCAGATGACACCTAAATCAGTGGCATAGTAGACAGTGAAGAGGGTTACTTGAGTACAAAGGGATCTTAATCAATTGGGCCAATAGGCCAAGGAGTGGCAGATGAAATTTAGTTTAGATAAATTTAAGGTGTTGCATTTTGGTTAGACGAATACAGGCAGTTAATGGCAATTACCTTTACACAATGGTAGTGCCCTGGAGGATGTTGTTGAACAGAGAAACTTGGGGGCTTGGAAGAATAGTCCCTTGAAAGTTGTGTCACAGCTGGATAGGGTGGTAAAGAAGGCAATTGATGTGCTGGCCTTCATGGTTCAGATCTTTGAGCATAGGAGTTGGGACATCATGTTGCTGTTGTGCAGGACATTGGTTAAGCCACTTTTGGAGTACTGTGTACAGTTCCAGTTGCTCTACTATAGGAAGGATATTATTAAATTGGAGAGGGTGCAGAAAAGATTAACAAGAATGTTATCAGGACAGGAGGGTTTGATTTATAAGGAGAGGATGGATAGGCTGGGACTTTTCTTCACTGGAACATAGGAGGTTGAAGGGTGATCTTATAAAGGTTTATAAATCATGAAGGGCACAGATAAGGTGAATAGCACAGGTCTTTTCCACAGGTAGGCGTATTCAAAACTACAGGGCATAATTTTAAGGTGCGAGGAGAAAGTTTTAAGATGGACCTCAGGGGCAACTTTTTCACACAGAGGGTGGTACATATATGGAATGAGCTGCCAGAGGAAGTGATAGATAAAAGTACAGTTGCAACATTTAAAAAACATTTGGACAGATACACAAATTGGAAAGGTTTAGAGAGATACGGGTCAAATTAGTTTAGTTTAGGAAACCTGGTTGGCATGGACAAGTTGGGCCGAAGGGTGTGTTTCCGTGCTACATGACTCTATGACTCTATAACTGAAATATTAACTGTGTTTTTCCTGTCCACAGGTGTTACCTGTCTTGATGAGTATTTCCAGCACTTTCAGTCTATATTTCAGGTTGCTAGCATTCTTAGTATTTTGCTTTCGTATTTTTGCGCTTACATTTGTGTGGGTAAATTTGAATCCATCAGGATTTGTTACAAGCTCTAGGTAGAGGTCCATTGTGTTCAGCAATGAAGTCACAGAGGTATCTTTGCCAAATTCACTGGCAAGCTGGAAAAGAGACAAAAGGAATTATTGTTTTGGGACATTTCCACATGCACTATTCCTTCCTCACTCAACCTACCCTTCCTTTCCTACCTTCTCTCCCTACCTTTTTTTTAACCTTTCCCAAATTGCCATTCTTCATGTGAGCTCAGACTGGGAGTGTCAGCAAGTAATCCAGTTATGAAAGCATCAAACTCAAGTCTGAACCTGTCCCCACCTGAAAAAGCACAGCGGCCTTTCCCTGCAGATTGATCAGTAATCTAGAGCAGGAACTATGACTGATTTTCTCCTCACAGTGCCCATCCTCAAAACTTTTTAACTCAGTAATCTTACCCCAACATTGTAATCTTAATCAGAAATGCAAAGCTCACAGGGTAAATACTCACATTTGAGCAACCAGAATATTTTTCTGAGGTTAGGTCAGTGGCACTGGGTTGCCAACTCTGAATTCCTGGTGATTTCATGGCAGGACTTTCTGCTTGCAACTTCTCCAAGCAATCAAATTTCCAAATGCTCAAATCTCCAATTTTTTTTTAATGGCTGATTCACAAAAGTATTCAAACAAAATGCAGGCACAATTATTTACAATGTTTATGAGTTTGCTGTCATCAGTGCTCAGGAGATTAACCTTCAATTCTACAGGCAAAACTGGAGAGTTGACCAGCCTAATTAGGTGATCAAGAAAAGGGAACTTGAAAGGGTTTAAATGTTGCCCGCATGGCTGTTCTGACATTAGGTGGTACAGTATTCAATAGGGGCAAAGCAGTTGGTTGCAAGTCAGTTTAAGGTATGCTGATGTACTGGAGATAATAGGATCGTCATCCTACCAATGGTGAGCCTTCAAAGAGGTACAAACATATAGTGCTTCTATCTTTGGAGTAGTGGGATACTGTTAGAGTCACATCAGAAATGGAAACACAGGTGAGCTCAGAATCCAAGTTATGAACTGGATTTTACAGTCAACGGCTAGACAATGCCACAATCAGATATGTAAAACCCAAGCCTTTCCATTATTTCTGCAAATGGAATCTTCTAAACCTTACCTTATTTGCAAGCCAGAGGGATGTAGCAGGACTAATCCATTCACGGGCATGGATACCAAAATTAATCCAAATAGCAGGTCGGTTAATCCCACCAGTGCTAAACTGTAGGAAGATCAGTTCACAAACAATTGATTGCGGGTAAACTATACTACTATAAGCAGCATTATTAAATTCTAATACATCGTCTGATCACCGTGAAATAGCATTAATTTATAAAAAACAAAAATAATTTCTGATAATTAAAAAGCGAAAAGGAGTTTTCTTTTCCTTTGCTGTTATATGTGATTACACAATTGGGTAGGCACTTACTGAAAAGTCCTGTGTGCTAATAGCTACACTAACAACTAACTTAAGATAATAAATTGAGGTTACAGTATGTTTCATGTACACTTGCTAGAAATGTACTCAGGTGCCCTTCTCTTTAACCAAAAGGAATTTGTTCAAGTCTTGCACATTTTTAATTCCTGGAAATATGGAGAGTCCATAGTTCCGTATTGCTTTCTCCATGGCAATGCCTTGGGAACTCACAGTCATCTTGATAACCAGTTATAACACCTCTTTTGTCCTCTAATATCAATTGTTGTGATCGTTTGAAATTTGGCATTCATGTATTGCTCCTGACAACATGTTTTTCTTTTCACTAAAATTCTTTTTTACAAATCAAGTTATTGTAATCTGGAATGCGGGGCCTGAAAGTGTAGTGGAAGCAGATTGAAAGGTAAGTTTCAGAAGAGAATTAGATAACTATTTGAAAAGGAAAAATATCGTAAGCCTAATTGGGTATTCTATCATAGGGCAAGCACAGTAAGTCAAATGGCCTCATTCTTTGTTTAATGCTTCATAATACATACAAGGGAATAATTTCTATGCTGGAATGTAACTGATGGTGAGGTGATTTATAGAAAATTAGCAATATAGGACCTCGATACTACTTAGGATGTGCAGTTAGTTTAAAGCTTAAGAGCAAATAATACTCAACAGTGCCTTGTAGGCTTAAATCGAACTGACTAATTCACATAATTTATAACCAACATAACGGACAACTGGGTTTTTCCTGAAATTTCAGTCTTTTCAAACATAGGTTGCCTGCAATGATAATTGTGTAGATATCTCCCTTCATTTTATTTAGAAGTTTATGATAATTTATTCTAATACTTTTCCTTTTTAAGGTGAAACTGTCAAATATTCCTCATTGACATCCCAAATACTATTGAACAGTAATACTTCCTTTATTACCACTAACATCATCACATTTTTTGTGTTCCACCTTTGTCCTGAAATGTTCTCCATGTATATGGAATTCAAGGAGAGACTTAAGTTGGGGCTAGGGCTTCATTGCTTTTATTTTACATGAACTGCCTGTAGTGGGGCAATATGTCTCTACCTTGTCGACATAACTCAGGAATAAGTCATGGGGCAGAGCTACAGAAATGCAAGGTTGGTGAACTGGAGTGCAGTGGTGTTATGTGAGCACTGACCTTCCTCCTCGTTCCACAGGAATGATGTCTGGAATGCTTTGTGAATACTTATATTTTGTTGACAGCTACCACACCTGTTGGAGGATCCTGAATGGAATAGTCCCAGCTCCTGTTCCATTCACTGTTCTCCAGTTTTGGCAAGGGGACTGAAATCACGCAATAAGTTCCTCAACTAAAATCCCAACATCAGGTTTGTTGTTTCAGAAGTGTAACTGGGGCCCCTGGTGTTGGTCTCCAAACTTAGTTTTTGTTCACTTATTTTACTCTGCTAAACAGGCACAATTAGATCCAGTTTCCAACCCTCAGTTCATCCTGGAATCCAGGATAATGTTGTTCAGACAGCCTTACTATCAGAACAATATTTACATCACTACAGACAGTTCTTACCAAAGCTAAGAGATAAAAGGTACTGCAGATGCTGGAGAATCCGAGATAACAAGCATGGGGCTGGATGAGCACAGCAGGTCAAGCAGCATCATAGGAGCAGGAAAACTTGACGTTTCGGGCCTAAACCCTTCATCAGAAATGGGGTGATA
>JAHRHZ010000046.1:15038368-15063016 GCA_024137785.1 Ginglymostoma cirratum
GCCTAGACCCTTCATCAGAAAATTTTCTGATGAAGGGTCTAGGCCCGAAACGTCAAGCTTTCCTGCTCCTATGATGCTGCTTGTCCTGCTGTGTTCATCCAGCCCCACACCTTGTTATCTCGGATTCTCCAGCATCTGCAGTACCTTTTATCTCAGAACAATGCCGCAATTTCCTTAGGAACCCTGCAGTCTTCTGGACTCAATATTGAATTCAATAGTTTTAGCCACCACATCTGACACCTCGAGTGAGATGCCACCACCAGACACATATTCACCTCCCCTCCCTTGTCTACCTTCCACAGGGACTGTTCCCTCTGGGACAGCCTGGTCCACTCTTCCTTCATTCCCAACACTCCCTGACAGCCCCACAGCACCTTCCCCTGCAATTGCCGAAGGTGTAACACTTGCCCACATACCTCCTCCCTCCTCAGTAGCCAAAGGCCCAAACATATCTTCCAGGTGAAGCAGCGCTTTACCTGCAGTTCACACAATCTAGTCTGCTGCATTCGCTGCTGACAATGTGGTCTCCTCTACATTGGGGAAACGAAGCGTAGACTGCGTGACTGCTTTGCAGAACACCTATGTTCTGTCTGCAAAAATGACCCTGAGCTTCCAGTTGCCTGCCACTCCAACACACCACTCTGCTTCCTGACCAATATGTCTGTCATAGGCTTGCTGCAGTGCTCCAGCGAAGCTCACCATAAGCTGGAAGAACAACACTTCTTTCTCCGATTGGGGACCCTGCAGCCTTCTGGACTCAATTTTGAGTTCAATAACTTTAGGGATTGAACTCTCCTACACCAGGCCTTGTGATCACATAGTCTGCTATCACACACACCCCATTGTTAGCCACTAATTGTCTCCATCAGTAGCCGTTCACCCTCCTAGCCAGACTGTTATCCACTCCTTTGTCTATTCAACTGTTCTTCTCTCTCTTTGGACTCTATCCCCAGTCCCTTTTGTTTAATCCTTACCCCATCCCCCCACCTAATTGTCTGCATAAAAACCAACATCTTTCTAGCCACCACCAGTTCTGAGGAAGGGTCACCAGACCCAAAACATTAAATCTGATTTCTCTTCACAGATGCTGCCAGATCTGCTGAGCTTTTCCAGTAATTTCTGATTTTGTTTCTGATTTACAGCATCCCCACTTCCTATGGTTTCAATAATTTTAGGGCCCGGGCACCTTGTTCCATGCCCTTACCCCAATCCCCACAGTCTAGGCCTTGTTATCACATAGGCCGATACCACAAACAACCCATTGTCAGGCACTAACGATCCCCATTACTAGTTATTGATTCTTCCAGTCTGACCTTTACCCACTCCTTTGTCTGCCCAACTGTTTTTCTCTCTCTCTCTGTGCTCTATCTCCACCTATCATTTACACCTTGCCCCCCCCACCTTCTCTTACATATATACCTACCTTTTCCTAGCTACACTCAGTTCTGTAGAAGAGTCACTCAACCCGAAACATTAACTCTGCTTTCTCTCCACAGATGCTGCCAGACCTGCTGAGCTTTTCTCCAGCAATTTCTGATTTTGTTTCAAATTAGGAGTAGGAGTGAAACATTCAGCCCCTCACGCCTGCTCTGTTATTTGATAAGATTATGGCCAATCTGATTGTGCCCTCTACATTCCTCTCTAGTTGCTATGTCCTTTGGCTACCTTGTCAGTAAATGAGCCTTAAAGGCATTCAATGACCTAGCCTCTGCCTTCTGGGGAACAGTGTTACACAGACTAATCATGCACTGAGATAAAATGTTTCTCCACACCTCTATCTTACACACAACATGTCTTATTTTTAAACTGTATCCCCTAGTTTTAGTCTCTCCCATAAGGGGAAACAGGCTTTCAGCATTCACCTTATCAAGTCCCTTTAGGATCGTACTAGTTTTAATAATGTCACCTCTCTATCTTCTAAACTCTTACAGATACAGGCCCAATCTGTACAGCCTTTCCTCACAATCACCTCATCCTGGGTATCAGTCGACAGAACATTGTCTGCGCTGCTTCTAATGCAAATAAAGCCTTTCTTAAATTCAGGGACCAAAACTGTACATAGGTGGTCTCACATAGGTGGCCTGTATGACGGTATATTTCAGTATATTTCATTTCCCTTGCAATAAACGACAATAAAATCCATTTGCCTCTGCGATCACTTGCCATACCTGTACATTTTGTAGTAAATGTACCATATCACTGATGAAGGTCTGTAACATATCATTATTATTTGGGAACTTTGGTTCTAAACTAGATCTTTGGTTTCTGCTTCTGTTTTTTAAGGGTCAGAAGCTGTTTTATAAGCAGTGGATCAAAACTGCCGTTCCAAGGTATCATGTGACTTAAGCTCAATGACTAGGGAAGCTACCTGGTGAAATAATTGCTGAAATAGTTACTAAATTGAGTTTTTATGACCCAGAGAACGAGGCTTGAAGAAGGATCAGTTCAGAAGATCCATGAAAGATGCATTACCCAGCAGTCAAGTAGTAGTCAAAGTGGCTGGAAAGCATCTTGCATGACTTTTCTGAGTCCAGTGAGAAAAGTCAATGGGTTAACCTATCGCTGCGTATATCAGGAATGGCAGTAATGGAGAGAATAATGTATATTCATAGATTTGAAAACACAGATTAGCAACAGAAGAAGGTTATTAGACTCAAGCCTGTTCTGCCATCAATATGACCATGGCCAATCTGTTTGCGTTTCGAATGGCACATTCCTACCCACTCCTGTTAATTTTTTATTGTATTGCATCCATCTTAAAATTCTGTTGAACATTCAGAAATTTGACAAGAGGATATGCTTGTAACCTTGTCAATTGAGGAGAAATTTTAAAGGGAAGAAAGGAGTGATGCCTCCCTGGGTCTGAGATTCTGTAAAGTACAATCTAGGAAAAGAGAATTGTATCTTTCTTTTTGCAGTTTAAAAAATATCTTTCCAAATTGCATTTGATTCTGTATTTTTTCCTTGTGTGTTATAAAGTTAAAAGCACTTTAGCACCCTTTTGTGAATATGTTCAGTGACTGACCACCACAAGAACCAAATTGCATAACTAAAATCTATCAATTCAGGTATGAGTCTATCAGTTTTACCATTAGCTGGAATCAATAACAACACTCTGATCCCTCCATATGGCTGAGTTCTGCAATTTCTCTCCATTTAAGTAACATGCTTTTTTTCTATTCTTCCTGCCAAAGTAAACAATTTCACATTTTCCACATACTGCATCAGGATTATTTTTGCTCACTTACTTAACGTATCTATATCCCTTTGCAAACTGCTTACGTCCTCTTCACAACTTAATTTCCTACATGTCTTTGTGTTATCAACAAACTTAGAAGCCATAGATTTGGTCCCTTCATCTTTGATATTGACTGTAATTAATTGAGGCTGTAGTGCTGATCCCTGCTGCACTTCACTTTTTCAACCTGAGAAAAACCCATTTATCAATACTTTCAATTTCCTGTTCACTAACAAATCCCCTATTCATGCTAATGTGTTATCCTATGCCATGTGCTCTTATTTTGCCTAATAACCTTTGATGTGGCAAATTATTATATGCCTTTTGGAAACCAGAGACTGATTATCTGCCTTGATTTCTGTATTATATGAGTTTCAGGGATTCACAATGACACATTAGCAATGATTTCAGTTCAGTAATTATTTGTCTGTTTTTAAACTGCAATCGCCTGATAGGTAAAGCCTTTTAATTTAGTGAGAAATCTACAATGTAGCACCAAAGGCCACAGTTCCAGCCACAACTAAGATTGAAAAGTGTAAGGTAAAGATAGTATGTGACCACTGATCAAACAGGAATGGGGGACATGGCATAAAGAGATGCCCATGAATTGCATTGATTTATATTAATTAAATATTACATTTACATTAGTGTATATTAACTTACATTTAGATGCTGCAGTTCTTGGAGGGACCGCACCAGATCAAGCTGTGCCTCATTGCTGGCAGTGATTCGTAAAACCTGGTCACTGTAAGAAGTGAAAATGAAAGAAATGAAATTGAAATTCTCCATGTAAGAGTTGAAAGCCATTGGACAGTCTTTCCAGCTCAGCCCTTGAGAAAGGAATTTGTAATAACTTTTCTCAAATGGCAGATTGTTGGGTGTTACTTTAAGCTTTGTACCAAAAGTTACAACAGGTTGTGGAATGGTGTGGACCCAGGAAATGGCAGAGGAGTTGAATAAATACTTTGCATCAGTCTTCATGGTAGAGGTCATTAATAGCATTCTGAAAATACTAAATAAGGAGCTAAAGGAAGGGGTGGAAATAAATATGATACTACCTCAACAGAAAAAGTACTTGGGTAAACTAATGATCCTAAAGGCCGGTAAGTAACCTGGATCTGAAGGGTTGCATCCTAGAATTTTAAAGGAAGTAGATACAGAGATGGTGGATGCACTGGTAGCAATCCTCCAAAGATCCTTGAGTTTTGGAAATGTTCCAAAGGATTGGAAAACAATCAATGTAACACCCTTATTTAAGAATGGAAGTAGACAAAAAAAAACACGAGATGTGGGGTACTGTAGTTCAGTAGTTAACACTGTTGCCTCACGGCGCCAGGGACCTGAGTTCAATTCCAGCCTTGGTGACTGTCTGTGTGGCGTTTGCACATTCTTCCTGTTTCTGTGTGGGCTTCTGCCAAGTGCTCTGATTTCCTCCCAAAGTCCAAAGGTGTGCTGGTTAGGTGGATTGGCCATGGGAAATTGCCCTGCATTGTCCAAGGATGTGTAGGCTAAGTGGATTAGCCATGGGAAATACGGGCTTATGGGGACAGGCTAGGTGTCTGGGTCTGGCTGGGATGGCCTTCAGAGGGTTGGTGCAGACTCAATAGGCCAAATGGCCTCTTTCTGCACTGTAGATATTCTATGACACTAAAGGCCTTTCAGTTTAATATCTGTCATTGGAAAAATATTTGAGTCTATATACATAAACAATGTAAGAGCAGAGTATTTAGAAATACATAACATTATCAAGCAGAGTCAGCATGGCTTCATGAAGGGGAAATCATGCCTGATAACATTATTATAATCCCTTGAGGAAGTAACAAAAAGGAATAGATAAATAGAAACCAGCAGCTGTTATATATTTGGATTTCCAAGAGACATTTGTTAAGGCAACACACAAGAAGCAACTTAATAAGACCAGATAACACAATGTGGAGCTGCAGGAACACAACAGGCCAGGCAGCATCAGAGGAGCAGGAAACTTGACTTTTTGGCTTGGGACCCTTCTTCAGAAATGGTGGTGGGGAGGGGGAAGTGAACTCAGAAATAAATAGACAGAGGAGAGGTGGAGTTGGGGAAGGTAGGTGGGATGGTGATAGGTGAGTGCAGGTAGGAAGTGGTAGGGATTGGTCAGTGAGATGGGAGGAGTGGATAGGTGGGACAGAAGATGGACAGGTTGTGTCAGGTCAAGGAAGCAGGGATGAGAGAGAGGGTTGGTTATGGGATGAGGCCGGGGGTGAGGAGATTTTGAAACTGGTAAAATTCACATTTAGGCCATTGGGCTGTAGGCTCCCGAGGCGGAATATGAGGTGCTGCTCCTCCAGTTTGCGGGTGGTGTCATTGTGACACTGGAGGAGGCCCAGAATGGACATGCCACCAGGGAGTGGGAGGGGCAGTTGAAGTGGTTCGAGAGTGGAAGGTGCTGTTGTTTGTTGCAATCAGAGCACAGGTGCTCTACAAAGCAGTCTTTGAGCCTCCGCTTGGTCTCACCGATGTAGAGAAGGCCACATCGGGAGCAGTGGATGCAATAGACCACATTGACAGATGTGCAGGTGAACCTCTATCTAACGTAGAAGGTTTGTTTGGTGGCTTAATCTTACTATCTCTTAATAAGACAAGATCCCATGATGTTGGGTGGTGCATTAGCATGGATAGAGGATTGGCTAGCTAACAGAAGATAGACATTTGGGATAAGGGGGCATTTTCAGGATGGCAACCTGAAATAAGTGAAAAGTCACAGGAATCAGTGCTGGAATTACAATTGCTTTCTACATATATATTAAAGTCTTGGATAACAGAAGTGAAATACTGCCACCAGGTTTGCAGGTGACACAAAAATAGGTGAGAATGCAAATAGTGTAGATGTCACAAAGTGTTACAGGGGGACAGGGACAGGTTAATGAATGGGTAAAAGATGAAATACAATGTGTGAAAATATGAGTTTATGCATTATGGCAGGAAGAATAGAGGAGCTGAATATTATTTAAGTGGGGAGAGACTGTAAAAAGCGTAGCACACAAGGATTTGAGGGTCCTCATGAATTAAGTACAAAAAAGCTAGCATTCAAGTTCAGTATGTAATAAAGAGGGCAAATGAACTATTGACATTTATTACAAAGGCAATGAAATCTAAAAATAGGGAAATCTTGCTAAAACTATACAAGGCACTAGGCGGACCACATCTAGAATACAGTGAACAGTTTTAATGCCCTTATCTAAAGAAAGATACATTGGCATTGGAGACAATCCAGAGAAAGTTCGTTGACTTGATCCTGGTGTGGAGGATTTTCTTATTAGGAGAGGTTGAGTAAGTTAGTCTTTACTCATTGGGATATAGAAGAATGAGAGTGACCTTATTGAAACATATAAGACTCTTAGTGTGCTTGACATGGCAGATGCTGAAGGCTTGTTTCTCCTTGTCTAGGACCAGAAAGCATAAACTCAGAATAAGTGTTGGCACGTTTAAGACAGAGCTGAGGTGGAATTTATTCTCTCAGATGGTAATCATTCTATGGAATTGTTTATTGCAGGGGGCTGTTGAAACTGAGTTATTAAGTACATTCAAGGCTGAGATAAGAAGGTTTTTAATGAGAATGGAATCAAGAGTTACAGGATTAAGGCAGAGAAGTGGAGTTGAGAATTATCAGATCAACCATGATCTCATCATATGGCAGAGCAGGCTTGGTGAGCTAAATGGTTATTAAGTCTTATGATCTTAGAGGTTGTGTTGTTGATGAAGGACTGTGTGAAGGAACCCAAAGCCATTTCATCCAGGTTCTCTACAGATATCGGAGAAAGCTGAGACCTTAATCCCATTGAGGGATTATCTGAATTGAAAAGATTTTATCAACCCACATTTAATGGCACTTTCAGAATTCACCGAACTTTGTAATGAGCTGTAGCAGAAAACAAGTGTTATTCATTGCAAAAATTAAACTCAGTTACTGAAGAAATTGCACAATAGAATTTCCAGGAAAAATACTGCATTGATGTAACAGTTTCTGTTAATCTGATAGTTTATTTTAAATAAACAGTTTATTTGTCTAAACACTCAGTGAGTAGGCTTCCTGGGTGGTCAGGCAGCATATTTGTGAAGATCATAGGACCCATGGTTTTGCAACCCAGTGATTTTCTAAACCGAAAGAACTGTGAATGCTGTAAATCAGAAACAAAAACAGAAGTTGCTGGAAAAGCTCAGCAGGTCCGGCAGCATCTGTGACCAGAGTTAACGTCTCGGGTCTGGTCACCTGAGCTGACCTAATGCCCTTTAAACCCAGGTGGGATACCCCACTTTCTTGCAGAGCAGTGAGTTCTCATGTAAAAGGGGAGGAGAGGCAATGGCCTAGTGGTTATCGCTGGACTGTTAAACCAGATAACGTTCTGGCGACCCAGGTTTGAAACCTGCCACAGCAGATGGTGGAATTTGAATTCAATAAAAAATATCTGTAACTAAGAATTTAATGATGACTATGAATCCATTGTCGATTGTTGGAAAAACCCATCTGGTTCACTAATGTCCTTTAGGGAAGGAAACTGCCATCCTTACCTGGTCTGGCCTACATGTGACTCAAGACCTACAGAAATGTGGTTGACTCTCAACTGCCCTCTGCGCAATTAGGAATGGGCAATAAATGCTGCCTGGCCAGCGACGTCTTCATCTCGTGAATAAATAAAAAAAGCTATCACCACCACACATGCAATCAACCAGCAGGAGGCTCATGATATCATCTGGAGACGGCACCCTTTGCCCCCACCCTCCCATTTTTGGTTTTGAACTTGTGAAGTCCTTATGCTTTTCAATTCATCCTCTCTGCTCTCCTAGGCCATTCAAATATGTTAGAGAAACAAACCTTGAAGAATTCTATCAGTATTGGGATATGAGGCAAAACTGGTCATTAGTTAGTGGATCTTTTACTCTGCTTTAATCTCTATTTTCCTTCTTTCATTTCTCTATTTTGTTCTTATTGCCCTGGTCACTTTAACCCATATTCACCCAACCCACACGTGCTCAAACCCTATTTAACAGAGAATCAATGATCAAGTTCAGCAGTCCAACTCTGAAGTTGTGGAGCGAAGGGGGTTTGACAAACCCCCAGAATTGCGCCTTGGAGTTTCCCAAATTAATCTCTCGAACCCTGCTGCAAGTCAAACCCAGGAGAAAAAAAATTATGTGAGCAAGAAAACAAATTGTGTTTTTCAAAAATAATTTCTGCAAACAGTTGTTTACCAGTGAGAAAAGTATTGGAGGTGAGGATAAAAGGCTGCTTGACCGATAGAATCATCTAATTGGTTAATGAAGGGTGAGTTAGTTTCCTGAATGTTTTTAAGAAGGTGGTATTCTACACAAATGGACATGTCAGGTAGCCAATGGCAGATTTGTGGGGTAGGGGCATTTGGAAGCCAGTAATCATGTCATGAAATCTTCAGGAGTATGTGCAAACAAAATTGGCAACCGTTGGATGTGCATTGGGAGAAATGGGTGGGGGGGAAATATGATTGGCATGTATCAAATTATGAGGGGCATAGACAGTGTAAACACGGATGAACTTTTCCCCTTGGTGGAGGGATCAATGACTGGAGACATAATCTTAAGGTAAGGAGGGGCAGGAGGTTTATAGGGAATAAGGGGAAAAAAAAGTTCACTCAAGAGAATCTGGAACTCACTGCCTTCTAAGGGCGTTAGAGGCAGAAACTGTCATAACATATAAGAATTATTTAGATGTACACTTACAATGCCAAGGCATACAAAGAAATGGGCCAAATGCTGGAAAGTTAGGTGGTTGTTTTTGACCAGTGCAGACTCTCTGGGGCAAAACGCCTTTTTCTGTGCTGTAGGCCACTATAACTCTCTGATTACCCTCCATTTAATGTCACCCCTTGACATGAGCCTCAGCATTAAACCATTTGGGGACTGGAGAAAGTGACTGAGACACTTTAATAAGATCGGATAATTAAGATTCATAATCTGTCATTGACGTGGCTACATAAAAAGCCCCTCGGTCTATACCAAAGGGTACAAGATAGATTCCAGAGCCTCACTCCAAATCAAGCTCACCAGCAAGCTCAGTTTCCATGTGCTGATGTATATACACAAGGCATCAGCCCCAGCTTCTAAACTATAAACAGGATCACTCACAATTGCAAATAGCATATAGAAACAATAAGCTTAAGTTTGTAAATTGGCCTCAGGACTCTCTTTTTCCTGGTGTAACTGTGCCTTAAAGCTATGGTCATAGTCAACAAACCAGATGATGTTGGAGGGCCGACCCTCACCCTAACTATTGCTGCTCATCACTGCACACAGCTCTCCATCAGGCTATGGTTCCAGTCTTACACATGGAGCAACTCCACTAATGTATAAGGAGCTCATAGTGAATTGTCAGCCTGTTTTACCCAACTCCCTCTCTGGAAAAAAAATTGTAGAGGGCTAAAACAGGACATCATTTCCCTCTGATCCCATATGCCTAGGATGCCTATTTGTGTCAAACAAGATTCTTCTAACAATCTGCAAAGGTGGGGGACCTCATGTGCCACTAATTGAGAATCTCGAGGGTTGGATTTTATCAGGCCTTTTAAGAAAGGCTGGATATCGAGGAACTCGACGTCTTTGTGCCCATGTTACCAGTGGCAGAAAACTCAGTAGCACAGTCGCCTATCAGTCAGACGCAGATGGTCAATTAATTTGGCCACTCCCTGACTCCCCTTAGCGTGAAAGTGTCCTTTTCCTCTTTCCACAGCCTCAGCCATGGTCATTTGTAATGGTGATGCTGCTGAGCAACTGGTCCTTTGATTGGGAAACACTTTAGGGTCGGTTATCAACCTCAATTAGGCAGAGGTCCTGGGGTGGCATCTTACTTAGTAGCCACCAGTAATATGCCATTCTGGATTCTGCTGCCCTCCACATGGGTCAGGTTCTGTTCGCCTTGAGACTGGGATTATTTACGTTTCCCAAAACATTCCAGCTTTCATTTCAAGGAGTATAACTTCACAGAGGGCACAATGACAAGCGTCCAAATGGCCCAGTGGTGACACAACACCTTGTTGCCACTTTGAATGGCTGACTGCAATTTGATTCAATTTTCACAGCGCACATGTCAGGGAAAATGACATTTACTCACCCAACAAATGTCTCCTGGCTGTAAACAGCCACGAGAAAAGCTCCAAGAACCAACAGGGTCCTCATTTTCAACAGGAAATGTGTCAATATAGTTACCTTTCACTGACCCTTATAAAGATTTCTTATCTTAGTCCGAGTGCCTTTATTAATTATTGCCCAAAGTATATCTTTTTCCCTCACGTGTCTTTTGTCTCCCTGCTGTCCAGTTCCCACCGTTTAATGAGCTGAATTCAATCACACCTCCGGTTTCTGTCAGTCCCTATTTAGAATTCGCAGCACCTGCTGATCATGTTTTCTCTGCACCTTTGAAATTCACAGGACTTTAGGCTGATAACAGGTTTTAAGGATATGTTATCATGTTTCATTTTGTTTTGAGGATATGAAGCTTCTATATTTCACTTATGTTCCTCCGTTCAACAAAGCCCTGCACTGACCATGACTGAGGCCAATACAGTGACAATACCTTCCTCCTCTCCACCCTGTAACCCACTCGGGCTTCTGCCAGGCCTACTCTCAAATTGTCACTCAGGTTGTTGCGAAAATACCAAGCTTTAACTCTTAGCAATGAACTAAAAAGCTTTGGACTTTGATATGACAGAAAACGGTTAAACATGACCTAGGACACTAGAAAGGCTGCCAAAGTCACCTGACCTGAAAGTAGCCAAGTTCAAGAAAGAATTTACAAAGGAATGTCTGACTAACGCAACAAAAGACGAAAGGCTGAAACAGGCCACTGCCTTGAATCTGTTTAGTACACGCTATCCAAGGGTAATTACCTGGACTTATTATGCAAAAGGTGGATCGGGTCACCCTCCCATCCCACACTTCACCCCACCCCCTCATCACTCCGAAAGCCCTCTGAGAGAGAAGCCATTCCTCTTTTTAGCTTTAAATAGGAGACCTATTCTTGAGATTGTCCCACTTAAGTCTAGACTCCCAATAAGGGGAAACCTCTCAGCATCTGAGAATCTGCTCTCCCAGGTTAATACATCAGTAATCCTAGTAACCTGTTAATGGGCAGGTTGCTGGCTCTGCAAGGTTCTTTGGGCTCTGAGGTTTGCAGAAATGGTGGCAACACTCTGAGATTCCATGGCATCAAGCATGGGTCTCATGATCTCAGTCTGAACTTCCAGTACAGCACGGAGACAGTGGATATTTCTCCAGCTGTGCTGGAGAGAAGATTTCTAATGTGACGATTCCCAAGGAGACTGAAATATCAGCCTCTGGACACTACATCTCGGGTAGTTCAGCTCCTCATGGAGCTGGCCACAGATTGCTTGCTGAAAATGCCAGGCTTCAGCATTAAGCAAAGCTCTGTGCCAAATTGGATTAAGCTAGCTCCTTGCTGCTTGACAATGATGACAGGCCACCCGTAAGGTCTGCCAATGCATCAAGCATCACAGTGTGCATCAATGTCAGTATCCTCCTGACTGCCACCTTGTCAAATCTCCAGAATCAATCTGTGACCTTGCCCTCCAGGGAACTGGCACATGGACCGTTCTTGTATGAATGTCTGGCTGTAGCCCGCTATTACCTGCTGAGTCACCATGTGCAGATCCTGACTCTATGCTGCTGTCAGGCCACAAAGCACAATGAAAGTGAGATAGAGATTGAGAAGGGGCATAAGGACACAGACGTATTATTGTCTAGCTTGTTCTCAGTGATGCTAAATGCCATGGTCTCTGTTCCAGCGGTCCTCATGGCATGGAGTGCGGTCTCCTCCAGAGGCTCATGTGATACAGCTGTGCCTGTGCCCCTCCCATTTTGCTCAGTTCCCTCCTCTCCTGGGCACCTTGTCCTGCATGTGAAAGGAGAGTGAGTCAATGAGCTTGATGCAATGTGTTTAGATGATGTGCCTCCAATAGCTGATGAGCTGGGGGTATGTGGAGGCACAAGAGCTGACTGTAAGGTTGGCATCATTGAAAGACATGTGAGAGTGAAGTGGACTGGACGGTAGGTATGAGTTCTGATTGTCAACCAGCACATGATAGGACCTCAGTGCATTAAGCAACATGAGAGGGTGATTGCGTGAGAGATAGAAGATATCCAGTGAGGATGCATTTACTGATCAAGTCAGGTCATTGGATGTTTTGCAGTATTGTTGCCATATCTTTGGGGCTAGAGTCTGGGATTTGACTTCCCTGGTTACCTTCTCCCATGCCTGTCACAAAGTCCGCTTTGGTGTCTGCTGGCCCCCTGTGGAATCATTGCTTCTCCACCACTTTGCACGTCATGTATTAATTCTTCCAGAGCTATGTCAGAAATCCTCTGCACTGCTCCAATTGTTGCCTTTCTCCTTGCAGCTACTTTCTGTACTGGTAGTCAGCAGCAGCTTCTGCAAAATTTGCACTGCTCCCCTTTAAGACATGCCACCTAGCTGAAATATGTACTAGTCACACACACTGCCAGAGACCCCTTTTCACCAAGCAGCTATTCAGAGGCACGTTAAGTGCTGAGCTGTACAGTGAAAGCAGCTTGTAGCTGCCTTTCTCTTCCCAATTCCAGTCCCAGCTCTCCATTTGCACTGGTTGCTTTGAAGATCAAGAAGCTTCTGATGTTTGTGTGACCACATACGAATGACAGCCAGGGCAATGGCTGTTGATTTGAGCCAGAACGTGACCCACTCTCTTGGTGTTTTGGTAGATCAGTCCCACTTCCTGATACCTGCCCCCAGTGGAAAAATCCGGCCCACTGTATTAAGTTATAAATCAAGATCCAATATGAACTTGGCACTGAAAGTTGATCACAAGGAACACATTGAATAACAGCAATTATTTGTACAGTGATGTGCCCAAATGCAATCAAAGGCAAACAATCAACATTCAGCCAGAAATGTTCTACTGCAGCTGAAAGTAAACAGGAACTTCAACCAAGCAGAAGAAAAATGAAAAACATTGTTTTGCTTCTTTTAAAGAGCCTTTCCTTCCATGCACCGGTTAATCTATCCAGTAAATTGGTAAAGTTTAAGGTGAAATTATTCCTATTATCTTTCATTGTATGTGATTCACGTTCCTTTTATACATCTCTCTCTCAATTTACATCATTCAGAAGTTTTTTTTTCCCATTCCAGCTTTCCCTTACCTTGTACAAATCCATAGGCTCTGGCTGCTCTCCCTTGCACGGTATCAAACGGTGGCCTCACTGTGTTTGTGGGGTCAGCTGAAACAATTCATTAGATCATGGCTGATCCGCATTTACAGACACTTACTAAGTGTTCCCTCAACCCAGTAAGATACCTCTTTCAATCCAAAAAAATCAAAGCTAGTGTAATACTAAAGACCCTTGGTCTATTAGTGTCCTTCCATTATTAACCCCATTCAATGCTGATTCAACTAAATGCTGGTAGTGAAACTATTTTCCTCACTTGATTCCCAGTCTCAACCTCATTACAGAAAGGTCTGAATTACACAGGCCAATGTAAGAAAAAAGTTGTAACAAAAACAGAAGTTGCTGGAAAAGCTCAGCAGGTCTAGCAGCATCTGTGAAGAGAAATCAGGGTTAACACTTTGGGTCCGGTGACTCTTCCTCAGAACCGCTCAGAGAAAGGTTCACCGGACCCAAAACCATTAACTTTGATTTCTCCTCACAGATGCTGCCAGACCTGCTGAGCTTTTCCAGCAACTTCTGTTTTTGTTTCTGATTTACATCATCCGCAGTTGTTTTGGTTTTCAAGAAAACAGTTGCATTCAGCTCGAGCTTACCATCATTACAGGGAAGCATCCGAACAGTCAGCCTTTGTTTGCTTTTGTTTAAAGGTTCATTAAGTAGTGTCAAACAGGAATTAGAAGCATGGAAGTAACAATTGTGCCACAAAAATGCCAGGCAATGACCATCTCCAATAAGAGACAACCCAACTACTACCTCTTGACATCTAATGGTGTTACCACCATATCAAAATCCTGGGGGTTACCACTGACTTGGAGCTCAACCGGACTCACCACATAAACACAGTGGCTACTACAGCAGGTCAGAGGCTAAGAATCCTGTGGTGAGTGATTCACCTCTTGACTCCCCAAAGCCTATCCATCATCAGGAGTATGGTGGAATACTCCCCACTTGCCTAGATGAGTGCAGCTCCAACAACACTCAAGGAGCTTCACGCTATCCGGGACAAAGCAGCCAGCTTATTTGGCATCACATCCACAAGTATCCATTCCCTCCACCACCAATGTTCAGGAGCAGCAATATGTACTACCTACAAGAGGAACCGAAGAAATTCACCAAAGATCCCTAGGTGGCCCCTTCCAAACCCATGACCACTTCCTTCTACAAGGACAAGGGTAGCAGATACATGGGAACACCACCACCTGCAAGTTCTCTTCCAAACCACTCACCATCCTGACTTGGAAATATATCACCATTCCTTCACAATTGCTGGGTCAAATCCTGCAACTCCTCCACCTCCCCCCCCCCAAGGGCATTGTGGGTCAAACTACAGCATGTGGGCTGCGGCAGTTCAGATAAGGCAGCTCACCACCACCTTCTCAAGGGTAACTAGGGACAGACAATAAATGCTGGTCAACCATCAATGCCCACATCCCCCAAATGAACTTTAAAAATCTTAAAAGAAGATTTAGTAACTTTAGGGGTGATAATAAGAAAGCACCTCTTTGAGCAATAAGGAGTAGGAAATCTAGGACTGTATCAGCAAAAACCTGCTTAAGTCTGGGGCTGATGGGATATTTAAAAACTGAGTTTGCATTTTTCTAAAGTAAAGGCATTAAGGTTTACGGAACCAAGGCAGGTTGATAGGTTTTTGATATGGGTCAGTTGTGACCTCATTGACTGGCAGCAGATCAGGTGTTGAGAAATTGTTTCACAAGATTTCAAGGGACGGCTGCACTCACTTGGCAATAAGACCTGAATTAGCCAAGAAATTAGAAGTATTTAAAACCATCTTAAGCTGTTTATTCATAGACAATCACAGGTGAAGTTTCACATTTAGGTCACTGAGTATGTTCAAAAAAGAGATTGACTTTTGAAATTTTTACATATTGAAGGAATCAAGGAGTACAGAAAGAAATTGGGGATAAGGCAGTTATACAGATAATTAGCCATGATCATATTGAATGGGGGAGCAGGTTCAAAGGGTCACATGGCCAACTCCTGCTCCTACATTTCTATATTTCTGGAAGTGGCCATCACCTCCAAGGCTTGGATCCAAATGTAGATTAAGCCGGTGAGATGAACATTTCCTCTGATCATGAAGTTTGTATGTCAAATAATGTAACAGATCAAAAAGGCCAAGCACATTTTGAATTTGGATTTGATAAAGAGAGTTGCAGCGTACAAGGACTCAAAAGTTACAATTAATTCACACAATAGCAACTTGTATTTATGAAATGTCTTTGATGTGAGAAAGCTTTGCAGCTTTATAGAATTTTAATTAGGCCACACTTGGAATATTGTGTGCAGTTCTGGTCACCATGCCCCCAAAAGGCTGTGGAAGCTTTGGAGAAGGTATAGAAAAGGTTACCAGGATGTTGCCGGTATGGGGGATTTTAGCTATGAAGGAAGGTTGGGTAGACTGGGTTTGTTTTTACTGGAACGCAGGATGTTGAGGGGCAACCTGACAGAAGTTTATAAGATTGTGAATGACATGGATAGAGTGAAAAGTATGAGGCTTTTTCCCAGCATGGAGGGGTCAATTACTCGGTGACACAGGTTCAAGGTGCAGGGGAGTGGTTTAAAGGAGATGTGCAAGGCAGGATTTTCACACAAAGAGTGGTGAGTGCCTGGAACACCCTGCCAGAGGAGGTGGTGGAAGCAGACACAATAGCAGCATTCAAGAAGCACCTGGATGAATACATGAATAGGAAGAGAATAGAGGGATATGGACCCTGTCAGTGAAGACAGTTTTAGTATGGAAGGGCAAAGTGTGTTGGCACAGGCTTGGAGGGCCAAATGGCCTGTCCTTGTGCTGTACTGTTCGTTGTTCTTCTTTGCTCTTTGATAAAACATCCTAAGGTGTTCACAGAGGAGTTTTCACCAAATTTTGATACTCAGATTAATCACACGAGTAGGTTGTAAGGAGTGTTTTAAAGGAGAAAACAGCTAAAGAGGCACTAAAGCTTGGAAGGAAATTCCATAACTTAGGCCCCAAAAAACTGCAGGCATGGCTGACAATAGCAAAATGATTAAAATTGGTGAAGAGCAAGAGGTCAAAAATGCAGGAGCTCAGGCATCTTAAACAGTATTAGGGCCAATTGAAGTTACCGAGATAAGCAAGGAAAGAACCCTAGTCAGAGTACTGCCTGCAATTTCAGATACCAGCATTGATGGTATATTAAAACCATTGGGATAATACAATAGAAGATCCCAGGGATATAAAACTGTAGATTATCAGGAGATCTTCACATGTCAGGCCTACATTCACAGCAGCAGTCTGTGTGTGTGCGTGCGTGTGTGTGTGTTGGGTGAGGGGGGCAGGGGGTTTGGCATTCGGGCAGAGGAGGTGAGTGATTGTGGGGACAATTGGACATCATAAAAATATTTTCTGAGAACAGAAGATAGCACTTTGTCAGATAGGTTGTCAGTGATTTTTAAAAATGTGAAAAAAAGGCATTAATAAGCTGTTCCTTACAAGCTTGCAATTCATAAAGACTGTTGCTTTCTCCAATAACGCCTCATGTGCCTTTGTCAGAATTGATAGTGGGAGGTACTGAACCATTTTCACAGGGCTGTGGGAGTGTAAGCTTACAACAAATGCAGGGCCAGCAGAAACAGCTGTGTAATTAAAAAGTGCATTGCTGGGAATGAGCACTGATGGGTTTTGCTAGGTGTCAATATATTGAGTTTGGAATGAGCAAGGAAATTTGGGTTTATGACATACGGCATGCACGTATGTTCTTTCAATAATTTCCCGATATTGATAACGATGGGAAAATGGCTTAAGAACCAAAATGATCCAGGGCTCCAGTGTCTGAACTTGATTGTCACAACGGCTGACGGGAAGAAAGCACAGCAAACCTCCAAGTAGGGCACTAAGAAATTTGTGAATATTGAATGAGTGAAGAGCAACAACAGAAGGAGAGGGTCCAGGAAAGAAAGTTATTCCATCTACATCTACAAAGTGAAGAGGCAGGTTCAGTCTGACACTGGCATCTCCTCCAAATCCATGAGTGTCACGAGCTTGTTCATCGGCAATATTTTTGAGTGCATCTCAGGGGAGCCTTCCTGTCTGGCTCAGTATAACACATGCTGCCCCAACAGTTCCGGGAAGATTCATCCACTGTGTGCACACTGCCGCCCCCTACTGGGAGCTCACCAAGTACACTGTGTCAGAGGGAGACCAAACACACCAGCTCCAAGTAAAGCATTGCATTGTACTAAAAACAAAGTACAAGAAATAGCTACATTTCACATTTCCATTCTCTACCCTCCCAGCATCAATCTTCCCTAAATGATCACAAAGATTCTGTTGCCTTCATTATAAATCATTAATGCATGACTGCATTTATTCCAATCACCTCTTGTTGCGGTCACTGCACCCTTCTGCTCACAAAAGAAACATGTTCATGTGAGAAAAGAAGGATTTGAAAGGGTGCAGTTGTGTTCAAATGTTCTCATGATTCTGGGCACAGGACATGTTCTAGCTCCAGTGGCTTTGACACTCAACTGGGCTGCAGTGTTCCTGGAGGCAGCAGCTGATTTTTCTCTGAGGTAAGAACTCTTTTCTAAACTTCTTTTTTCATCTGATACATGTTCTGATACATGTTAAGGAAGTCTGCAGAGAACTTCCTGAAAGTTACAGGTTTCACTTGTTAAGAGGACTTTGTTTTTGCAGTTCAGTGGAAGGGAAAACTGTCCAGTGCTAACTTGAGACCAGATGGAGCACAGTGAAACCATGTTCTGACCCTGGTCTGTGTTGAAGAAGCTGATCACAGCCAGAAACTGGGGCAACACTTTATTCCAGCTCTTGGTCATGAGATGCCTATCCTTGACCATTATTAGGATCCTGAGGGGATTTGACCAGGTAGCTATCAAAAGAATGTTTCCTAAGTGGTGGAATCGAGAACTGGGATCATAGTTTAAAAACAAGTGATCACCTCATTAAAACAGAGATGATGAAACCCTTTCTCCTATCAGAGGATCATATTTGAAACGCCTTTCCTCAAAAGGCAGTGAGTGCAGAAACTTCAAATATTTTTAAGGCAGAAGTATGGATTATTGATTCCCAGGGCATGAAAGGTTATTGGGAATATGTAGGAATGTAGAATTGAGATTAAAATCAGATCAGCCATGATCTTATTGAGTGGCAGAGCAGATTTAAACTAATCAGTGGTCTCCTCTTGTGCAGTGCACTATCTGTCCACATCATGCCCCAACGGTTAAATGAGCTACAGTATGTTTTGTGGAGAGGGGATCATTATAAAATCCCTACAGTGCAGCGAAAGGCCATTTGGCCCATTAAGTCTGCACTGACCCTCCAAAGAGCATCCCACGCAGAACCAGTCCCCCACCCTATCCCCATAACCCTGCATTTCTTATGGCTAATCCAGCTAGCCTGCACATCTTTAGACTGTGGGAGGAAACCAGAGCACCCAGAAGAAACCCACACAAACACAGGGAGAATGTGTGAACTCCACACAGGCTGGAATTGAACCCACATTCTTGGCACTGCGAGGCAACAGTGATAATCACCGAGCCACTGTGCTTCCCGTTTATTCATAATACCTTTTCCACTGATTCCCCATAATAAGTCTGGGGCAGTTATTTTTGTATGGGCTTCAGGATTCTTTGTGCTGCCCAGTTGCATCGGGCACTTTCAGTCCTTGAACAAATTGAAGGTACCAGACTATAATCGGTAAATCACAAAGCAATTCAAACACTTGCCATTGAAACATTGGCCCTCAGGAGTTGAGCTTCAACGGGATACAATTTGTGGAGTAAATCTGTGTAGTTGAAATGTTATGCAATAGAATGTTAACTTTTATATCCAGAGGACTGGAACAGAAAGTGCAGGATGTTGTGCTACAGCTGTACAAAGATCCAGTTACACTACACCTACAATCTGGGCATTGTTCATTTGATGGAGGCCAGAACAAATTCATCAAAAGCTCTCAGAGTTAGATTATCAGGAGAGAGGACATTGACTAGGCTTGTACTTCCTGGGATATTTTAGTTGAGGCATGTTTTGCATGAGGATTTAGAGTTTTGAAAGGAATGATAGACTAGATAGTAGCAGATTTTTGCTGGGGTGAGTGTATAAGACATAGGGACATTAACCTTAAAATCAGAGCCAGGTCATTCAGGAAAGAAGTTAGGAAACACTTCTTCATGCAAAGGATAGTAGACCTGTTCAACTCTCTCACAAACAGCAGCTAGTTTACTGAGTCATTTTCAATCTGACATGGATAAGTTTATCATAAACACTGACATAAAAGAATGTGAAACCAATACCATTGAATGGAGAGAAATACATATCAGCCACGATTCTCACTGAACGATGGAAAAGGCTCAATTTCCATTCTAAATCTAGTGTTGAGGACTAAGCTGGATCTCACAGGAAGCCTTGTGAGAAGACCTCCCCTGGGATATTCCCCCAGTTGCCCCAAAATTCTTACCTGATACCCATTTCACACCCCTCAGGATGATGGAACTCTAACTGTAGGACTCCCCCATGTAAATTCATGCTAGTGCAAAGTGAAACCACTTCATACTAACCCCACATTTTCACTCTGAGCCTACTCTGATATTTAGCACTGTGGACTGTGCAATGGTAGAATGATATTCTTTTTAAAGTCATTGAGTGTGAAAATGGAGTCAGGAAAAGAGCATGCTGCCTGCACTTCTGATCACCTGCTCTACATGAACAATCAGCAATTACAGTGATTTTGAATTGACATTGCTCTGCATTGTATTTTATAACTTCTCTAATTGTATCTTTATAGGACTTTGATGGAAGTCTTATCTGTCTTGGAGACAAAGTGGCAGATCAATTTAAGTGAGTCTGTGAAGATGAGCAGTTTTCTAAGTTGTCATGCTGCTCTGTGCAGTGGGAAACAGCTTTGCTTTCTAATCCTCCTTCTCATTTCAACTTTTTCATTGCTCATCATGTATGTGTTTGACCACATGCTTTATCGTGAAGAAAACGATAAGCTCACATTATTTCCACAGAATTTTTCCAAACATTCGGCAGATGTCACCACTGTAGAGATGACCACCAATCTCACAAACTGCCTCACAAATGAAGATTACGAGTCTTTCAAAGCCATCAGGTCTTCCAAAGGCATGTGGACTATCATACCAAGTGGGAGGTTGGGCAACCTTATGGGACAATATGCAACATTGTTTGCTTTGGCCAGATTAAATAGGAAACAAGCCTACATTTTTCCAAGTATGGCAAATAGCCTGTCTCAGACATTCAAGCTTACTCTTCCCACAATTCATCAGGAGGCAGAGGCCAAGATCCCTTGGCAAAACTATCATATTGCTGACTGGATGGATGAACAGTATAAAAATATCTTAGGAGACCATATTAAATTCTATGGATATCCGTGTTCTTGGACGTTCTATCATCATATTCGAGAAGAAATCCTGCATGAGTTCTCTTTTCATGAGTTTGTCACAAAGGAGGTCAACTTGTACTTAAGAAAAATAACAGCACCGCGTCAAAATGTTACTTATGTTGGTGTTCATGTTCGAAGAGGAGATTATGTACATGTTATGCCACAGGTGTGGAAGGGCGTCATTGCAGATAGAAACTACCTGGAGAAAGCTATGGCCTACTTCAGAAATAAGTACAAGGATGTTATCTTCATAGTGACAAGCAATGGATTAGATTGGTGTCGTAAGAATATCGATGCCTCCAAGGGGGATGTTTACTTCTCAGGAGATGGCAATGAATCTAAACCACAAAGAGACTTTGCTATACTTGCTCACTGTAACCACACCATAATGACCATTGGCACATTTGGATTCTGGGCTGCCTACCTTGCGGGTGGGGAGGTCATCTATCTCACAAACTTCACTTTACCTGGCTCACCTTTCCTTAATGTGTTTAAGTACGAGGCAGCCTTCCTGCCAGAATGGATTGGGATTGCTGCTGATCTCTCACCTCTTCTGAACCAGAGCCTTAACTTTTAAGTGAAGGCATTTTCAGAGCAGGTATGTCAAAAAAAAAACTCAGGGAGGCTGATACCTCTCCCATTGCAGCATCCATATGGATTCTCAACAGATTAAATGTTCTGAATAAAAAGTTATTCTAAACATTTATCATGAACAACTATTTTAAATTTGCCTTTTTATTCATTTCTACTTAGACCACCTTCTCCTATTTCCCATTAGTCTTGAAGCAATAAATAAGTGCCATTTAACATCACAGTTAAATCCAAATTAATTTTTTTTTCTGATTCTAGAATTAGAACCATAAAGTTCTACAACACAAAGAAGGCCATTTGGCCTATCATGTCTGTTCCAGCTCCTTGGAAGAGTCATCTAGTTAGTTCCATTCCCTTGGTCTTTCCCTTTCATTTCCCTTTGAAAGTTTTTATTGAATCTGTTTCCGTTAACCCATTGAGCAGTGGAATCCAAATCACAAGTACAAGTACTCCTCAACGGCCCCAGTTAGTTTCCCAGTTATAGTAAACTGACCCTCTTGTTACTGGAAATAGTATGTCCCCATCTACTGTGCTATAATCTTTCATAATTTTGAACAGCTTTATTAAATTCCCCCTTAACTTTCTCCACACTGGGGAGAACCATCTCAGTTTTTCTAGCCTTTCCACGTGAACGAGTTCTCTGATCCCTAGTGCCTTTCTAATAGGTCTCTTTTGTCCCTTCACTGTGGTCACACTGTTTTTCTGAAAGTGTAGAAGCAAAAGTTGGATTGTATTCTCCAACTGAGGTTCTAACGAATGATTTACTCATTGGCATTATGCTACTGATTAGACTTTGTTGCCCTATTTCACACTTTATTCAATGCCATTATATCTGTTTCGTGACTAGGCAACCATAAACTGAAGACACTGTATTAATTCTGAAATCCCTTCAGTGACTTTGGGTTTCCAGCAGGTAAGTATCTTCATATCGCTCAGCAGAGCATCTGTACAATAAGTAATGCTTTTTGTGACTTTTCTTGATGAATCTCACAGTGAATTACATTAAAGAGCAGTAACTTGTTATTATGCAAGCAAACACGGTAAGTATTTTGCAGGGCAAAGTATCCCATAGCATTGCACATTGTGGGGCAGGATGTAAGTATGTGTATATGCCTGCATATTGTGGTAGGAGGATACTAGTACAAAGATATCAAGCTCCTCTTGTGTTGCTTGCCCAGCCAAGATGTGAGCCAGTCTTCAAGTAATGGACAATCATGGATATTTTGAGAAGAGTCCCTAGATAGTGAAGCAGAGAGAGATTCCTGGATGATTTTAACACTATTCCTTGGGTCAGTCCTATTGAGACCAGTTATCCTGTTGCTTCTAATGCAGAACTGAGATCAGCATGTGTGTGTGAGCCTAAATTTTGAGTAGATTTCTTTCCAGTGGGCAATGCGTTCAGTGCAAGTATAAAATGGAGGAATATATACGCACTGTCCTGTACAGCTGAATTTACTTAACGTGTTGACTGGTGAATCTGACAATTTTATTACACCTCAGTTTATTAAACAAATTCATTCATCTTTTTACAGTGGCCTACATTGGCCACAAGCCTTCTCTGAATAACTGAACAGAACTGAACTGCCAAATATCCTCTCCAAACCACTAAAGAGGTGGATATAAGCAAATACACTCAACAAAGATCCTTATGCCTACTGTCGTCCAGCAGAGAGATTGCTGGCCACTGCTCAGCCCAACTCAGTTTGGAGTACCAGTGGTAACACCAATGCTGAGGGACTGGTCATGTGGAGCCACAGTCTATGTACCGCTGATGGAGTCAGGAATGGCAGTGATGGATTTGACAGTGTCAGAATCAGAATATCAAAGAATCAGTCAGCGCAATAAGTCAGTACTGTAGCATAGTGTTCAAATGCCAGAACGAAGTGCAGCTTTGGCGTGCGTGTTCATCAGCACCAGTGTGAAACTGTCAGTGCTGGAGTGTAAGTGTTGGAGTGTCAGTGTCGGAGTGTCAGTATCGGAGTGTCAGTGTCAGAGTTTCAGTGATGGAGTGTCTGTGTCAGAGTTTCAATGAAGGAGTGTCAGTGTCGGAGTGTCAGTGTCGGAGTGTCAGTGTCGGAGTGACAGTGAAAGAGTGTCAGTGTCGGAGTGTCAGTGAAGGAGTGATAGCGAAGGACTGTCAGTGTCAGAGTGACAGTGTCGGAGTGTCAGTGAAGGAGTGATAGTGACGGAGTGTCAGTGACAGAGTGTTAATGAAGGAGTGATGGTGAAGGAGTGTCAGTGAAGCAGTGTCAGTGTCGGAGTGTAAGTGAAGGAGTGTCAGTGAAGGAGTGTCAGTGTCGGAGTGATTGTGAAGGAGTGTCAGTGGAGGAGTGTCAGTGAAGGTGGGTCAGTGTCGGAGTGTCAGTGAAGGAGTGATAGTGAAGCAGTGTCAGCGAAGAAGTGTCAATGAAGGAGTGTTAATATCGAAGTGTCAGTGTCGGAGTGTCATTGAAGGAGTGATAGTGACTGAGTGATAGTGAAGGAGTGATAGTGAAGGAGTGACAGTGTCGGAGTGTCAGTGTTGGAGTGTGAGTGAAACAGTGTAAGTGAAGGAGTGTCAGTGTCTGAGTGTCAGTTTCGGAGTGACAGTGAAGGTGTGATAGTGATAGAGTGTGAGTGAAGGAGTGTCAGTGAAGGAGTGATTGTGAAGCTGTGTCAGTGAAGGAGTGTCAGTGTCGGAGTGATTGTGAAGGAGTGTCAGTGAAGGAGTGTCAGTGTCGGAGTGTCAGTGAAGGAGTGATAGTGAAGGAGTGTCAGTGAAGGAGTGTCAGTGGAGGAGTGTCAGTGAAGGTGGGTCAGTGTCGGAGTGTCAGTGAAGGAGTGATAGTGAAGGAGTATCAGTGAAGGAGTGTCAGTGTCAGAGTGATAGTGAAGGAGTGTCAGTGTTGGAATGTCAGTGAAGGAGTGTCAGTGTCGGAGTGACAGTGACGGAGTGTCAGTGACAGACTGTTAATGAAGGAGTGATGGTGAAGGAGTGTCAGTGAAGGAGTGATTGTGAAGCTGTGTCAGTGAAGGAGTGATTGTGAAGCTGTGTCAGTGAAGGAGGGACAGTGTCGGAGTGATAGTGACGGAGTGTCAGTGAAGGAGTGATAGTGAAGGAGTGATAGTGAAGGAGTGTCAGTGAAGGAGTGTCAATGAAGGAGTATCAGTGTCGGAGTGATAGTGAAGGAGTGTCAGTGAAGGATTGTCAGT
>JAHRHZ010000046.1:15088016-15147573 GCA_024137785.1 Ginglymostoma cirratum
CTGTGTTCATCCAGCTGTACACCTGTTATCTCAGATTCTCCAGCGTCTGCAGTTCCTACTATCTCTGGTTGGCAGAATGTCGACTGTGTATACAGCAGACATTGAGAGTCCATCCAAGAGTGAAATATGACTTTATTCACCTTCAAAAATAGCAGAGCGTAGTTTTATGGTGGCTCCAGTCACTAAGGACAAACTAATTTAACTATTATTTATATGAGCCAACCCCAGGCAAAGAAAGTTAAAGGTCACTGCCTAAAATTTCCAATTTTCAGATGAAAGAGCTGAGGATCTAATGTGTGGTCCTTCTGATAGAATATGATGAGATGGATAGGTTAGAAAACAGGCGACATACTGTGAATGCTGGAAACCTGAATTAAAATAGAAACTGGGAATAATGCGTTCACAGCACAAGGCAAAGAGATCAGAATAAAACAATGGTGTAATGTCACATGTCAACAGTAGATGTCTCAAGGGGGAGACATTCTAAACTCATGCTGAAATCTTACTGCACAAATCAAATGTGCATAAATAAAAGTAAATTAACACAGACCGCTGTAGAGTCATTTGTAAAAAAAAAATAGGGTCGCTAATATGCTGAGCAGTAGGGAAAACAGAAACTGTGACATACTGACCAGACCTGACAGAATCTACGAAGACGGAAAGAGAAACAGAGTTAAGTCTTTTTGTTAGATCAGCAGTTCTGAAACGCTGTGGGGACAGACGGCTTGTCTGGGGAACTACAGAAGTCCCCATTCAGCCTCTGTAGTAAGTGCCTATCATGCACTGAAGTGATCACTATCATCATCCCTGGGACTACCCTGGGAGGACCTGGAAAACCAACCCAATTCCAGGAGCAATGACAGCTGCTGGCAACACAGCCACCAAAGACCAAAGATCAACAAGAGATCTCAAGTCAAAGGTGGGTGATGATAGCATGGCAGTCACAGTGAAGGAGCTATGGAATAGGATTGGAGTCAGGTCAGAGACAAGGGCAGCAGGGCAACCTTCACGGGAACCCATTCCTGATGCCAGGTCTCTCAAGTGTTTTGTGAATGACTTTCCAGGAGGCTGTAAGCAAACCCAACAAAGGGTAGTGCCTTGAAGTAGCCATTATCAACCTAACTGAGAGACTGATTTATCCATAGGTCTTCCTAGCAGGACTCAACAAACGGAGGTTGCAGTCCAGTCTGCATGGCACCCTTCCAGCTGAATAAAGCCCCCTCCCATTCCAAATTCACTAATGATTGGGAGACATTAAATTAAGGCCCCTAGCACTTTCTTTCTCTACAGATGCTGCCTATCCTGCTGTGTGTTTCCAGAATTTTTTGATTCTGTGTAAGGTGAGGGTACAGGTCATCCTAGCTTGGGAAAATTGCCAGAAAGATGCAGAGTAAACCTTAGTCTGACACAGTGAAAGGACTGACTAAAGGAACATGCTGTTTTGCTCATTAATGGAGATAGTGTGGTATGTTTTACTATTTCCTTAGTTTTGAGAAGGGTTTCGCATAGAAACATAGAAAATAGGAGCAGAAGTAGGCCATTCAACCCTTCAAGCCTGCTCCACCATTCAATCTGACCATGGTCAATCATCCTACGCAGTATACTGTTTCTCCCCAGATGTTTTGATCCTTTTAGCCCTAAAAAGTATATCTTCTCCTTCTTGAAAACATTCATTGATTAGGCCTCAAACACTCTACGTGGCAGAGAATTCCATGGGCTCACCACTCTCTGGGAGAAGAAATTTCTCCTCACCTCAGACATAAATAGCCTATCCCATATTCTTAAACTATGACACAGTGTGGAGCTGGAGAAACACAGCAGGCCAGGCAACATCAGAGGAGCAGGAAAGCTGACGTTTCGGGTCGGGATCCTTCTTCAGATTTCACACTGTGTTATCTGTGACTACAGCATCAGCAGTTCTTACTATCTTTTCTTAAACTATGACCCTTGGTTCTGGACTCCTTGGTCATTGGAAATATCTTTCCTTTACACCATGTAGTCCTGTTAGAATTTCATGCGTTATTATAAGATCGTCCTTTATTCTTTGAACCTCCAGTGTCTATAGCCCTAACCAATGCAGTTTCTCATCATACGTCACTCCTGCCATCCTGAGAATCAGTGGGGTAAACCTTTGTTGCACTCCCTCCATACCTAGAACATCCTTCTTCAGACAAGGAGCCCAAAACTGCACCAGGCATTACATTTTTATTCGTTCTCAAGTCGTTAGCACCATTGAAAATACTTCATTTAACACCCACACCTAGCTGATCTGAGAAGATGGAGCTGGGCTTTATCCTTGAACTGTTGCAAGTCTTGTAATCATGGTGCTCCTACAACAATGGTAAGTAGGGAATGAAAATAAGTTTAGAACATGCTGGAATCTGTAATTTATTACTCTGTATTATTGCCTGTTGACGATATAATAAAGTACCTTAACAATTCATGTCTGACTGTTCATATCAGAAGATAAGAGAAATACATGTGCATAGTTCAAGATACCTCATTTGTATAACAAGTGAATCTCGTTACTGTATCCCTGGGTCATGTTATCTTAAGGGAGGACCATATTGATAAACTCCAGATCAAAAGGGACTATAGTTCCTCTTGTTGAAATGACCTTTTACATGCTTAGGAGCTCTGCTCTATCCATCTGATGAAGGAGCAGTGCTCCAAAAGATTGTGATTTCAAATAAACCTGTTGGACTATAACCTGGCGTTGTGTGACTTCTGGCTTTGTCCATCCCAGCCCAATACCGGCACCTCCACATTATATTTATGTAGGCACTGGTTCAAAGTAGCAACTGTACTAGGGCACAAAGGTTTTGCATCAATCACTCTAACCAGATAGACAATGGATAGAGGGCCGGCTGAGAAGAAGTCTGATTGGAAGCTATTTAAATTGTGTTTCTTCCTTCTTCATTATAACCCTTAACGCATACATCTCTCTTTATTTTGTTGATTCTGTATTAGATACTACCAATAAAGGACTTATGTAATTACAACTGTACTGTCTGTGTGAACACTCCCATTAGTGCGCCAATACCTACATACTTCTGTTTCTAGTCTTTCTGGAATAATCCTTTGGAGAGTGCCAAAATAATTCAAAAGAACTTGAGGAGTAATTGCTGCAAAGTACTTACTTAATAAGGGGACCACCAAACATTTAGTTAACAATGTGTGAGTACATTACTGTCAATAGATAAATATCTAAGTTACCAAGGGTAAAGGAGACCTGACTGTTGTATTGTCTCTGGGTACCAATCACCAAAGACTTGTGGTTGGGAATAGTTCAGTCACATATCCTCCTTTCTACTGTTTCAAATAAAACCAATCAATTGACTTAAACACAAATTAGGATAGGCAAGCCCTGAAGGACAATGAAGCAAAAGTCAATGTTAAACAGTAAACTTCCAAACTTAAATTAAAATATTGTCCCATGGGATGATTTTTTTTTTTCCTTTATTCATTCATGGGGTGAGGGCGTCGCTGGCCTGGCAGCATTCATTACCCATCCCTAATTGCCCAGAGGGCAGTTCAGAGTCAACCACATTGCTGTGGGTCTGGAGTCACATGTAGGCCAGACCAGGTAAAGATGGCAGTTTCCTTCCCTAAAGGACATGAACCAGATGAGTTTTTCTAACAATCGACAATGGATTCATGGTCATCATTAGATTCTTAATTCCAGATAATTTTTTATTGATTTCAAACTCCACCATCCGCTGTGGCGGAATTCGAACCTGGGTCCCCAGAAAATTATCTGGGTCTCTGGATTAACAGTCCAGCAATAATACCACTAGACCATTGCCTCCCCTTGCATCCTAGTGCTCACCTGTCACAGGAGGTCTCAATCAGAAACTGTGTGCTCCTCCTCACAGGATAATCCGGAGAGGACACTCATGAGAAGGAGGTGCAGGCAGTCAGGCACAACCCTCTCCACCGCCCACCACCTTGGCCAGGCTCAGAAGCAGAAAGAGGGTATCTCCTCTGATCTGCTCACTCCTTGCTGCACTGGGTGTCCATAGTTCAGGAGCATGGGACTGAAGTGCATCCAGATATTTAGAAGCAGCCCCTTCAGACAACAGAAAGTAAGTCTAAAAGTGGGTACAATTTATATTGACGTGCTCCATGGATCCCTTGAACCCAAACAATTACAAGTATTGCGAAGTTGAGAAGGGTATGTGTGGATTGGGAGGCAGAAAGTTAGAATTTGGTGTTTGTAAAATACTAGGGCGGGGAGTAAGCATTGCATGGTTCCTTTTAAAGATCATGTGCTTTTTCTGTGCTTAGAGATTTAAAATGGATGTCTGTGAGCAGCAGCTTGAAAGCTTGCAAGTACACAGAGCACCTGAGCTGAAACATTTGCATTGAGAGGCCGTACAGTTAGCAGGCCAAGAAGCAGCTTTTTTTTACCAGGTCAACAGGCATTTAAATTTAGCCAATTATTTTGAACCAGGCACTTAGATACCAAAAACCTACTAAATTTAAATCTAATGGTTTTGACAACGTAGGACAAATCATTTTATAAGAAATATTGATACATCATCAAGGGTATAAAAAGGGGGCAGTTGAACAAAGACCCCAGATCTAGCTGCCATCTGCTACAGCTATCGGCCCTCAGCTCTCGAGGGAGGATTGCTGCCTCTCGCAGCCTCTTCTATGTCTTAGAGAAAGCCTTATCTAAATAACAACAGTGCCAACGGCACAGTAAGTTGATATTCCTGACAGAAGAATCAATGGAGAAGCCACTAGAAGTTGCTGAAAAGCAGGTTACGCCACTTTTCACACTCTGTTTACAGATTATGAGGTAAGGTGCTCCTCTTTGGATATTTTGGTTTTAGTTCTCCAAGGAGTGGTCATCCTATACTTAAAGCAGAAGCAGCTCCTCTTTCTGTTCTTTTTAGATAAACCTTAACCAAATTAGACAGCCCATGGCGAGACACAGTTACAAAACCAAAAAGCAAACAGTCGATATAAATGTACAGAACTATAATGGAATACTGTGGCTGGAACAAAGAATCTTGTCATGGAATAAATGGAAGAAATTTGATTGGAATTTTTCAGCTCACAGAGGAACGCTTGGACATCTGTAAACATTTAACTAAACAATAACCTGTTCTGATGTTGTCATAGGTATCAGGTTATCAAGTGTCCCATAGAGGTTTGGTTGCAATCTTCATCTTCATCAATTTGGAGCTAGCATTACCAACCCTGAAGGTTGTGTTTCTCTACCTGTTGAGGTGGGTAGTCATTAGGCAACTGATGAGCACCAATCTGAACACTCACTGAGTGGGGAACACATTCCAGAAGGACATGTTTATTTGATTTGATTTATTGTAGTCACATGTACCTGATTACAGTGAAAAGCTTTGTTTTGTGAGCAGTACAGGCAGGTCATAGCAAACAACGACATACAAATCATAATGGTGCTTAGCCAAAGAGAGGCATACAGGTTACAACTGCGCAGGAGGTGTGCAAAGCAAGGTCAACATTAGCAATATTATTTGAAATTAGAGAGTCCATTCATCAGTCTAATAATGGCAGGGAAGAAGCTGCTCTTGAACCTGTTGGTACATGCATTCAAGCCTTTGAATCTTCTGCCTGATGGAAGAGATTGTAGGAGAGCATTACCAGGGTGGGAGGGTGCCGAGAAGGAAGTGGCAGGAGAACGCTCATGCATGGCATGGAGCAATGGTTCATGACCTGCTTCAGTGCTGCACTTTCTATGTCATTCCAAATACCCAGGGATCTTCAGGACAAGAACAGTTAGCTAACAATTCATCATAATCCATTCAGAGGATTTTGGCTGATTACAATAATCCAAAGAGCTGAAGAAAATGTCCACATCAATTCTTTGCTTAGCTTGGAGCTGATACAAACCAAATGATGCACAGAGAGAAATGCAAAGTGAGGATTGCATAAGAACTTTCATACAGCCAGAGTGACATGCTTGGCACAGAATTTATCTGTCATCGCACCAACCTCCAATGGGGTAGAACCATTTAGAAAAAGGAACATTTTAAAATAGGCTTATCAGTACCATAAAAACACATCAAAGCTGTAACACTAAAAGGACTGGTGCCATTACACAAAAGGTCATTTCATCTATGGAACAACCAACTGCAAAAGCTTAGTAACATTCTAAATATGGCATTCTACAGATAATGAAAACCACAACTTTGCTGAAATGAACTAGTCTTCTTAGTTTACATGTGATTAAAAGAATAATGTTTGCTTTCTCTAAAGTAATTTTACATTCCTTGTCATCCCTTAGTGACTGCTTCTACGGAAAGAAAATTTCCCTGACCATCAAATGTAGTCAAACAAACACACTGAATGGCTATTTTAACATTACAATCTCCAGTAAATAAAACCAGCAGAGTTAAAATAATTAGTTCTTGCTTATAATCAAATACCCTTGAAATATTTCCAGAATAATTAATCTTGTTGATAACAAGTTCAAATGTATTATTTGAGAAGCTCCAAACAGTAATTTCTAAAGTATTGACAATGTTGCTTCAAAAATATTCTCACAATATCGCTTTGTCTGGTTAAGACGTGGTTCCAGACTTAAACCAGAGCAATGGTCTCCAACGTTTTAAAGCATAGGATCACTTTTTGAATTTAAGAACAACCCAGGATCTACCCTAAAGAAAATACAGAATAAGCAGTTTTTTTAAAAGTGCTGTATAGACCTAAAACCAAATATATATAATTATTCATTTTGTCCTCTATAACAAAGTCTCACTGCAGCACTTGTGATTACACATTATCGACCAGTGTGATGAGGTTTGAGTCCTAGTTTGAGCATGCTATCCATCAAATGGGTGAAATGAATGGGATATTTAAACTTAGTTATCTTCACTGAGGCGGATGCTGTCTCACAGAAGTATGTGGTGCCAAAAGTAAGCTCCACTGCAAAAGTCCAGGATGATAGTAGAAGCGGGTATTGCCCTCTGTTTATGAGTTCCCAGAGACTGCTATCCCTTTATTTGACTTTCAACTCAATATCATTTTTTAAAAATTCGCTCATGGGATGTGTGTGGCTGGCTGGCCAGCATTTATAGCCTGTCCTAGTTGCTCTTGAGAAGGTGGTGGTGAGCTGCCTTTTTAAACTGCTCCAGTCCATGTGCTATAAGTTGACTCCAATACCCTTAGGGAGGAAATTCCAGGAGTTTGACCCAGCGACAATGAAGGAACAGTGATATATTTCCATGTCAGGATGGTAAGTGGCTTGGAGGGGAATTTGCAGATGGTGGTGTTCCCATGTATCTGCCACCTTTGCCCTTCAAGTTGGAAATAGTCATGATTTTGGAGGGTGCTGTCTGAGGATCTTGTCAATAGCACACACTGCTGCTACTGACTGTCAGTGGTGGAGGGAGTAGATGTTTGTGGATGTAGTTCCAATCAAGCGGGCTGCTTTGTCCAGGATAGTGTCAAGCTTCTTGAGTGTTATTGGAGCTGCACCCATCCAAGCAAGTGGGAACTATTCCATCACACTCCTGACTTGTGCCTTGTATATGGTCGACAGGCTTGGGGAAGTCAGGAGGTGAATTACTCACAATAGTACCCTTAGCCTCTGACCTGTTCTTGTAGGCCCTATATTTATGTGGTGAGTCCCCCTGAATTTCTGGTCAAAGGTAACCCAAAGGATGCTGACAGTGGGGAATTCAGAGATGGAAACACCACTGACTGTCAAGGGGTGGTGGTTAGATTGTCTCTTATTGGTCATTATCTAGCATTTGTGTAGCACAGATGTTACTTGCCATTTGTCAGCCCAAGCCTGGATATTGTCAAGATCTTGTTGCATTTGAACATAGACTGCTTCAGTATCTGAGGGGTTGCGAGCTTTGTGGAATCATTGGTGAATATCCCCACTTGTGATCTTATGTTGAAGGTCAGTTCATTGGTGAAGCAGCTGAAGATGATTGGGCCCAGGACACTATCCTGAGGAACTACTGCAGAGATGTCCTGGAGCTGAGATGGCTTATCTCCAACAACTGCAACTTCCTATGTGCCAGAAATGACTCCAACCAGCAGAGAGTATGACCTAGATATCTATTTATATGATTGTGCTAGGTCTCCTTGTTGTCATACTCAGTCAAATGCAGCCTTGATGTTAAGGGCTTTCATCTCACCTCTGGAATTCAGCTCTTTTGTCCATGTTTGAACCGAGGCTTTAATGAGATCAGGAGCTGAGTGGCCCTGATGAAACCCAAACTGGATGTCACTGAGCAGGTTATTGCTGAGCAGGTGCTGCTTGATAGCACTGTGAATGACACCTTCCATCACTTTACTGATGGTTGAACGTAGACTGATGGATTGGCCGGATTGGATTTGACCTGCTTTTTGTGTACAGGGCATACCTGGGAAACTTTTCACAAAGGTGCCAGTATTGTAACTGTACTGAAATAGCTTGGGAAGGGGAGCAGCAAGTTCTGGGGCACAAGTCTTCAGTACAATTATCAGATTGTTGTCAGGGCCCATAGCCTTTGTTCTATCCAGTGCCTCAAACTGTTTCTTGATATCACACGGCCCACAGCACCTCATGGATGCCCTGTCTAGATCTGTTGAACTCTGTCTGATTTAGCATGGTAATAATGCCACACAACATGATGGAGATTATTCTCAATGTGAAGGCTGGACTTCATATCCACAATGACTGTGATGTGGTCACTCTTAGCAATACAGTCATGGCAGATTGGTAAGGATGAGGTCAAATGTGTTTTTCCCTTGTGTTGGTTTCCTCACCACCTGCTAAAGACCCAGTCTAGCAGCTTTTTCCTTTAGGACCCGACCAGCTCGATCTGTAGTACTGCTGCCGAGCCACTCTTGGTGGTGGACATTGAAATCCCCCACCCAGAGTACATTTTGCGCTCTTGCCACCTTCAGCGCTTCCTCCAAGTGTTGTTCAACTTGGAAGAGTACTGATTCATCAGCTGAGGGAGGACTGTATGTGGTATGCTTAACCTGAAACCATGAGACTTCACGTAGTGCAGAGTCAATGTTGAGGACTCCCAAGGCAACATCCTCCCAACTGTATAGCACTGTGCCACCATCTCTGCTGAGTCTATCTGCTGGTGGAATAGGACATATCCAGGGATGGTGATGGTGAAGCCTGGGACATTGTTTGTAAGGTATGATTCCGTGAATATGACTATGTCAGGTTGTTGCTTGACTAGTCTGTGAGACAATTCTGGCACTAGCCTCTAGATGTTAGTAAGGAGGACAGGGCTGTTTCTGCCGTTGTCTTTTCCAGTGTTGAGGTCCATATCAAGTGATCCGTCCGGTTTCATTACTTTGAGACTTTATAGCGGCTGACACAACTGAATGGCCAGCTAGGCCATCTCAGAGGGCAATTAAGAGTTGACCACAGTGGGTCTGGAGTCACATGTAAGCCCGACCAGATGAGGATGGCAGATTTCCTTCTTTGAAGGACATTAGTGAGCCAGATGGGTTCTCCAACAATTAACGATGACTTCATGGTCATCAAAGATTCTTAATTCCAAATTTTTTTTAACTGAATAAAAATTCCACTATCTGCCGTGGTGGGATTCAAACCCGGACACTCGGGATGTTAATTGAGTTACTGGATTAACTTTTTTTTCCTTTATTCATTCATGAGATGAGGGCGTTGCTAGCTAGGCAATAGTTATTCCCCAACCCTAATTGCCCACATGGCAGTTAAGAGAACCACATTGCTGTTGGTCTGAAGTTACACTTAGGCCAGGCCAGGTAAGGATGGCTGTTTCCTTCCCTAAAGGACATTAGTGAACCAGATGGGTTTTTCCAACAATCGACAATGGATTCACAGTCATTGTTAGATTCTTAATTCCAGATATTTATTGAATTCAAATTCCACCATCTGTTGTGGTGGGATTCAAACCTGGATCCCCAGAACATTATCTGGGTCTCTGAACTAACAGTCCAGCGATAATGTCAGTAGGTCACCACCTCCTCTTCGCATAATCATTATCTCCATATCAATCCTACCGCTTTGTAAATCAAACACCTAGTGAAATTTAGCAGGCAACCCAGCAATGCCTACGGGAAGAAATTTGAGACAATCATGATGTTTCATAACATCTAATTTCTGAAATCACCTGTTGATTTCCTCTGTTAACTTCCTCAGATATGTACAGAATTTTTCTGGGTAGAGCCATTTTTATTTGTCGCTGATTTTTTTCTGTTATTTTCTGTAGACTCGGGAAGTGTTGCAGTGTTTTGCTTTTTAATTTGGAGGACCACAGACTCAGTGTCATTTTGAGTGCATTCACAGCACTGATCATATTTGCTGAGTCTTTGTCCTTTGCCTGCAGTTCACAGCTCAGCTCGTCCCATTTTGCTTTTATGTCAGTAAGGTGCCTGGAGTTAGGCAAACACAGGTTGTTTGAGATAGCTAACTGTGCGCTTCATTCCTTGATTTAAGAAAAGTGACGATTTCAAGCATCAGATCTAAAACTCTTCCCAGGACCTTCCCTTGAATAAACCACCTCACATCAGCATGGAGGTTTAGTTCACCAGAGGCAGCACTGAGTTTGTCGAGTAAGGATTTAAACAAGTGGTGTTGAAGGGCTCTTGCTCAAGTCGAGTTTACAATCTTAACAATTTTCATTACATGAGAAAAGTCCATAATTTTACTCGCTAATGTTTGCTAGTAGATTATACAATTGACAAAAAAAGGGGAAATCAGGATCTTTTCTGCAAACCACGACAACATTTGTACAAGAGATAACAAGGTGTAGAGCTGGACGAACACTGCAGGCCAAGCAGCATCAGAGGAGCAGGAAAGCTTCACGTTTCGGGCCTAAACCCTTCATCAGAAATGGGGGAGGGGAAGAGGGTTCTGAAATAAGTAGGGAGAGAGGGGGAGGCGGATAGAGGATGGATAGAGGAGAGGATAGGTGGAGAGGAGGCAGACAAGTCGAAGAGGCGGGGATGGAGCCAGTAAAGGTGAGTGTAGGTAGGGGGGTAGGGAGGAGATAGGTCAGTCCAGGGAGGACGGACAGGTCAAGGGGGCGGGATGAGGTTAGTAGGTAGGAGATGGGGGTGGGGCTTGAGGTGAGAGGAGGGGATAGGTAGGAGGAAGGACAGGTTAGGGAAGCGGGGACAAGCTGGGCTGGTTTTGGGATGTGGTAGGGGGAGGGGAGATTTTGAAGCTTGTGAAGCCCACATTGATACCATTGGGCTGCAGGGTTCCCAAGCGGAAAATGAGGTGCTGTTCCTGCAACCTTCGGGTGGCACCGTTGTGGCACTGCAGGAGACCCAGGATGGACATGTCGTCTGAGGAATGGGAGGGGGAGTTGAAATGGTTCATGACTGGGAGGTGCAGTTTTTTAATGCGAACCAAGCGTAGGTGTTCCACAAAGCGGTCCCCAAGCCTCTGTTTGGTTTCCCCGATGTAGAGGAGGCCACAACGGGGACAGCGGATACAGTATACCGCATTAGCAGATGTGGAGGTGAACATCTGCTGGATGTGGAAAGTCTTCTTGGGGCCTGGGATGGGGGTGGGGGAGAGGTGTAGGGGCAGGTGTAGCACTTCCTGTGGTTGCAGGGAAAAGTGCCGGGTGTGGTGGAGCTGGAGGGGAGTGTGGAGTGGACAGGGGAGTCATGGAGAGATTGGTCCCTCCGGAAAGCAGATAAGGGTGGGGAGGGAAAAATGTCTTTGGTGGTGGGGTCGGATTGCAGATGGCGGAAGTGTCGGAGGATGATGCGTTGGATCTGGAGGTTAGTGGGGTGGTATGTGAGGACGAGGGGGATTCTATTTTGGTTATTATTGCGGGGAGGGGGTGTGAGGGATGAGTTGTGGGAAATGCGGGGCGTTCTCAACCACTGAGTGGGGTAAGTTGCAGTCCTTGAAAAATGAGGACATCTGAGATGTTCGGGAGTGGAATGCCTCATCCTGGGAGCAGATGCGGCGGGGGCGAAGGAATTGGAAATAGGGGATGGCATTTTTGCAGGAAGGTGGGTGGGAGGAGGTATATTCTAGGTAGCTGTGGGATTTGGTGGGCTTGAAATGGATATCGGTTTCCAGGCGGTTGCCAGAGATAGAAACAGAGAGGTCCAGGAAGGTGAGATAGGTATCAGAGATGGTCCAGGTGCACTTAAGGTTGGGGTGCAACGTGTTGGTGAAGTGGATGAACTGTTCAAGCTCCTCGTGGGAGCACAAGGCGGTGCTGATACAGTCATCAATATAATGGAGGAAGAGGTGGGGTTTAGGGCCAGTGTAGCTACGGAAGAGGGATTGTTCCACGTAACCTACAAAGAGGCAGGCATAGCTTGGGCCCATGCAGGTACCCATGGCCACCCCCTTTGTCTGTAGGAAGTGGCATCTCCAGCATCTGCAGTTCCTACTATCTCTGAAATATTTGTACAAGGATGGCTGGTGCACTATCAGTTGTGATGGAAACTGATTGGAATAGTTCTCTCAAACACATACCTTTTGAAATTGTTGTAGATATGCTCACTCTTTGTTCTCTCTTTAAGGTGTAAAGGATCCTGTTTAATTGGTATATCCTTAAAATCCATGCACCCAGAAACAATCAGCTGGGCTGTATTAGTCATGTTCATCGATTCAAAAAACTGCACTGAGAAGCATTCACAGTCCTTCGGGTCCTACTGCAGTTGCTGAAGATGGGACAAAAACTCCACTTGCGTAGCGACTATGGAAACAACAAGTCACATGCTCTGGACTGCCATTGTAATTTCTTGTTTGTTCCTAAAATCTTTCAATAAAGAGTTATTGGCTCCCATCATTGCTTCTTTCATTACTTCGTCATCTATGAATGACTTCTTGTGTTTTGCCAGAAGATGGCAAACGTGAAATGTTACATCAGTGGAGGCCTTACATTTTGCAAGTGGTTTCAAAAACAAACTGTTGAGTTTTCAAACTGGCCTTCAGCTTGAAAAGGTCCTTCAACAGAAACATACAGCTCAAGAGAAAACTATCCTTGAATTTTTTATGCATCTTTGAGTGGTGTCATTCCAAATTTCCCTTTTAACTTATCGATATATATTCGTGACATACAAGGTAAACGCTCTTATCTTTGACAGTGTGAACTCAAATTCATTCTCCCATTGTGCATGGAAGTTTGACCCTTTTGGTTCCCTTCTAGGTGGTCCAGGTTCATCATGACTGCAGCACCTTGTAATTCATGATATCTGCTGCTGGTCGAGCTGCAGATCCGCCTTTGGATCCATATCTCTGGAACATCCAGAATATTGCTGGCTGCTTTCAAGTGTGAAGACACGGGAGGTCGCTTCTGTTGTCACAATTTGTTTCCAGGGCCCCTGATCGGTTTGCATTGCTTGAATTTTAATGCACCCAAGTTGGCAAAGCCTATAAACAGCATGCAGTTTTCTCTAAATGTGTATCTTCCGTAAGTGGACGTCATATAGTGGCATGAAAATTAACAAGCAAGTAAGGGAGATTGGATAGGCAGCAAGGTCAACTGACAAAGGCTCTGCAATCAACCAGTGACCACAATCTACATGGTGGAGATTATGGAACTTGAGGTTGGCTCTTGACACCCTTGAGATTTTAAATCACTCATTTGACCTGTTTATTTCCAGCAGGTAACAGTCAGAGAGTGAACAGAATTCAGAAATGGTTGATTTCCCTGCTTCTATTTCAAGTCTTGCTGGGACTCACAGAGATCTCAAAGTGAAAGAGAGACAGACAGTGAAAGAATGAGAGTGGAATTTTCTCTTCCTTGCTGTGGTGACGGTAGTGGCAGGAAAGGTGGCAAAGTACAATGAGAATTAAAATGATCTGATTTTCGTTGTAAGTAATTTTGCCCTCAAGCATTAAATGACAACTTCAGAATGAGACAGGCTTTAAGAGGTGTATTTTGACGTGGTTTTGTTTGTGAAGAAAGGTTGAGACAGAGGTACCAAACAGCCTCTTCCAAAGCCAATAAAATTAACACCTTTTGAGGCCTTAGGTTTTTTAAAGATTGGAACAATATAAGCAGCCTGAATGGTTGGGGTCATGCTCCCATAGAATCAGGACTTTTTTTTAGTTTTAGCCTTCAGTAGCAGTTGCTGGGTTCATGAAGCTGAATGTGGAAGCTTTTATTCCTCTCCCTGTTACAGCTAAAAGCTGGGGGTCTCTTCCAGCTGCTAGAATTGCATGTAACACAATCCGTTTTACTGAATTTGCCTTTGCCAGGGATGTGTTTATGGGATGCTACTATATTTGAACAGTTAATTAGTAGTTGTTAATATATAAATTAATTTGTTAAGCATTTTGATAGAGTCATTATTAAGCCAATTTTTTTAAACTTTTATTTTGCCTGTATTTGAATTATAGTGTATGAATAAAGTAAGATTTGTTTCAAGCCTGGTGGTTTGACCAATTAAATTGCATCTGGAACACAACACCTTACACGTAACTTTAAAATAAGAAAAAAGTTAGGGTCTAGACTATCTTCTTACTATATTGTGAGGGGTTTGTTCTGGTCCATAATACCCTTGAATAATGACTAACTTATATGCACGCATTTGCATCTTATGAGAACCCCAACATTGCTAATTTACATGACACATCCCATGTTGCCCTCTTTCACTGAAAATCTAGACAGTGCAAGTTCCCGACAGGTGAGATAAATGTTTGTCCTAACCATCACGCTTCTTCAGATGACCCTGCATCATCCTTGACCCTTCATCCATGTTACTCTGCACTGATAAACCACCAGCCTCACCACATCATTGTGCCTACTCTCGGAGCTAAATACACAACTTCAGCCATACAACAGTACATTGGAGCTCTGAAACACCCATGACTTGCATGCTTCTCCTACATTGCTTTGCACGCATTGCCACACATACACCTGCACACAATGCATTTGCTTTGACTGGACACGCAGATCTTAAGCCTTTTTGAATGATTCCTTAGTACTCACCCACTTTACTGCTTACTTGCAGTCTGCCAACTTCTGTCACAATGCTTTCTTGGTGCACACTCTCTGACTCTAGGACTGACTTGCAGACTGCCAACCTTTTTGTGCCCTGGAATACTTTCTTGGTGCTCAGGGTCTTCAGTACTCAGTTACAGACCGCCAACCTCTGTAGCTGGCATTGCTTTTTCAGGCAGAGGCTGTGGCAGGCAACTTCTGACAGTAGGGAGCATCGAAAAACCTTTCACACAGATAGGGGGTGCAAATGTTGCTATGCAGCCTTTGCTTTTTCAGATTCGGGGAAGATCTTTTGGCCCTTTCCCTGCAATAACTGGTTTCTGCTTGAATAAACATCTTCCACTTGCCTGAATCCTGCCTGCCTCCTGAGCTTTGTCCCTGGTTAGGGGGGTTTGATCCTACAGGAACATTGAAAAATCTTTCACTTTTCAGTATCAGCCCTGTTGCATGTCCCAGTGGTGTACACAGAACACACACTGCATGTGGTTTTTTGCGAATGGCAATGTGTGAAAGTCAAATTGGAGCAGTCCTCAATGAGGTGAAGTGGGGTTTGGATAACACAAACTTTCTGCTGTACAGGTAAAGCGATTTCTCTATAATGCAATTTTCTATGACGGTTTTCTCTAGCACAATTTTCTATAGCATGAGGTCAAGAAAGAATGCAACTGTCACATTGTAGGAGAACTACCTGTACTGGCTTCAAAGTGGACTTCATCAGCAGGTCAGTTATTGTCCAAAAATGCATACTACAAATTATGGCCTAGACAATCGTGAACATTACATTGTACCCGCCAATTGCCTTCTTTCATGCTAGTTAAACAATCGTCGTGAGAACAATGAACTAAGATTACAGAACTTCATTCCATTGCAAGTACTGGGACACAATACTTCTCAAATGTCAAATTCTCACACTAAATAGTGAGCAAGCAAAAACATGGCCTGAGATGTGGAAGGGAGCCTTCTCTTTGGTGAAGTATCATGGTAGCTCACTGGGCAGCAGAGTGGCTAACATGTGGCTTACTGGTAGAATACTACTTCCATGTTAACATGAAAACTTTGGTTGTTCTTTGTAAAATTGAATGAGATCATATACCTCAAAAGTCCTTATGAAGGCATGTTTAGGACTTCCTTGGCATGCTTCCATGCCCCATGGTATGATGGGATAACATAAGGTTTCATTGGTATGGATAAACTTGAATTATTTTTCTGACATTCTCCACAAACTGATTGAACTCACGTGGAGAACACAGTTGTTGGTATCACTGAGGCTTTGGTGAAACTCGAAAGACAACATAGAAAGAGACAATGATTAGCACTTCATCAGCAAGAACAGCAACTTCCAGCAGCTGCTGCACATCTTCCAGACAGGGGAACAGCAAGTAGAGATCCACCAACAGAGAAAAATGATGAGACACTGCACCCCTTTTGTTTTCTCCAACTGTCCTGCCTCATCATCACTGAACTTTGCAATATGCTGATAGATTTGCATTGAGAAAGATTGGGTGGCAATCTCATCCTGATAGCTGTGAAAGTTACAGCTTTCCTGAATGTTTATGACAGCAACTTTGTTTCTGTGAGTGACTGGGGATCTATGTGACATCTCTTATTCCTCAACCCATAAATGAATCCAAATTGTTATCGATGCCATTTTCTCCACAGCACAGCTCTTCATATCTTATCCCCGTGATGACAAAAGCCACCTAAAAAATCCCAGTGTCCTCTGTATGTTTCAGGTGCCTTTTAAGATTCAGCAAAGAATACGTCCACAATCAATGCAACGAAGTCCAAAGATACAGTACTAGTGGATTACACCTCAAGTTTCAATATGAAATGGGTTCCAAAAATGAAGCACCTCACACAATACTGAGGTAAAGATCAATTGGAATATTTACCCATATAAATACTATGGATACAAATGCAGATCCTGCAGCAAGTAACTCACCTCCAGACACCTCCTAGCCTGTCCACCATCTGCAAGGCATGAGTGTGATGAATTACTCCCCACTTGCCTGAATGAGAGCAGCTCCAACATCACTCAAGAAGCTTGACAGTCTCCAGGACAGAGCAGCCCGCTTCAGTGACATCACATCCACAAGCTTCCACTGCCTCCACCACAAAAGCTCAGAAGCAGCAATGTGTACCACTTACAAAATGCACAACAGAAATTCACCAAGGCTTCTTGAACTGCAATTTCCAAACCGACAAACCGCAACCATTTAGAAGGACAAGGGCAGAAGATATATGGGGACATTGCCACCTGCACATTACCCTTTAAGCCACTCATCATCCTGACTTGCAATTAGATAGCTGCTCCTTTGGTGTCACTGGATCAAAATCCTGGAGTTCCCTCACCTATGACAATGTGCTTCTACCCACATCAAATTGAGTCAAGAGAACCTAGCCCAACAACCCGCACTGACATCCAATAAAAAAGCTCCTCTGAAAGATACTCTGTTGGAGAAAGACTATACTTGTTTCTTACCCCAGTCAGATCTCCTCTGATTAGGCCTAAAATCTGAGTTTTCCCAACCAAAAGTCTGCCAGCAATTAACATATTTTCAGTTTAGAATAATTGAGGAATATGTTTAGCCTATCTATCGTAAATCACTCCAGTACAACAATTTTTCATTAATCCTGGTTGTGTTCCCTGCTGTGTGTTACATATTGGATTAGATCACTGTACTAGAAGGGCTACTTGATCTAATTTTTTTTAAATAAACTCTTCACAAAATTAATCAATACCCATATGCCACTATTTTGAAATCCAAACTCTAAAGTGAAGTTTTTAATTAGCTATAACTACATCACACCACAGAAAAGTTGTCCGTTTAAGTGGCCATTGGGATGTGGTAGGCCATCAGAAGGTCACAGATTCCAACAGTCAATGGAAAAGTGTGAGTGGATAGAAAATAGATAGCAAAAATTAAATGAATTAAAAGATACATCTTACGAATAATGCTTGTTCTCTATTTATTCCCTGTGTTGCCACAAATTTCTTTTGGATTTCCAGAATCTTTGTACTGTTACAAAACATTAGAGTCTTATGCAGAAACAGCAATCTCTTTCTCAATTTTTATGACACATGTGGGAAGTGTAGTCATTGCAGCCAAGGGAAAAGAAAAACTTCCGGTGACCGTAACAGGAAACTGATACTGATATTTACAACCAAAGTGTCTTTCTTTTTCCACAATTTAATTTAATGTTTTTCGAGGAAGGTCATAACCTTTGAAGAAATATTTGACCACAATTTTGGAGTGAATGAATGAGATTGTCATCAATAATGGGTAACGAATGAGTATGTTCCTCGTTCATACCAGACCAGGGTTGGGTAAAGTTTTTGGAAGGCCAGATCTGGATGTCTTTCTACATGGGCTTTTTTTGCCTCTTTTGTTCCACAAAGAAGTCTAAATTCATGGAAACTAGGGATTCTCTGGCTGGAGACTAAGCCATTATGTCTGGATATGGTATTGGCCACTTCAGACTCAGATGAGAAGAAATTTCTTGACTCACACGATGGCAAATCTTCAGAATTCTCTGGCCAAGAGTGTGGGGTTGGTTAGTCATTGACTGCATTATTGCTGAGATCAAATTAATTTGGGCATTACAGGAATCTGAGCAGCATGGTGGCTCGGTGGTTGGCACTCACAGTGCCAGGGACCTGGTTTAATTCCACCCTCAGGCAACTGTCTGTGTGGAGTTTGCACCTTCTTCCTATGTTTGCGGGTTTCTTCCGGGTGCTCTAGTTTCCTCCCACAGTCCAAAGATGTGCAGGTTAGGTGGATTTGCCATTCTAAATTACCCGTAGTGTCCAGGGCTGTGCAGGCTGGGTGGATTAGCCATGAGAGATGCAGAGGGTAGGAGAATGGTTCTGGGTGGGATGCTTTTCAGAGGGACAGTATGGACTTGAAGGGCTGAATGGCCTGCTTCCATACTGTAGGGATTCTATGATGGTCACGGGGTTTAGACCTAGAAAGTGGTAGATACATTCAGCTATGGTTTTATTGAATGGCTGGAGGGTCCATACGTTCACATCCTGCTCCGATTTCTTCTGTTCTTACGTCCAAGTACAGGATTGATGCAAATAAATTACATTACTTCCAAAACCTCTGTAATGTAATCAGATTTATCGACTCCCTGCCACAGACAAACCCCACATGAAGGCTCCCGAAGCTCTCACTGATGGAATTATACATCATGCAGTGAAACATGGAAAATCCAATAAGTTGCTCCGGAGAACATTTTTGGCGCTTTAGTCCATTCTCAGTAACCACTATGTTAGATCTGAGAGTTAGCGAGCTTGCCCATGCCTCCTGCCCCACAGTGCCCCTAGGCTGCACGGTTTACTTTTAAAAAAAAGAAAAATCTGCTGATCAAAGATTCATTACATCATTTGAACGTCACCTGAGGAGCGAATTTGTTACATAACTTTCGAGAGCTCTATAAATCGCATTTCTGACCCGCGGGCAACAACCCCACCTCACATTGGATTGACAAAGCTTCCTGAGGTTATCAGGTTCGCACGATTCATTGCACAGTTTGACGAGCAGGCAGTAACCACAAGCCTATCACATCTCTTTGTAACATCCATCTCCAAAGATTGTGCGCAAGACAGCCGTGGAATTGCGCAAAGACTCTCTGCTTCCCAGCGACAACGCTGCAACTTCCACTGACAGCAGCGATCCGTCTGTGTATTAACACCTGCCTCCAAATTTCCTTCCAGTTTTCCCAAGCAAAGATCCGAAATTGATAGTTTCAACAGGTTGAGGTGAGTAACTCGGTGCTCAAGATTTTATTTTGACAGGCGGAATCTCCTGTGGCGATGCGCATGGACCTGGGGCGATTTCAATGTTTAGTCGCAAATTCAAATTGCATTTCAAACACTGTCCCTTGGGTATTGGTGGGGTATGGTGAGAATGTGGCAGGAGCTACCCAGGGAGTAACCGAAATGAACATGATCGATATACTAAAGGGGAAGCTTGGTAGACACAGCACTAAGAAAGGAATGTGAGGATAGGCTGGTGATTGAGCTGAGGAGCTGAGCAGAGACCTCCTTCTGTATCCAAATATCCACATAAAAAAAACCTATTTAAATGCCTTATTTGGTGATGGCTGTTTACTCACCCAGATGAATGTTGACTAAAAGTGGGTATTCTAAGTAAAGTTAGCAACAGAATGCAGTAAATGTCAGTGAAGCCACAGGTTTATTCTTCCCTCAGATACTGTCAAATGGCAGTGAATGGCAATGGGAAGTGTTCTCTTGTTCACACCCAGCAATGAGTAGAAGCCGATAAATCTGAAGATCCCTACTCAAATCCACAAGCATCATATTGGCATGAGCCTTAAAGACTCTCCTCACTGAACAACCAATGATAATCTCTCTACTTTTGAAAAAAAAACCAAGATGTCGTAAAAAGGTACCAATGACATGTAGTGCTAGAGTTACCACCAATGAAAATCTACTTGAAAATGTGAATAACATTTGTTTTTCCTACAGAAAATGAGGGTACTTTGGCTCTTTCACAGCATTTTCCTCGTGGTTGCTCACAGTCAGGTAACATTCGTCGGGTAAGTAATTTCCTTGGGCCAGTCTATGATGTTGGCCGCTCCTAGTGCTTCCTCTCTAGCCCTTCTTGAGCCTTTTCTAATGTAATTAACCTTGCCCCCCACCTGTTTTTAGTGGAGTAAGGGGTTAAGTATTTGCAAAAAGAGTAGAAGAGAATTCTGTGACTAAATTTATTTTTGCTAAAACGAAACTAAGGAGAGATATATTCCAACTCATTAAAATTAATATCAATGAGGTGGAAATAAAAAAGTGGTTTAAGTTGTACAATAAGTGTGGGATATGATAGTACAGTTAAGGTTTGATATCAGAACTTTTTTCTCCACAGATCATTTATACGGAACACATTCTCAGAAAAGGATTAACTTAAGGTTAATTTTAAAAGAGATAGATCAATACAAATTAGAGAAAAGATCGCTAGACATTCCAAAGCACTTTACAGCCAATGAAACACTTTTGAAATGCACATAGTGTTATGATGCAGGAAACACAGCTGCCAGTTTCCAACGTGATAATGGCTAGGTTTTTTTTTACTGAAATGATTCAGGAGTAAATGTTGGTAAGGGGATGACTTTCCTGCCCTTTGCTGCAATAATGCCATGGGATCTCTCGTATTCATGTGGTAGAGCCAACAAGGTCTTGGCTATGCTTCAGCTAAAGTAGACTTCCAACAGTGTAGCACTTCTTGAGATTGTTGAAGTTGGTTGGCTTGCCGAGCTGGTTTCTTGTTTCACAGATGTTTCATTACCATGCTTGGTAACATCCTCAGTGCAGCCTCCGATGAAGCATCAGTGTGTTTTCCCACCTGGTTTTTAAACTCTGGGGTCTGTTGAGATGGATTGCCTCACTTCCAGGTTTCATTCGTACTGGAATGTATATGGGGTCGAGTTCTACGTGTTTATTAATAGCATGCTTCGTGAAGTGCCAGGCTTTTAGGAATTCTCATGCCTGTCTCTGCCTAGCCCGTCCCAGGATCTTGGTGTTGTCCCAGTCAAAGTGGTGGTTCTCCTTGTCCATGTGGATTGAGATGAGTGAGTATTGGTCACCAGTTGGTGTTCATGTACTCTTGTTGTTAGATCCCTTCCTGTTTGTCTGATGTAGTGTTTCTCACAGTCTCTGCAGGGGATCTTGTAGATGACATTGGTCCTGTCCATGGCAGGGAGTGGGTCCTTGGTTCGGGTGATCAGTAGTCGTAGGGTTGACGTGGGCTTGTCTGCCACTCTGATGCCCAGCGTCGTAAGAGTCTTGTGGTGAGTTCTGACGTGTTTCTGATATAGGGTAGTGTGATGAGTGTGTCGGGGCGTGTAGTCTCTTTCTGATGCTGTTCGTGTAGGCATCTTCTGACCCAATTCTTTGGATATCTATTATCCTTGAAAACCTGGAAGAGGTATTCTTCTTCTTGTTGGCGTAGTTCCGTATTGCTCCAGTGTGTTGTTGCCCTTTTAAATAGTGTTCGCACGCAGCTTCGTTTGTGTGTGCTGGGATGGTTACTGTTGAAGTTCAGAACCTAGTCTGTGTGTGTGGCTTTTTGGTGTACTTTCGTTTGCAGTTCCCATTTTTCTTGCGCTCTACCATGACGTCCAGGAATGGGAGCTGTTTGTTCTTCTCCTCCTCTCTGGTGAATTTTATTCCGGTGAGGGTGTTGTTTATAAGTTTGTGTGTCTCCTCTAATTTGGTCCATTTAATGATGACAAAGGTGTCGTCTACGTAGTGTATCCACAGTTTTGGTTGGATTTGCAGAAGGGCAGTCCTTTCTAGTCTTTGCATCACTGCTTCTGCTATGAGTCCAGAAATAGGTGATCCCATGGGTGTCCCATTGATTTGCTTGTATGTTTGGCCATTGAAAGTGAAGTGGGTGGTCTGGCATAGGTTCAGTAGTTTGAGCACATTGCCTTTGGAGATGGGGTCGTGCTCTTGTTCAAGTAGTGTTGTCATTGTTTCCCTTGCTAGTGGTATGTTTATTGATGTGAATAGGGCAGTGACATCAAACGATATCATGGTCTCTTCGTCCTCTATCTTTATGTCTTTGATGGAGTTGAGGAATTCTTGGGCTGAGTGGATGGAGTGGAGTGACTTGTTGACTAGGTGCCTGAGTCTTCTTTGTGTAGCACTTCATCCAGCACTGGGATGTTAGCCTAGATTTTTGTGCTCAAGTCTCTAGAGTGCAGTTTGTGCCCACAAACCTGAGACACAGAGATGAGAGGTCACCCACTGACCCACAGTGATGCCTGGCAGGCACCTGGAGTATACATGGAATGAGAATTAGAAAGAAGTTAGCAATGATCTTTGTGTACTTTTGACAGGGACAGGTGGGGAAAGAGTTTAATGCCCCTTAATTTAAGGGATTGCATTATGAAGACAGGAGAGAAAGAATAGTTAGACATCGATTCTGGATAGAATGGCTTTCCATGTCTGAATAAAAACCGAAAGAACTGCGGATGCTATAAATCAGGAACAAAAACAGAAGTTGCTGGAAAAGCTCAGCAGGTCTGGCAGCATCTGTGAAGAAAAAAATCAGAGTTAACGTTTCAGGTCCAGTGACCCTTCCTCAGACTCATGCCAAGAGTTCCGATGAAGGGTCACCGGACCCAAAACGTTACGTTTGATTTTTTTCTTCACAGATGCTGCCAGACCTGCTGAGCTTTTCCAGCAACTTCTGTTTTCTATGTCTGAATGTCACTAACTGGCAAATGTTTAAAAATTGTCAGAAGAACACATTTGATTATTCCTGTTACTTTCACAAACTAAATTTGAAAAGTCACAATTAATTTACTTGTTTAAATCTCTTTTTATTCCTTTTTTAATTCTTATTTTGACAGATTTTTGTTCCAGGTTTAGGCTCTGGAGAAGTAGCAGATATTCTGTTCTCTAATAATGTTCTGAAAGTTCCAAACTCAGAGAATTGCCTGTTAGTACTTGTTTCTGAATTTCCCTCACTGTGGAGATGTTCCATCTCCCTCTCTACAACTCCCACCACCACTACAATCAGCCAAGGTGGGGCCATCAAAGCCTGGCTGAAGGTCAGATTATTTAAAGTCATTTTACCAAAAGTGCAGCATTTTCTACTGTGAGAAAAACATAAAAACGTAAAGCTAGATTAATGTTTAACACTGTAATTTTTGTTGGAATTGTTATTTAAACCAGTCATTACGTAAACTGGACATGTTCTTACTGGAAGAAAGAAATAAGAGACAGTATAAGTGCTGTTTTTAGCAAAAGTAAAGGAACTGGGAAAACTTGATCATGGCACCTTATCCAGGACAATGTAATCAGAGGACAAAAGAGAGGACTAAACTCGAAACCATGAAAACACAATTTCAGTGAATGCATCAGAGATAGTAGGAACTGCAGATGCTGGAGAATCTGAGATAACAAGGTGTAGAGCTGGATGAACACAGCGGGCCAAGTAGCATCAGAGGAGCAGGAAGTCTGGAGTTTCGGGCCTAGACCCTGCGATAGACATTTCTGAAGAAGGGTCTAAGCCTGAAACATCAGCCTTCCTGCTCCTCTGATGCTGCTTGGCCTGCTGTGTTCATCCAGCTCTACACCTTGTTATTTCAGTGAATGTATGGTCAGTCTATGAACATGCTGCCCGGGGAGACATTGGGAACAGTTCATACGCATGCAATTTAGATTGATTCTTTTTGGTGAATACACATTTAAAATGGGCAACCACTGCTTCTTATTCAATCCTGACCTTGAAAATGACACCCAGGATTGAATAAGAAGACTGCAAAGTGTACTGTGAGATATTGTCTGTGCTTGTTGGGCTAGTGCACACATCAGCACCTGGTCATAAAGTCGGGTATTAGATACACTGCTCAAGGTATCAACACAGGATCTTCTGCCTGCAAACTCTGTCTATACAATCCCATTTCTGGTCATTCAACATTTCAATTTCAGTGGGATACTTTTCTCCCTCATCAAATGGAAAGTGAATAGTATTCTTCATTGATTGTTGAGTAGCTCTTCCTACTTATCTCCAATTTTTTAAAAAATAGTAAAGGAAGGGCAATTGTGGTGCAGTGGTAGTGTCCTTACCTCTGACTGAGGAGGCCTGAGTTTCAAGTCCCACCTGCTCTAGAGGTGTGTCATAACATTTCTGACCAGGTTGATTAGTAAAATATCTTAAAAGCACTAAGAGGGGTGCTTGTGGTGCAGTGGTAATGCCCCTACCTGTGGATCAGGAACCTGGGTTCAAGTCCCAACCTGCTCCAGAGGTGAAAGATAACATTGCTAAACAGGGTGATTAGAAAATAATATTAAAAGCAGTAAGCCCCTTCCAACTCCATTTTGAGTTAACCCCCTGCTAACCCCCAACCTTTGATAGCCTGCATTGCAGAATAATCTTCAAGTCCTTGAAATTTGCTCTTAATTCCTGGAAATGCCAAAGGGCAGCACAGTGGCTCAGTGGTTATCACTGCTGCCTCACTGCGCCAGAGGCCCAGGTTCGATTCCAACCTCAGGTGACTGTTTATGTTCTCCCCGTGTCTGCATGGGTTTCACACAGTTTCTAGTTTTCTCCCACAGTGCAAAGATATGCAGGTTAGGTAGACTGACTGTGCTAAATTGCTGTGACATGTCCAGGGATGCATAGGCTAGGTGGACTAGCCATTGTAAATGCAGGGTTACAGTGATAGAGTAGGGGCTGGTCCTGGGTGAGATGCTCTTCAGAGGTTTGGAGCAGACTCAATGAGCCAAATGGTCTCTTTCCATAGTGGGGTTGACAATGTGAAAAAGTGTAAGTTTTCATGAAGAAAACCTTTTTCCTGGAACTGATATAGACTGTGACACTCACTATATTTCTAAATCTTTCTCCTAAAATGTGGTGTCACCTGAGTCAATTATATAATTTGTTCTTATGTAGGTTTCCTTAATGGATACAACTCTTGAGATGTTCTGTCCCCATGGATTCTGTTGACCAAGAGGCCTAGGCATTGGTTTCTGGCCTGCACTAGAGGCTGGTTTCTTTGACTAGATTGCCCCTACTTGGAGATTGCAGCACCTCTGCCACTGCCTTACCTAAGGATAACTGTTGTCTTCTCTCAGGAATTCAGAAAATATTTTACTTACATCCTAATGCACAAGAATGCATTACACTGCAGTTATCTGATGTTGCAGATTATAAACTCTCCTGAGTTCATCCCAGAGGCAGGGAAGAATATTTTAAGCTTTCCAGAATAGGCCAAAGTTTTGGCCCTTTCAGCTTGCTTTTTTAGACCATAAGATATAACAGCAGAATTAGGCTATTCAGCTCATCAAGACTGCTCTGCCATTCGATCATGGCTGATATGTTTCTCAACCCCATTCTCCACTCGACATAAGCCTTGAGCTCCTTACTAATCAAAAACCTATCTATCTCTTTCTTAAAATTAAGTCAAATTTAACTTAAATATATTTCTAAATGGAGCAGGCTCAATGGGCATCATCATCTTCCTTATCCACTTTGTTTGACTTTTTTTGCATGTGTTTTACAGTTCCATTTCTTTTTATCCACTGTAGTCACCAAGTATTGCGTTTCCGCGTCAACAGTCAGGAGCAGCTTGCTACGGTGAAGTCCCTGGCAGAATTGGACTATCTGAAGGTAACCATGCCTATTTAACCAAGATATTTTTCTTCTCAAAGACATTATATCATTTGGAGATCCTGGGATCTTGAGGTAGGCATTCATACTTACATGTGCATATGGGATGACTCCAAGACTATAGACATCCATTTCAACCAATCTTCCTTTCCCTCTACACCCTTTTACAATGCAGTCATGGTGTCACATTTCCAATCTATCTTGTTTACCTGACCATCTCTTCTACTCTTGGGAGTTTTATTGAAGCAGTCCCTTCACTCAGGTTTCTCAAAAATTCTCTTCTCTGTGCTTGAGGACCAGGCTTTGTGGCAACTGAAAAAATGAAGTTAAACCATCAGTGTTTGGTATCATTGCTGGAACTGGTTGATAGGGCTTTGGAACTATGACACTGAGCTACTCAGAGAAGTAGCCTGCAGTAAAAAAAAATGTTTTTCCATCGGCATCCTGAAGTGTTTTATAAACAATAACCCACTGCTGCAATTTATAGACAGCAAGTTTCAGGAACATAACTAAAGAAATGACCAGTATTCTGTCATGAATGAGGTTGCTTAAGGGATAAATAGGACATGAGGTTATTACCCTGCTTCTCTTCAAAGTAGAGCCATAGAAACTTTTACTACCAACTCAGAAAGAATATCTCATGTGAAACAGCACCTTTGACATTGCAGCCTGCTAGATCAGCAACCATTCACACCTTAAACAGCCATTTCCTCCACTATTGGCTCACAGTGGCTGCAGTATGTACCATCGATAAGATGTACTGCCATCACTTGCCATGCTTTCTTTGATGGCATCTTCCAAACCCACAGTGTTTACCACCTAAAAGAATGAAGGCAGCAGAAGGAAACACCACAATGTACAAGTCCTTCGAAGTCCCACAGTGTCTTGACTTGGAACTACACTACATCGAAAGCTGTTTCCTCACTGTCACTGAATCAAGCTTCTTTGTAACAGCACTGTACGTGCACACCAAATGGACTGGATTGGTTGAAGAAGGCAGCTCACCAGCACCTTCTGCAGGGCAATTTCAGATGGACAATAAATACATTAAAATAAATGTGCAGGAATAAGATTTGAACTCAATCTTTAGTCTCTGGAACGAGTGTATTATCAAAGCTAATAATACTTTATATCTCATGATATTTATTAAATATTGCTGTTAAATGTACATTTCTGTCTCCTTTGCAGCTTGATTTCTGGAAAGAACCTGTAAGCATCTCCCTTCCAATCGAACTCCGAGTTCCTCACAAGCATGTCCACACTGTCAAATCCTTCCTGGAGTCTAATGGTATCATATATTCTGTCATGATCAAGAACTTACAGGTAAATGTGGGAAAATTTCACACTTCTAGGCCTTGCCGTGTGAATTGCCAGTTTGTGACTGAATGGGAAAACATGCTACAACAGTTAAATAAAAACTGAAAGAATGGTGGATGCTGTAAATCAGAAACAAAAACAGAAATTGCTGGAAAAGCTTAGCAGGTCTGGCAGCATCTGTGAAGAGAAAGCAGAGCTAATGTTTCAGGTCTATTTCTGTGCTTGAAGGGGAACATCCCAAAGTGGAAACATCCCAAAAATTCTAGGTATTGTCTCAACAGAGGCAATTATAATTTTAAAGTGACATTTTTAACGGATAGATATGGATATATGTTATAACCCTTATAATATGAGTTTATATGTGTACTCAAACTTTTATTTCTGCCCGACGGAAGAGGGTGGAAGATCGAATAACCGGGGTGGGACGGTTCTTTGATTATGTTGGTTGCTTTCCTGAGGCAGCGGTAAGTATAGATGGATTCAATGGACGGAAGGCTGGTTTGCGTGATGGACTGGGCTGTATTCATGACTCTGTAGTTTCTTGTGGCCTTGGGAGGAACAGTTGCCATACCAAGCTGTAATGCATCTAGACAGGATGCTTTCAATGGTGCATCTATAAAAATTGGTAAGAGTCCTTGTGGACATGCCAAACTTCCTTAGCTTCCTGAGGAAGTAGAGATGTTGTTGTGCTTTCTTGACCATCATATTGATGTGGGTGGACCAGGAAAGATTATTGGTGATAGTCACTCCCAGGAACTTGACACTCTCATCGATTTCTGCCTCAGCACCATTGCTATGCATGCCCTACACTCCACTTCCTGAAGTCAGTGACCAGCTCCTTCATATTGCTGACATTCAATGGAGAAATTGTTATCTTTACACCATGCCTCTAAGCACTCAATCTCTTTCCTGTGTTCTGTTTTGTTATTGGAGATCCAACCTACAATGTTGGTGTCATCCGCAAACTTGAAAATGGAATTGTGGCTGAATTTGGTCACAGTCATAAGTTTTTAAGGAATATAGTAGGGGCCTGAGTATGCAGCCTTGCAGGACACTGGTATTGAGGATTATGGTGGAGGAGGTATTATCATTGGTTCTTACTGATTGCGGTCTATGGGTCAGGGAGTTGAGGATCCAGTTAGATAAGGGTTATTTAGGTCTTGGAGCTTGGAGTTGCGTTTGTCTGGAATTATGGTGCTGAAGATGGAACTGTAGTCAATGAGGAGCCTGATGTAGATATCATTGTCATCCAGATGTTCCAGAGATGAGCGTAGGGCCAGGAAGATGGTGTCTGCTGGAGACCTGTTGTGCTGGTAGGCAAATTGCAAGGGATCAAGGCATTTTGGTAGGCTGGAGTTGATGTGAGCCATGACTAACCTCTCGAACAACTTCATAATTATGGAGGTCAGAGCAAAGGGGCTGTAGTCATTGAGGCACATTGCATGATTTTATTTTGGCACTGGAATGATAGTGATCTTCTTAAAGCAGGTGGGGACTTCAGACCATAGTAAGGAGAGGTTTAAGATGTCAGTGAATACTCCCACCAGCTGGTCCACACAGGGTCTAAGTGCACAGCTTGTAACATATAAAATGTTGTACAAGAGCAGTCACTGGACTGCACTAAGTAATTCATTGCCTAAAGTGCTTTGAATTGAGATTGGATACTTTACAAACTTGAATATTATCAGCTATATTTCTGATTTATGGCTCTTGAAACTGAATTACTGTCTAATCTTTCTCTTCAGTCTTTGGTGGATGAACAGCATGCAAGCATGTTGGGTTCTGATCAGGGACAAAATGGGACCAACAGCTTTAATTATAGATCCTACCACACACTGAAGGAGGTAAGATACTGTGTAGCTTACGCTGTTACCTTCAAAAGATCTCTCTCTCTCATGCTGAGACAACAGTGTGGATTTGGAGGAACACAGCAGGCCAGGCAACATCAGAGGAGCAGGAAAGTTGACATTTTGAGTCAGGACCCTTCTTCAGAAAGTTCTGAAAAAGGGTCCTGACCCAAAGCATCAACTTTCCTGCTCCTCTGATGCTGCCTGGCCTGCTGTGTTTCTCCAGCTCCACACTGTGTTGTCTCTGACTCCAGCATCTGCAGTTCTTGCTATCTCTCTCTCATGTTACTAGGTTTATCCTGATGATTTACATAGCTACTTGTTTCATTAAAAATGAGATATATTTTTGTACAGTATCTTTAACATAGTTGAACATCCCTAGATATTTCCCAGAAACGTGACAAAGTCTAAGACCAAGTCACAAAGAGATATTGAAGTGATGACGAAAACCTTGTGGCAAAGTAGCAAATTTTAAGGAGTGTCTTTAAGAATAATAGTTGGATAGAGAAGCAAATACACATAGGAAGAGAATTTCAGAGTTTATGGAATTAGAAGAAGCATAAGAAGTGGGAAATGGATGAAGGCAGAGATATTTTGTAGGATTGGAGTAGATTTACAAAGGTAGGGAGGATCAAAGCCATGGAGAAAAATGAACACAAGGTGAAGAATTTTAAAATCAAGGTATTGCAGGTTAGCAAGCCAAAATAGATCAGCAAGCACAGGACAGATGTGTGAAGGGAACTTGCTGAGAGTTAGAATATGACAAATTAATGATGCTGGAAGAATGAAACTAAGAAAGACATGGAAGAGGATTTCAGTAGCACTTGTTATGGAAGTGAAAATGAGTGGTCTTGATTATGCAGAGAATACAGAACATGATTTTTCAGGTGCTCAGGTTTCCCCACTAATGTCAATCAGCCTACGGCCTTTTAATGCCCTAAGGAGTTTTAATTAGCTGGAGATAGGATTTTCAACCCTCACTCAAGAGAAAGTCATACCTCAGAGAGTGACCAGTCAATGTGATTGACCAACAGCTCTCTAGTTCATGCAGTGCCACTGGGAGTAGTGGCCATTGCTGGAACTGCAGGCAACCCTCAGATTCTAAATGTCAGGAGCACACAGGGCCAGATAAGTGTTGGAGTTTCACAGCAAAAACTACAATAAAGCAGGGGCAGGGGCATAAATCATGGATCTTCAAGCGTGCTGCTCCTGACTTTGGCTCTGGCACCAGCCCCACAGCCTAACCTCTCTGCCCAGGCATAACAGCACTGCCTCCAGACCTAAACACAGTGATCCCACTACCCGCAGACCCAAGCACATTGGACCCATCACCCCAGACCCAAACACAGTGGTCCTGTCCCCCTGAGATCTAAGCACAGTGGCCCACCCCTGACCATAGAATAACAAGCTACCCCTGATCTGAGCACTGCGGGTCTTCTAGAAACCTGATATCAGTTATTGGCCTACCCCCACCCCACCTCACCTCTGGTATTGCTGGGGAATACCTTTGAGTGGAGCCCAAAAATTCAGAAAGATTGTCTACGAAGGTGATGCCTCACTTATTTGCCCGAGGTCCAAACAAGGTAACCTGCTGGAATTTGATCTGCCCTTTCTCATCCCTGACTTTCTCCTGGTGCCCTGAAAATTACATCTGGGTGCCTCCTTTTGGTGTGGCTGCCCTAGTGCTCACCCAACACCTCATAAAATTTCAGAAGTGTCTGGGGAAAGTGGAAAGATGGCAGGAAGGCCATTGGGGAAATTGTATGCTCTGGTACCACCAGCCTGCAAACCCACAGGCAGGGCGCCCTGTAAAATTTTATCTGTTGTGTCACAGAGTCATAGTCATAGTCATAGTGATGTACAGTACAGAAACATATCCTTTGGTCCAACTCATTCATGCTGACCAGATATCCTAAATTAATCTAGTCCCACTTGCCAGCATTTAGCTAATATCCTTCTAAACCCTTCATATTCATATAACCATCCAGATGCCATTTAAATGTTGTATTTGTACCAGTTTCCATCACCTCTTCTCACAGTTCACTCCATACACGCATCACCCTCTGCATGAAAAAGCTGCCCTTAGGTCCCTTTTAAATCATTCCCCTTTCAATTTAAACGTATGCCCTCTAGTTTTGGACTTCCCTACCCTGGGGAAAAGACTTTGGCTATCCACGCCTATAACTTTTTGAAGAAGTGACGAAGAAGGATAGATGAAGGCAGAGTGGTAGATGTTGTCTATATGGATTTCGGTAAGGCTTTCAACAAGGTTCTGCATGGTAGATTGGTTAGCAAGGTTAGATCACATGAAATGCAGGATACAAAATTTGAAACTACAGGGTCAATAGCTTAAACTTGGACACTGTGTTTAACATGTCACTGCCTCAGCCTGAGGCAGTGACCAGGGAGAGGGATGGAGGTGTAGCCAGGGAACAAGGTTTGTGGTGCATCATGAGAAAATGGCACAAATGGACCTTTCACTTGGATTTAAAGGGTGGATTCAGTAATCTCACATTCCCATGGGTTGACTGATTCAATTGTTACACAGGCAGGAGAATTGTGCTGGTCACATCTCTGTCTCTGATTTCTGCTGTCTTGAAACTCAGCATCCTGCTTCGATCACAGGATGATTCAATGATCTTTACAGATGCCTCTGGTTTATAAGAGGCTGGCTGACTACTTTATCCACATTCAGTTGCATCACTAAACGTGAACATCAGTACCTGCCGGGTCCTGACGGCAGCCAAGATCCACGTAAATGTGGGTTTGTGCATCTGCCTAAGGTAAGGTGCCATGAACTTACACTCTGAGTATTCAGATTCTATAATGGAACTCTGACCTAAGGGTAATGTTGGACCATGTTGTGTCATTGCCTTGAAAGAATGTACCTCCCTCATTTATGGGTAATGCTCCAACTAAAGATTAGGAAGGTGGTTTCATTGTGAAAAGCATTCTATGAAAAGATTCTTTATCAACCCATCCAGGGAAGGCTCAAGAACCTTGCACCTTATGAACACTTCTTGTTGCACGGTTTAAGTTACAATTCAGGAATATATTGATATGTCATGTACATTCTCTATTTTTGGTTTTTCCCCAGATTTTTAGATGGCTGAAGGATCTTGCTGCTGAAAACCCGCAATTAGTCCGAAGAATCCGAATTGGTAGAAGTTCTCAAAGGCGAGCTCTTCATGTCCTTAAGGTTGGTCAGAAACTGAAGACATTTATTTTCTCATCATCACACAAGAAGCTTATGCTGTTTCAGCGTAGTTTGTTGGTGCCCAGCTGATAACTAATTGTCACTCAATAACATAACATGTTAACCTCAATCATATACTTGATAATTGGATTCATAAGACAGCTTCCTGTATCTCTTCCTGTATCACTGTATCTACTTCAACAGTTCAAGAAAGCCGCTCACCACCACTTTCTCAAAGCCAATTAGGAAAGCCTACAATGCCCACTTTCCATAAACAACTTTTTTTTTACAAGATCACATTCTAAATCACATACTAATGGGTGGTGTGATGATGGGGTGCAGTGGTGGAAGTGTGGAAGTGGCAGTTAATTATCTTCTGAGCTTGGAAGTTGAGGCACATTAGTGGAATAAAAGAAGCACATAACCCATTTTAGAATTGATCCAGGAGTATTGTACACTGTTAGGGAAGGAAAATTCAGTTTAAGGTGCAAACTGCTGTCGCTGATTTTACCTTCTCTGTTTCAATACAACCCAAGTTCAAGCAAGAGAAAATGAAGGAAGACTTGGCCCTCAAACTCAGCTAAAATTGTCAGAATGTTCTCACTTTGTCTGTTTTAATAGGTAGTTACTCAAAGCTTAGACAGTCCAAGTACAGGTCATTGGAAAGGGTCTGGTCGAATGGTATAGTTCTAGCGTTCTGCAGCTCTCTTTATTGCAGCTAGTCATCTTCCCTATTTATCAATTTTACCATAAGCAGTGCCACTTGAGCTATCTTCTTGCTCTTAATGTCTGAGTAAGCCATTCTTTGTGTTCCTTCTCCTCTTTGCATCCTCACTGAGTCGGAACTGAAATGACAAATTGCAGGTACCTGTATTATCAGGAGAATCAGGCCGGATTCAAATCACAAGCACACAGTGCTCATTTCCAAGCCTGGGTATGTACAGCTGTGTGGACTTCCTGATAGTTCTACTGCCTTCCAGGAGTGTGAGAGCTATGGAACTGACCCCTCTCTAACTCTAAACTATTATTTGCAGAACTGAAAAACCATCAAGCTCCTTGACTCAATCTGTTTTACCTTCCATGTGCAGTCTGAGAATTTGTAAAGCACTAACCTGTTATTAGATAACCACGAATTCATTTATTTACATTGTATCCTCTGTGTTCTCATTAACACTCGTAATGTCCTGCACTTTGACCTCTGTCTCAATATACAAGTTTCTTAATCGAGAGAAAATATTATAAATAGGCACAGGTTCAGGCCTAAACAGAAGCTGCTAAAAAAGCACAGCAGGTCTGGCAGCATCTGTGAAGAAAAAATTAGAGTTAATGTTTCAGGTCCGGTGACCCTTCCTCAGAACTGATGGTAGCTAGCAAAACGTCAGGTTTATATGCATAAGATAGGGAGAGGGCAGGGTTTGGGAGTAAACGATAGATGGGGATAGAGCCTAAAGAGACAGAAAAGCAGTTGGATAGACAAAGGAATTGATAATGATCTGGCTAGGAGGGTGAATAGCTGTTAATGTGGATTGTTAGTGACTAACAATAGATAGTGTGTAATGGCAGGCTATGTGATTACAAGGCCTGGTGTGTGGGTTAGGGGGCTAGGACATGGGACAGTTCAGGCCCTAAAATTATTGAACTTGATATTGAGTCCGGAGGGCTACAGTGTCTCTAAGCAGAAAATGAGGTGCTGTTCTTCCAGCTTGCGCTGAGCTTCGCTGGAACATTGCTGCAAGCCTGAGACAGACATGTTGGCCAGGGAACAAGGTGGTGTGTTAAAGTGGCAGGCAACTGGAAGCACAGGGTCTTTTTTGCCATCAGAATGTAGATATTCTGTGAAGCAGTTACCCAGTCTATGCTTAATTTCCCCAATGTAGGGGAGACCACATTATGAGCAGCAAATACAGTAGACTCGATTCTGGGAAGTGCAGGTGAAGTGTTGCTTCTCCTGGAAGGTATGTTTGGGGCCCTTGGATACTAGGGAGTGAGGAGGTAAATGGGCAGATGTTGCACCTTCGCCAGTTACAGGGGAAGGTGCCGCGGGGCTGTGGGGCTGTGTTGGGAGTGAAAGGAGAGTGGACCAGGGTGTCCCAGAGGGAACGGTCCCTCGGAAGGCAGACAGGGGAGGGGAGGGGAGGGGAATATGTGTCTGGCGGTGGCATCTCACTGGAGGTGACAGAAATGGCAGCTGATAATCTTCAGGATGTGGATGCTGGTGGGATGGTTGATAAGGACAAGGGGAACCCTATTCCTGTTATGGGAGGGAAGAGAGGGGGCGAGGGCAGAAGTGTGGGAGATGGGTGGGACCTGGTTGAGGGTCCTGTTGACAACGGTGCTGGGGAATCCTTGGTTGAGGAAGAAGGTGGCCATTTTGGAGGCTCCCTTGTCAATGTTGGTCTCATCTGAACACATGTGACAGAGTCGGAGGAACTGAGAGAATGGGATGGAGGCTTTACAGGAAGCAGGGTGCGAGGATGTATAGTCCAGGTAGCTGTGGGAGTCGGTGGGTTTATAGTGGATATTAGTGGCCAGTCCATCCCCAGAAATGGAAACAGAGATGTTGCGGAAGGGAAGGGAGAAGTCAGAGATAGACCAGGTGAAAGTGAGGGCAGGGTGGCAATTGGAAGCAAAATCAATTAAATTTTCCATCTCCGGACAAGACAGGGAAGCAGCAACGATGTTATCATCAATATATCGGAGAAAGAGTTGTGGGTGGGGGCCAGAATAGGATAGGAACAAGGAATGTTCCACAAACCTCATGAAGAGACAGGCACAACTGGGGCCCATGCAGGTACCCATTGGCCACGCCTCTCACCTGAAGAAAATGAGTGGAGTTAAAGTTAGAAGAGAAGTTGTTGCGGGTGAGGATGAGTTCGGCCTAGCGGAGGAGGGTGGTGCAGATTTGTACGGTTCAGGTCTTTGCTCCAGAAAGAAGCGGAGAGCGGGTATGCAAAGGGATTGCATGTCCATGGTAAAGAGGAGGCAGCTGGAGCCTGCAAACTGGAAAGTTTGAAACTGGCGAAAAGCTTCAGAGGAAACATGAATGTGTGTGGGCAGGGAATTGGACTTGGAGGGGGGGGGAGAAGACTGAGTCAAGGTAGGCGCAGGAGCAGGCTAAAACAATGGGTCTGCTTGGACAGACCTGTTTGCGGATTTTTGGAAGGACGTAGAAGCGAGTTGTGCGGGGCTGGGGGACTATATTTGGAGGCAATGGGGGAGAGATCACTGGATAAAATGAAGTCAGATACAATGGCCTGATGTGTCATGATGGGGTCATGGTCCAGGCGAAGATAGGAGGAGGTATTTGAGAGCTGGCGCTGAGCCTCTGCAATGTAGAGGTCAGTACGTCAGACTACAACAGCACCACCCTTATTGGCAGGCTTAATAACAAAGTCAGGGTTAGATCTAAGCACACGGAGTGCAATCAGTTTGGAGGGAGTTAAATTGAATTCGGTGAGGGGGACAGAGAAATTGAGGTGACCAATATCACATCATCAGTTCTCAATGAATAGATTGAGTGCAGGTAAAAGGCCAGACGGAGGGGTCCAGATGGAGGGAGAGTGTTGGAACTGGGCGATGGGGTCTGTGGGATGGGGAGACGTCTCTTGTCCAAAGAAATGAGCACGGAGGCGAAGATGGCAGAAGAAGAGTTCGATGTCACGTCATGCCCGAAATTCATTAAGGCGGGCATGCTGAGGAATAAAGCCTTTGCTGAGTACAGAATGTTCAGCATCACAGAATGGAAGGTTAGGAGAGATGGTGAATACCTGACAGGATGTGGAGTTGGGGGATGGGATGAAGTCAGAGGGAAGGGGAGGAGAGGAAGGTTCTAGAGGGCCATGGGTATCCCTGAGTTGTTGAATCTTGTGGCCCTTGATGCCTGAAAGGAAAAGAAAAAGTTTCTTGTTATCACAGCAAATGAGCTGGAGGATGAAGTGGAACTGCAGAGTGGTGCAGCCCTGAGCCAGCACGTGGCGATACTGTTAGAGAGAAAGGCAGAGTGTGCATGTCATGCCGCATGGAACTTAGTGTGGATCTCAGGGTGCGTCCACTCTTCCTTCACTCCCAACACACCCCCATGGCACGTTCCCCTGCAACTGGAGAAGGTGTAATACCTGCCCATTTACCTCCTTCCTCTCCAGTATCCAAGTGCCCAAACATACTTTCCAGGTGAAGCAGCACTTTACCTGCACTTTCCAGAATATAGTCTACTGCATTTGCTGCTTACAATATTGTCTTCTGTATATTGGGGAAACAGAGCATAGACTGGGTGACTGCTTCACAGAACATCTATGTTCTGCTTGCAACAAAGACCCTCAGCTACCTATTGCCTGCCAATTTAACAACCCGCCCTATTCCCTGGCCAACATCTCTGTCTCAGTCTTGCAGCAGTGTTCTGGCAAAGCTCAGCACAAGCTGGAAAAACAACACCTCATTTTTCACTTGGGGACCCTGCAGCCCTGTGGACTTAATATCGAGTTCAATAATTTTAGGGCCTGACCTCTCCCAGGTCCAAGCCCACTACCCCACACACTAGGCCTTATTATCACATAGCCTGCACATCAGGCCTTATTATCACGTAGCCTGCACACCAGGCCTTATTATCACATAGCTTGCCAGTACACACTACCTATTGTTAGTCACTAATAGTCCCCATTAACAGCTATTCACCCTCCTAGCCAGATGGTTATCAACTCCTCTGTCAATCCAAATGCTCTTCTCTCTTTGGGCTCTATCCCCACCTGTCATTTACCCCCTACCCCCTCCCTCTCCCTATCTTCTGCATGTAAACCAACCTCCCACCCACCTTCCTGCAAAAATGCCATCCCCTATTCCCAATTCCTTCGCCTCCGCCGCATCCGGTCCCAGCGGCATTCCACTCCCGTACATCTCAGATGTCCTCGTTTTTCAAGGACCACAACTTCCCCCGTTCAGTGGTCGAGAACGCCCTTGACCATGTCTCCCGCATTTCCCGCAACTCATCCCTCACACCCCCCTCCCCACAATAACAACCAAAACAGAATCCCCCTCGTCCTCACTTACCACCCCACTAACCTCTGGATCCAACGCATCATCCTCCGACACTTCCACTATCTGCAATCCGACCACACCACCAAAGACATTTTTCCCTCCCCACCCTTATCTGCTTTCCGGAGGGACCAATCTCTTCAGGACTCCCTTGTCTGCTCCACACTCCCCTCCAGCCCCACCACACCCGGCACTTTTCCCTGCAACCGCAGGAAGTGCTACACCTGGCCCTACACCTCCCACCTTACCCCCATCCCAGGCCCCAAGAAGACTTTCCACATCAAGCAGATGTTCACCTGCACATCTACTAATGTGGTATACCGTATCCACTGTTCCCATTGTGGCCTCCTCTACATCAGGGAAACCAAGTGGAGGCTTAGGGACAGCTTTGCTGAACACCTACGCTTGGTTCGCACTAAACAACTGCACCTCCCAGTCGCGAACCATTTCAACTCCCCCTCCCATTCCTCAGACAACATGTCCATCCTGGGCCTCCTGCAGTGCCACAACGATGCCACCCAAAGGTTGCAGGAACAACACCTCATATTCCGCTTGGAAACCCTGCAGCCCAATGGTATCAATGTGAACTTCACAAGCTTCAAAATCTCCCCTCCCCCTACCGCATCCCAAAACCAGCCCAGCTTGTCCCCGCCTCCCTAACCTGTCCTTCCTCCCACCTATCCCGTCCTCCCACCTCAAGCCCCACCCCCATCTCCTACCTACTAACCTCATCCCACCCCGTTGACCTGTCCGTCCTCCCTGGACTGACCTATCTCCTCCCTAACTCCCCACCTACACTCACCTTTACTGGCTCCACCCCCACCTCTTTGACCTGTCTGTCTCCTCTCCACCTATCTTCTCCTCTATCCATCTTCTATCCGCCTCCCCCTCTCTCCCTATTTATTTCAGAATCCCCGTTCCCTCCCCCATTCCTGAAGAAGGGTCTAAGCCCAAAATGTCAGCCTTCCTGCTCCTCCGATGCTGGTTGGCCTGCTGTGTTCATCCAGCTCTACACCTTGTTATCTCTTTTCCTAGTTACCATCAGTTCTGAGGAAGGGTCACTGGACCTGAAACATTAACTCTGATTTTTTTCTTCACAGATGCTGCCAGGTCTGCTGAACTTTTTCAGCAACTCCTGTTTTTGTTCCTGATTTACAGCATCCACATTCTTTTGGTTTTTACAGGTTTAGGCCTCCCTGTTCTAACTGCCATAATGCTGGGCTTACATCAAGAATATTGTTACATGTCGCACATCTCCTTATGTTGAGGTATTCCAGGCTATTGTCATATATCCAGAATCTCTAATACAAGGTTGATGACTTGTATGCAGTGTGTATGAGCTAAGCATGCAATTTCTTCAGGAAGTCATCAACACATCCCTTTAACTACTTATGCCAACCTCAGTAAGACCAAATAAAAACCAAAAGAACTGCAGATACTGTAAATCAGAAAGCAAAACAGAAGCTGCTGGAAAAGCTCAGCAGGTCTGGTAGCATCTGTGAAGAAAAATCAGAATTAATGTTTCGGGTCCGGTGACCCTTCCCCAGTTCTCAGGTCGGTCACTGGACCCAAAACATTAATTCTGATTTCTCTCCACAGATGCTGCCAGACCTGCTGAGCTGTTCCAGCAACTTGTTCTTGTCTCAGTAAGACCAGATTGAATGTCTGCTCTAGTGTGTGTATCTTTTGTTGGTTTTCATCACAATGCTAATGTGGGTGCACAACATTCTTTATGTTTGAGATATTAACTTGTTTCCTGCTGAGGTTAGTCACTACTATTTATGCATGACTTTGCTGGAGTGGGGGTCGGTTATCACAATTCAACTATCATAAATTAGCGCTCAGTTACTTTCTGCAGCAAAGTCTCCTGCAATCACGGCACAATATGAGCTAATACGAGAATGTATATGTACAAAACTTGCTTCACTACCTGTTGCATCTAAACTTTTACTTAACATAACCTACTTAATTCTCCAACAGTGCTGATCTGTCATTAGACATTCACTCCCTATTGTTCTGTTGAGCCTATTTTTCTAAACACCTTGTTCAGACATGTCATTACACACCTCTGGCACAGGTGGGACTTGAACGCAGGCCTCTTGGTCCGGGGGTAATGAAGTCTTTAATTGGGCTGTTTCTTTCATTCAAGCAGTTCAGCACTGGACGTAACCGTCCTGCCATATGGATCGACAGTGGTATCCATGGCCGTGAATGGATAGCGCCTGCTGTCGCAATCTGGATTGCAAAGAAGGTAGGAAAACATTTCATAAACTAGTGGGGCAAATTTCAATGTAACCCACCCACAGAGAAACTAACTGGATCGTGAACAACACTGAATTGCACTCACTTAGCCCAGTTTTAGTTTCCAGTGAAGTCAGTGGATGGCAATGTTGGCTGAGGTATAGAATCATTCTCTGCCTGGTCACTGGGATTTCCCATCTGGTGAATTTCACAAAAATAACCCAAAAATCATGTGCAAATTTATCTGATCCCTATATTGCAATCCTTAAGGACTAAGTGACCACAATTGTTCTGATAAAAATGGGAATGTGGTGGATATTGGTCTTTGTAATAGATAAGCAGTGGACAGCAGCTGAAGCAGGGAACAAGAATATTTCTGCAAGTGGGGAAAATTGGGCAAAATTGTGAAAAACACCCAAGCATCTGATTATGAATTATCTTCCTGTTTTTGTGTGTCATTAGATCACAACTGATTATGGAATTGATCCCTCCATCACATCATTGCTGAATAAAATGGACATCTTCATGGAAATCATGGCGAATCCAGACGGCTATGTTTACAGTCGGACCACAGTAAATAGTTCACGGTTTCTGACCTTATTGGTTCTGTTTCATTATGTTTCTAACTAAATCTTGTGTTGGCTGCTCCCTCCCTCAAAACAACATCCTACATTTATACACCATTTATACATAGGAACGGCTTCAAAAAAACATTTGACATGGAGCCACATAAGGATGAATTAGGACAGGCAGTTAAAAATTGCTAAAAATAAGTGTTAGATTTAAAGGAGTATCTTAAAGGAGGAAAAGAGGTGGTGAGGTTTACATTCTACTTCTTGTGCAAGGCGCCAATGATGCAAAAAATAAAAATAAGTGATGTATAGAGGCTAGAATTGGAGGAAAACAAAGATTTGAGAGGATCACAGGGTGATAGATTATAGAAGAGATAAGGAGGGGCAACTCACTGCCTGGTGTTATTAAAGTTTTATCACTCCAAGGAGGTAATAGAGAAGAAAGTTTGCTGTCAGCATTGAGGCAAAGCCCAAAGAGGCAGATCTTCATTAGTGAAATGGTTGAGATGAGGATTGGAGGTCAACCAGCTCAATAGAAAGACTCAGAGGGAGGACGATATTGAACAACAAGTGGGAATAATTGGAGGACAGAAAGTAAACTTAAGGTGCAGTCACACAGATAGGATGTTTGCTGAGTCCCATGGGGCAAGGGGTCTGAGCATAAGAGAAATTGAGGTTTACACAATCTGACGGTGGGACAGAGATCTATGGCTTAAAATTCTCCCAATAGAATGTTAACATGCAATGAAAAGCAAGCTGGGAATTTTATTCTGGGCAGTTCCACAAATAACCAAATACCCAGTTGGCTTGTGGCCAATATCAAGGACAGTCAGACAATGTTATATAGTCAAACAATCTGGCAAACTAATATCATCCTTTTCATGCAAACTCCCAAGATGAATTCAGTTCATTGTGACAGGGGAACTAGAATGTTGGGATGACGGGGACACAGGGTTTTGCATGGGACCAGACAAACTACACAAAGCTTGTCATTCCGCGGAGGCTTTGGAGATCAGGAAGGACAGAAATCTTGTCATTTTTGAGATGATGAGATTATGGCTAATGGTTCAGAAGTAAAGAGGCTGAAGTCTGGCAGGGCAGGCAATGTTAGAATTGGGAAACAAAAGAAAAATTCCTAATGTATTTGAGAGGCCAGCTGTTTGAAGTACTGGATTGCATCAAATAGTGATTTGTCAGAAAGCTTGGTTAAACGCTAATAATAAATAAGACATTCTGTCTTTTCAATGGGGACTGAATTACTCTGTGGCTCATGATCCAGCTGCTGTTGAAGTGTTTATGGTTCTTTTACATAATGAGGACACCCTGGAAATATTTACTCAGTTACTAAAGATATCATAGCTTGATAAAGCCTGTAATAATCTAGATGTTAGAATGGGGAGCCCGCAGTCAAACTTGCTTACTGAGCAAACGGAAGCACTGAAGTAATATTAGGAAGGCAGAGGATTAATTCATTCAGTACATAATAATTTGGTGCCTAGTGAGATCAGACTTTATACTTCATCAGATCCAGCTGGGTTTATACATAAATAATAAAAACAAAGTGCTGAAGAAACTCAGCAGCAACTGTGGAGAGAGAAACAGAGTTCACATTTCAAGTCCAATATGACTTTTACTTGGTACACACTGGACTTGAAACGTTTACTCTGTTTACAGGTGCTGCTAGATCTGCTGAGATTCTCCAACACTTTCGGTTTTCAGATCTCCAGCATCCATAGTATTTTACTTTTGTTTCAGAGTTTACATTGAGTGTTATTTTGTTTAAAAAATGTATACATTTCTGAACTATAATGACCGTGACATTCATTTTCAGGAATTGACAGACTGACCTGCGACTTGAGCCACAAAAACAAAGTTGCTGGAAAAGCTCAGCAGGTCTGGCAGCATCTGTGAAGGAGAAAACAGAGTTAACGTTTCGGGTCCGGTGACCCTTCCTCAGAACTGGAGATGTGACTTGTGACTTGAGCCTATGTCTTCATTTGTAGGAACTAGTCACTTCTGGTTAGAAGATGACTTCTGTTGGTATGAGAGGGAGAGACTATGTACGGGGCAGTTGATGAGGCTCACAATATACTCATGAGTGTGTTTACTTCGTTCTGGTGCGTGAGTGCAGATATTTTTAATCGCACTGCATGCCATGACCAACTTAATTCCCTCACTCACTGTGACATGTTTATGGAAGGATTTATTTGGCCCCAATTGCCATACCATGTCTGACAGGAACACCAATTTGCATTTGTGTGTTGTCAACATGTGCAATGACTTTCCGGTAAATTGGTAATGGAGGCAAGAGCTCCGGAAGCACACGAGATGATGTTGAGGTTGGTTGGCTCACTGAGCTGGTTTCTTGTTTCACGGACGTTTCATTACCCTGCTGGGTAACATCATCAGTGCAGCCTCTGATGAAGCGCCGGTGTGTTTTCCCGCCTGGTTTATAAACTCTGGAGTCCGTTGAGCTGGATTGCCTCACTTCCGGTTTTCTTTCGTAGTGGAGTGTATATGGGGTCAAGTTCTATGTGTTTATTGTTGGCTTTCTTCTTGGAGTACCAGGCTTCTAGGAATTTGTGTGCCTGTCTCTGCTTAGCTTGTCCCAGAATTTTGGTGTTGTCCCAGTCGAATTGATGGTTCTCCTTATCCATGTGGTTTGAGATGAGTGAGTATTGGTGATGGCTAGCACGGGGGGACATAGCTTTAAATTGAGGAGTGATAGATATAGGACAGATGTCAGAGGTAGATTCTTTACTCAGAGAATAGTAAGGGAGTGGAGTGCCCTGCCTGCAACAGTAGTAGACTCGCCAACTTTAAGGGCATTTAAATGGTCATTGGATAAACATATGGATGATAATGGAATAGTGTAGGTTAGATGGGCTTCAGATTGGTTTCACAGATCGGCGCAACATCGAGGGCCGAAGGGCCTGTACTGCGCTGTTATGTTCTATTGGTCGTATCTTTTCGTAGCCAGTTGGTGGTTGTGTACCCTTGTTGTTAGTTTCCTTTCTGTTTGTCCGATGTAGTGTTTCTCACAGTCTCTGCAGGGGATCTTATAGATGACATTGGTCCTGTCCATGGCAGGGAGTGGGTCTTTAGTTCAGGTGAATAGTTGTCGTAGGGTTGATGTGGGCTTGTGTGCCACTCTGATGCCCAGCGGTCGTAGGAGACTTGTGGTTAGTCCCGATGTGTTCCTGATGTAGGGTAGTGTGATGAGTGCGTCAGGGCGTGTAGTGTCTTCCTGCTGTTATTCATGTTCTGACCCAGTTTTTTGGATATCCATTATCCTTGAAAATCTGGAAGAAGTATTCTTCTTCCTCTTGGTGTAGTTCTGTAGTGTGTTGTGCTGCAGTGTGTTGTTGCCCGTTTAAATAGTGCTCGCACGCAGCTTCGTTTGTGTGTGTTGGGTTGGTTACTGTTGAAGTTCAGTACCTGGTCCGTGTGTGTGGCTTTTCTGTGTACTTCCATTTGGAGGTCCCCATTTGTCTTGCACTCTGCCATGACGTCCAGGAATGGGAGCTGTTTGTTCTTCTCCTCCTCTCTGGTGAATTTTATTCCAGTGAGGGTGTTGTTTATAAGTTTGTGTGTCTCCTCTAATTTGGTCCGTTTAATGATGACAAAGGTGTCATCCATGTAGCATATCCATAGTTTGGGTTGGATTAGTGGAAGGGCCGTGCTTTCTAGTCTTTGCATTACTGCCTCTGCTATGAGTGTGGAGATGGGTGACTCCATGGGTGTCCCATTGATTTGTTCGTATGTTTGGCTGTTGAAAGTGAAGTGGGTGATGAGGCATAGGTCCAGTAGTTTCAGTATGTTGTCTGTGGAGATGGTTTCACTGGCGTCTTGCTCTTGTTCTAGTAGTGCTGTCATTGTTTCCCTTGCTAGTGGTATGAATAGGGCAGTGACATTAAACGATATCATGGTCTCCTCGTCATCTATCCTTATGTCTTTGATGGAGTTGAGGAATTCTTGGCTGAGTGGATTGAGTGGTGTGACTTGTTGACTAGGTGCCTGAGTCTCCTTTGTAGTTCCTTGGCTAATCTGCGTGATGGAGTGCCTGGTAGGGAGACTATGGGTCTAAGGGGTACTTCCGGCTTGTGTACTTTCGGAAGGTTGTAGAATCGGGGAATGTTGGTTCCTTTGGGTTTCATTCTTAAGAAGTCTGCTTTGTTGATCTGTTCGGTCTGTTTAAGTCTTTTAAGCATGCAGAGGATTTTGTTGCCTAGTTGCGGTGTTCGGTCAGTTTGTACTGGCCGGTATGTGTTTTCGTCGGCAAGCAGTGCCTGTGTCTTGGAGATGTAGTCACTTTTATTCAGTATTACTGTTTTGCGCCCTTTGTTTGCGGGTAGTATTGTGATGTTCTTGTCCTTCTTCAGTCCTTCCAGGGCCTGTCTTCCCAATGTGTTGAGGGTGTTGAGTTCGCTCCTTCTGGTTAATGTCGGGATTACTGTCTATCTTATCGTTTGTTGTGTTTCTTCGTTGATGTTGTTGGTCCTCAGTGTGGCTAGGAATTCCGTTTTGTTGGCATCCCTGTAGTTATAGTTCAGTCCTCGGGTGAGAACATCTTTTTCCGTGTCTGTCAGTTTCCTGTCAGAGAGGTTTCTTATCCAGGTGTCTGTTCTGTTGTCGTTTTTGTGGGTAAGTGTAGCTAGCTTGTCTTGAAGGGTCTGTCTTTTCTTGGCTCTTGTGGTCTGTTGGCTGATGTTGATGGCTTATTCCATGTCAGTTGTCCAGTCCTGATTGGTAGCTTCCAGGAATAAAGATTTTTGGTGCGTAATTTCTCTGTTGTATCTGTGGAGCCAGAGTGGCACACAAGTCCACATCAACCCTATGATAACTGCTCACCCGAACTAAAGACCCGGTCCCCACCATGGACAGGACCAATGTCATCTATAAGATCCCCTGCAGAGACTGTGAGTAACACTACATCGGACAAACAGAAAGGAAACTAACAACAAGGGTACACGAACACCAACTGGCTACGAAAAGATACGACCAATACTCACTCATCTCAATCCACATGGGTAAGGAGAACCACCAATTCGACTGGAACAACACCAAAATCCTGGGACAAGCTAAGCAGAGACAGGCACACGAATTCCTAGAAGCCTGGTACTCCAAGAAGAAAGCCATCAATAAATACATAGAACTTGACCCCATATACACTCCACTACGAAAGAAAACCGGAAGTGAGGCAATCCAGCTCAACGGACTCCAAAGTTTAAAAACTAGGTGGGAAAACACACCGACACTTCATTGGAGGCTGCACTGGTGATGTTACCCAGCAGGGTAATGAAACGTCTGCGGAACAACAAACCAGCTCAGCGAGCCAACCAGCCTCAACACCCACAACCCAAGCTATAAATATACTCCAAAACCTTAGAGACACAGGATGACATTAGACTAATTTGTTACCTTAAACATCCGAAAGTATCTTGAAACTGCAGGGTCACTCATAACATTTAAATACTCCCTCCCTTTAATTTGTCTACAGCTTGTACAGGACCAGGCTCTTCTTCACCAAAGAGAGGGCTGAAGCTTGATTTAATAGAAGTTTGTAAAATTAAGAAGGGATTTGATATGTTAAAACATAGAGAACTGTGGGATTCCAAAACTGGGGATAATAAACATAAAACTGCCATTAATAAATCTCATAAGTAATTCAAGAGAAACCAATTTATGAAGAATGGATAACTCATTATTACTGTATTTGAGGCAAATAGTATGGATATATTTAAAGGCAAGCTAGATTAATACATGCGGGAAAAAGAAATCGAAACGTATATTATTAGGGCCAGATGATGTGGTGACATTATGTGCAGTATCGACTTTTTGAGTTAAATTGTACTGTTAATTGTATGTAAAATGACTGTTTAATGGTTTGAGTGCAGATGTATTATCAGAACCGCAGCTTATTGGCCTGTTGTACCTCTTTCTAAGTGTTGTTAGAAGATGCATATCATATAATAATTAATGCTAAATGTGTGTAGTTTCTGATAGTCAATGAGCTAATTCTGTCAACCTGTAATCCCAGAACCGAATGTGGCGTAAGACCATGTCCACAAGCCCCGGAACTCATTGCTTTGGTGTTGATGCAAACAGGAATTTTGACGCTAACTTTGGAGGTGAGATATTGTTTCTAATATTGTCTTGTGATGTTGATTAATATCACATTACATAGTATTGTGCTGAAAGAGTTGATCAAAATTAACCCTATTTTCTACAATACTTGAATAATAAAACAACTTGAAACTTCTTGAACACCAACCTAATTGAAAGGAAAAACAGTCTCAATAGACCAAATGGCCTCCTTCACTTCTCTTGTAACAAATAGGCTGGGTCATGGGAACAGAATGTTCATAATTCTGGCCATCTGCTGACACTGAAATCTACAGCACAGAAAAAGGCCCTTTGGCCACCTAACTTTTCTAACTGTCCTGCTGCGTTTTCTCACTGTGGATAAATGTCCTGCTCATGCCTCCATTGGTTAATGCTATGTTTGGTGTAAACCAAAGAAAATCCCAGGCTTAGGTCTGATTTGTGCTTAACGAATGAGTTGCTGTCAGCGCAGTGTGAGCAATCTAATTGAGCTTAGTGTTGCTGGGAACCAGAGAATAGCATAATGACTTTCAATTACTGACTCTGGTTTTGGGGAGAGGGTGCTCACAGAATATTTAGAATGGAAGGCTTCACAGCTCAACACTATCTGTGAGGGGGAAACAGTCAGCTGAAACTTACCTCTTGCTTTCACCTTATGGAAGACCACAAAGGCTGGAACATAAATGGAAAACAAACTGCATGAGGAATCAAAGTCTTTCAGGAGAGAAAAGGAGAAGGCTGGAGGAACTGGGCTTATGTTCAGAGTTCATGTTTGGGTTAGGGTGTGAGTTTGAGTTTGGGTTAGGATTTGGTGGTGAGGATAGTGTTACAGGTGGTTGACTGTCCTGTTTTGTGTTTGTATTCTCATTCCTCAAGCTTTTTGTTTCACTTTTATTTGTCTTACCCTTTCTATACCTTTCAGCTTGTTTTACTTGTCATTTTCCTTTTCTTTGTAATTTTTCCTATTCCTGGCTGGGGTTTTGAGCTAGGGTAAGGGATAATCTCATATCTTCCATTGATTCCCTGAAAATATTTCCCCAGATTTTGGATTCCTTTAAAAATTGGTGATAGTTGTGGATTCAACTTTGAATATTGGCCCAGTCGCTTGAACTCCTGAAAACAATAAGATACATTGAAATTAGGAACATGATTAGGCCATTCAGCCCTTCCAGCCTGCTCCATCATTCAGTATGATCATGACTGATGAACCAGCTCAGCAACCTGTTCCTTATTTTACTCCATACTTTTTGATCCCTTTTGCTCTAAGAACAATATCTATCTCCTTCTTGAAAACAATCGATGTTTTGGCCTCAAATGCTTTCTGTGACAGAGAATTCCATGGGCTCACCATTCTCTGGGTGAAGAAATTTCTCCTCAGCTTGGTGCTATATGTCTACCCTATATGCTTACACTGTGGTCCTTGGTTCTGAATTCCATGGTAATCGAGAACATCCTTCCTGCATTTACCCTGTCTAGTTCTGTTAGAATTTCATAGATTTCTATGAGAACCTCCCTCAATGTTCTATACTCCACTACATATTGTCCTAAACAAAACAAAAACAGAAATTGCTGGAGAAACTCAGCAGGCATGGCAGACAGAGCAGAGTTAATATTTCAAGTCCAGTGACCCTTCTTCAGAACTCATTAGTCCTAACCAATCTGTCTCTCTTCGTATGTCAGTACTCCTATCCCAGGAATCAGGCTGCTAAATCTTTGTTGCACTCCCTCCATAGCTAGAATATCCTTCCACAGATAAGGAGACTGAAACTACACACAATACTCAAGATGTGGTCTCACCAAGGCCATGTACAATTGCAGTAAGACTTCCCTGCTCTTGTACTCGAATCCTCTCACTATGAATGCCAATGTACCATTTGTACTATCACTTTCAGAATCGGCATTGATTTGTTTTCAACTAAAGGGTAACTATTGGTGTTAGGTGAAAGGGCTGGTAAATGTCTTGGTGCAAAGCTAATAAAAGCTGTTTTTGATTCACAGGAAACGGGAGTAGCAAAGCCCCTTGTGCAGAAAGTTATTGTGGGCCTCACATGCATTCTGAACCAGAGGTGAAAGCCATTGTGAATTTCATAAAAAACCATGGCAATTTCATGGTTTTCATCACACTCCATAGCTATTTACAGCGTTTGCTGTATCCTTATGGATATACCCATGTGCCTCCAGCAAACTTTGAAGAATTGGTATGTTGCCTTTTCTTAGTCTATTTGAAGGACTTTTTTTGAATAAACTCTTGTTTTTTTCTGTAAATGTTGATAGCTTTCTTTGTATGGCAGTCACTATGGATGGTTTGAACAAATGCTTGGCTCCATTTGGATTAAGGTTCATGATTCAACGTATGTTCATGGAACCTCCATGTGGGTGCAGCCAATCAGAGGGCATGCACATCCCAGACAGGTTTTGTATCCTAGATTACATAATGGGCATAGCAGAAGTCCTTGATTCGACAGGAAAACTGACCAGTAGCATTTTGTCTCTTGGATGCAGCAGAGTTTGGTCTTTACCACTTAAGTATTAAGCACCATCTGACTGGAGCACAGGAAAGGAAGCGCTGAAGCATAATGAAGATACGGCAGCAAAGGATACTTTGAGGAGAAGAAAAATCCAGGGGAAAGGAAGTTCTAGACAGGAAGGAAGATTGTGGTAGGAAAAATGGAGTAGAATGGAATATTTGGCAAGAAGAAAGGATTGAAAGCACGGAAGAAGTGAGGAGGGGAAGGAAATTGTTACTGATAAGTTCTTGAACTTGGGAAGGTTTGGGTGAAGGAATTTCTAGAGTGAAGGAAGAATGGACGCTTTGGAAAGCTAATTCTGGATAGCAAGGAAAATTGGGTAGAAAGAGAGATCTGAGAGGAAGGAAGGGCATTTTGTATGATTATGCCCCTGAGAACTGCTCTCCACCAAGGAAATAAGAACATAAGAACATAAGAAATAGGAATAGAGGTTGGCCATCTGGCCAATCAAGTCTGCTGCACCATTCAAAAAGATCATGGCTGATCTTTTTGTGCACTCAGCTTCATTTTCCCACCCGCTCACCATAACCCCTTACTGTTGAAAAATCTAATTTTTGCCTTAAAACAGAAAGAAGTGGCTATGAGTTGACTTGTAATTAAACCTGGGTCTCCCATCTGGCAGGCGAGAACTCTACCACTGAACCACCAATGCAAACACTGCAAGACCAAATCCCAAAGTATTCAGTTTCACTTGTGCCTGGTGCATGCTAGTTGCTGGTTGGAAGGGTCAGTACACTATATTTCATCCTCTTGGGACACAGCATTCAATGCAAGCCAAAACATGGAGAAATGGAAGGGTCCTGTTTTTCCTTGCTATACAGTCTCTTTGTGACCTGAGGTTGGGGTAATTTCAACATAACTCCTTGTAGGTATGAGTCTACAAAATATTTTCTATAACTGAACATTGATTGCAGTGTTAACCCTGCAGTTGTTGCTAAAAAAAAGGAGTCTAGAACAAGGGCACAGAATCTAAAAATTAGGAATGGGTTGTTCAAGTTATTTACACAAAAAGGTTCGGAACTTGGAACTTACTGCTTCGAAAGTTCTATCAAGACTGGGATCAATAGATCAATAGACTCCAAGTTGATACACAGCCAGATTCTAAACAAGACCTCACATCTAAAATGCATTGCCTGATCTTGAATATCACCTCTGGTATATTGAGGGGACTTTAGTTATCTTGGGGCAGTGACTTGAAAGGAATTCTTGAATTTGCACATTAATCCTTTCTACCTGATGAAAGATTTAACAACCATCTTGGGTTGTTTAACACATTTGCATAAGTTCTATGACCCTTTGATCTTTTGCTTATAAATTCTGCGTCTGATGCCGCTGACACCTGAAGAAGGAGCGAGACTGCAAAAGCTTGTGTCTTTAAGTAAGCCTGTTGGACTATAACCCGGTGTCGCATGATTTTTGACCTTGTCCACCCAAGTCCAACACTGGCACCTCCAAATCATGGGGATCAACAGAAGATTTTGAAATCGGAATTAATATAGACTTTTGAGAGGCAAGGATATTAAGGATTGTGGTACAAGTCACGGTCATGACAGGATGTTTTAGCAATGTTGATTGAGGCATAAGTATTAATGAGGATTCGCTGCTTTCGCAGAATCTTTTACTTTCACTTAAAGGAACAGATAAAGCGTTGGTTTAACATCTTCCCTGATAGAAAGAACCTCAGACGTTGCAGCACTCTCTTGGTACTGTACTGGACCATCAAGCTAGATTGTGAGCTCAAGTCTGTTGAGTGGGATTTAAACTGACAATAGCAGCCAGTGCTTGAGTCGTATCTGTGAGCCACAGTTGAGAAGTAGATGACAACTGACTGATTTGGACTGATTTGTTGTCATTAATTCAAGAAACAAATGACCACTGTATTAATCCCTAATGATTTTCATGACCTCTCCCTGTATGGTACAGGCCACTCTAGCCGGTGAAGCAATTGAAGCTCTGACTTCCCTGTATGGCACCCAGTATACACATGGAAGCATTGTACAGGCTATTGGTAAGTGACATATTGAAAACTGTGGTGAGTTGCTTTGTAATCTGACAAATTTCAAAGGTTCTGCCCCAATATTAATTGTCTGTGGGTGGGACTGATTCGAAAATTGAAGAGAGAAGTTACAAAATACAGATATAAGTGGACACAATCCAGATCCATAATGAAAGAGCATTTAACTAAATCTTTGAATGGCACAGGGTTCTGAAAATTGTAAATTCTGTTATCTTTATCTCCTTTCTCATTATTTTCATCCACCTAATGATGGGAGAGTTGAAAAAGGTACAGCGTATATATCTGTTAATTCAATCTGCAAAGAATGTATAAGCAACAAAATAGGTAAAAACATTCTCTTGTTCATTTTGCAGGCCAATGCATTGAACAATTAGAGTCAGGCTGCCTGGTTTAAAATGTAAACACAGCCTGGCAGTTAACTGTCAATCATCACTAAAATGATGCATTCCCAAAGCAATACCTCTACAAGTCAGAGTTCCCTTCTTAACCAATCAGTACATCCAGGGCAGGTGGGAATTAACTCAGACCTTCTAGATCAGAGTACAGGACACTACTACTATACCACGAGAGCCCAAACAATAGAGGTGTATGTACACTTACTCGAAAGATTACAACGGCCTAGGGACACAATTCTATATATTTCTAATCACCTGGTCCAGAGACACTATTACACCTTACTGGAGCAGGTGGGATTTGAACCTGTGCCTCCTGGTCCAGAGAGATACTACCTCCGTGGCACAAGAGCCTCTAAGTGTGTGTGACTTTTTTTTTTTGTTTTTTAAATGTGTTCCAACGACACGGCTCTGCATGCTACCACTCCACCACAAGACAGCCCTCAAGTGTATGACTGAAACTAAGAGAAAACATTTAAAACATCTCACTTATTAAGAAGCAAAAATTTGTATTTCTTTGTCTCCTGTTCTGTATTTCCATCTAATTATTTCCAGTTTGTTTCCCATCCTAAATGAGCTGGGGGAATGCATTGTGGATAGGTCATGTGCAATGGCTCAGTTTAGGGGGCCACTTTTTTTTTATAACGGTACTATATGTTATGAAATCAAAGCAGCTACAGCTAATTAAGAAAATTAACAAAATAGTCAACATTCCAGATTACAAAGGCATTACATCACCAAGCAACACCTATAGGAAATAATCGTTAAATAGGGGCTGATTGCCATGTTGTGCATGTTTGCCTCCCCTCCTCCTGGTGGGACAATGTATATACATACACTGCCATTAGCAGGTTTCCACATGAAAATGAAAATGGCTCTCTGTAAGATGTTCCCATGGCAACTACATTTAATTCAGAGAGTTATGCCTTCACCTCACTGCTGTACTGAGGCATTAAAGCTTTCTCTTAACCTCACTCTGCAGTTCTGATTTTGTCAAGTTCCTGCACGCCCATTTTCCATGAGTTTTTCCAGGCCTGCCTCAGAAAATGCTTTTAATGTTTACTTCTATTGAATTTTCTTGAATCCACTTGTAGAAAGAAGTGGACAATCTCAAAACAGCACTAAGCATGGGGTAAATAATCCACGTATTAATATCCTGATCCTATTTCCCATTCTAAAGCAACACAAATCCAGGCCTGTTCAATCCACTCTGTTCTGGCTATTATGGCACATGTTCAGAAGGTTTTCCCCATGATTTTTCAAAGCATTTGCCGCCCTACAAAACACTAAACAAGGAAAGGATAATCATTTCAACAGTATGTGCTGTTTTTCTTTAACAACCGGTGGGAAATTTACAAACATCTTTCATTCTGTACACTCTCTAAACAACAACTAAGCTCTGATTACCTCAGGCATGGTTACTTACAACAATCTCCAGAGCAGATTTACCAGAAAGATTTAAGTATTTCATCTCAATGTGCAGACTGAAGAAACTGGGGCTGTTTTTCTTAGAGCAGAGAAGGTTAAGGGGAACTTTGATAGGGGTTTTCAAAATGAGGATATATTTTGATAAGTAAATAAGGGAAGCTCCTTCCAGTAGCTGAAGAATAAGTAACCAGAGGACACAGATTGGAGCATAATTAGCAAAATAAATGGGTGATGAGGAAAAAAAAACATTTACGCAGTGAGTTATGATCTGGAATACACTGCTTGAAGCAGGTTCGATAGGAAGTTTCAAAAGGGAATTGCATAAATACTCAAAGTGGAGAATCTTGAAGAACTATGGGTAAGCAGCAGAAAGTGAGACTAAAACCTAAGAGTCAAATGGCCTTCTTCGTGCTGTCTCTCCTGATTATGTGATTATGAAACAGCACAGGATGGACATAAGCAATGCCATAGGATTTCTGCCAACATCCGTTAAAAATGCATTTCATGGAAAGATTTCACTGGTTAGTTGAACAATTCAATATTTTTATGCAAGCGTTGTCTGATTGGATATTTATGCTTTGCTTGGTTGTCCATTTGAAACCTTTCTATATCTATGTAGATCAGAGCAGTGGGAACAGCATTGACTGGAGCTATAACCAAGGTATTAAATATGCATATGCTTTTGAGTTGCGCGATGAAGGTCAATATGGCTTCATGCTTCCACCGAATCAGATCATTCCCACGGCTGAAGAAACCTGGTTGGCCATCAAGAAAATAATAGAGCACGCTTCTGATCGCTTACCTTGATATTGTCACTTCTGATTTAGAAGGCCGGTGCTGAGGGCCAGCCAGCTACCTAACTGTATTGTTATTGTGCATCCTTTCTGCTGCATGACAATAGATACAGAATCACATATAATGCTTAGCACAACATGCAGTGCAAAATGATGAAAGCTCATTTCTCTCACCTCTGCCATTACAAATTTACTCTAATTCCAGCCTTAATGGGCAAATAGTTTGATAAGATGCCTGAGTGACAGGGCTGACCTTAGTCTTAATGTATAATAGCTTGTTCATTGTTCAAATTGAGATATTATTCAAATTGACAATGTGGGATTTTCCAAGCCCTGAGTGAGGATTTACTTCAATCTCAGAATGTGTGTAGTGTTGAATTATTCAATTTGTCTATATTTGTCTGGCTGCTAACTATTCACTGATGTAGGTGATTAGTTTAGCGTGGATGAGGTTACTGAGAAAAAGAAACGAAACTCTAAGCAATGGGAAGTATGACAGCAGTTCATTGAGAGTATAAATAAACTTACACTCCAGATTCAACTTCTGAATGTATAATCTCCGAATATCTCCAAGGCATGAAATACGAAGTGACTTTAATCTCATTTGTACCACAATCTGAAAGGACCTTCCACTCTCAACATTTACATTGGTAACAATATCAGTTTAGGAATCTAGCTCAATTGCAAAATGAAACGACTTAATCCAATCTCAGGATTTCAGATTTTGCAGTAGCATGAAAATTCATGATCTCAGAGTTTAAGGATTTACCTTAGCAAAGTGTTTACGTATTTGCATAAAACCAGTTGAAGGTTGTGCTCCAAACTCATCCTGTGAGGGTCTGCCTTAAATTTAGTTAAAGATTTCACCTTTAGAAGTTTAATTCATTGTTGGTTAAGGGTTTATCATAATACTTAATTAATATTCACAGTTGAACATATAGATCCCTACCTCTAATCTCATGCATTTTGGACCACATAATTTAAGGTTTTACCACAAATGCACGATTTAACTGTGCATCCCAACCTAGGAATTTATATCGGTACCCTGTCTGACTGTTTAATTTTTGATGTCAAATTCATCATTTTCCAGATAATCATTTTTCAGTTTTGTTCAAATCTCATTGGTTCAAACGGTTCACCTCAATCTCAAATTAAGAATGTGTTAGAATGATATTTGCTATGCTTGGTTTTTAATATACGATGCTTGTCAAGTATGTATTCATATAATGTTTATTAAAAATCATTACCTGTTGATCACAAATGAAGGTGTGACCTCAAATCAATACCTGTCCAGTTTGTGATTGGTCAGACCATCTTTTTCACAGAATTGTTGTGGTGCAGGAGGAGGCCATTTGGCCCATTATCTACCACTGGGTGTCCAATGAGCATTAGGAATTAGTTCCATTCACTTGCCTTGCACATTATTTCTATTCAAAGAATCATCCAATGCTCTTTTGATTTCCGAAATTGACGCTGCCTCCACCAAACTTGCAGGCAATGCTTTCCAGATCTATACCACTCACATGAAAAGTTATTTTTTCCTCACAGTTTATTTGTTACATTTGCAAATCTGTGACCTATTGTTCTCGACTCTTCATGAGTGGAACGTTTTTCCTACGTACACTATCTAAACCATATATGATTTTGAAAACGTCTATAAGTCGCCTCTTAGCCTCCTTGTCTCCATTAAGAACAGTCCCAACTTCTCCAATCTATCCTCATAACTGAAGTTACTCATCCCTGGAATCAATTTTGTCATAGAGTCATTGAGATGTACAGTATGGAAACAGACCCCTCGGTCCAATTTGTCCATAGCGACCAGATATCCTAGATAAATCTAGTCCCATCTTCCAGCATTTGGCCCATATCCCTCTCAACCCTCCCTATTCATATACCCATCCAGATACACTTTAAATGTTGTAATTGTACCAGCCTCCACCACTTCCTCTGGCGGCTCATTCCATACACGCACAACCCTCTGTGTGAAAAAGTTGCCCCTTAGGTCCCTTTTAAATCTTGCCCCTCTCACCTTAAACCTACGTCCTCTAGTTTTGGACTCCCTCACCCCAGGGAAAAGACCTTGTCTATTCACCCTATCCGCGTCCCCCATGATTTTATAAACTTCTACAGGGTCACCCTTCAGTTTCTGACGCTCTAGGGAAAACAGCCCCAGCCTATTCAGCCTCTCCCCATAGCTCAAACTCTCCAACCCTGGCAACATCCTTGTCAATATTTTCCAAACTCTTTCAAGCTTCACAACATCCTTCCTGTAGAAGGGAGACCAGAATTGCACACAGTATTCCAAAAGTGGCCTAACCAATGTCCTGTACAGCCACAACACGACCTCCCAACTCCTAGACTCAATGCACTTTCCAATAAAGGCAAGCACACTAACTGCCTTCTTCACTATCATAACTACTTGTGACTCAACATCCAAGGATTCTTTGTTCAACAGCTCCCCAGAACCTTCCCCCAGTAAGTGTATAACTCCAGTCCTGATTTGCCTTTTCAAAATGCAGCACCTCGCATTTACCTAATTTAAACTCCATCTGCCACTCTTTGGTCCATTGGCCCATCTGATCAAGATTCTGTTGTACTCTGTGGTAATCTTCTTCCCATCCGCTACACCTCCAATTTTGGTGTCATCTGCAAACCTACTAACCATACCTGCTGTGTTCACATCCAAATTATTTATATAAATGACTAAAAGCACTGGACCCAGTACTGATCCCTGAGGCACACCACTGGTCACAGGCCTCCAGTCTGAAAAGCAACCCTTCACCTCCACCCACTGTCTTCTACTTTCAAGCCAATTCTGTATCCAAATGGCTAGTTCTCCCTGTATTCCACATGGTCTAACCTTGCTAATCAGTCTACTATGGGGAACCTTATTGAACACCTTCCTCATTCCTTTCAATGCATTCACATTCTTCCTATGAAGTGGCGCTGAAAACTGTACAAAATACTCTAGCTGAGGTCTAAGAAGTGTCTTGTAAAAGTTAAGCATAATCTCCTTGTTCTTAGAGTCATGCTGCATGCACTCTCCACCTGTCTTGCCACTTTCAGTGATCTATACAGTAGTCCTTCTGCTCTTGCACCTCCTTAGCTGTTGTATCCCCAGGTTGTCTGACCATACTGTTTGAACTAAATTGCATCACTTCACTATTCTCCACACTGAGCCTGATCTGTAACCTGTCTTCCTACTCCACCAACTTGTCTATGTCCTTTTGGAATCCTACACTGTCCTCACATTTCATAATGCTTCCAAGTTTTGTATCATCTGCAATCTCAAGATTGTCCCCTGCACACCAAGATCTAGAATATTAAATATGAGGAAAAACAAGACTCCAAATATCAACCCCCGGAGAACTCCACTACAATTCTTCCCCCAGCGTAAAAAATATCCATTGATCATTATTCCCTATTTCCTATTACTCAACCAATTTTGTCATCACATTGCTACTGTCCTTTTTATTTCATGAGCTATAACTTTTCTCAAAGGTCTATTGTGTTGTGTTGTATCATTGTATCAAACACCTCTTGAAAGTTCATGTACACCACATCAACAGTGGTACCCTCACTGACCTCTCTGTTACCTTTACAGAAAACTCCAGTATGTCAGTCAAACAAGATTTCTCCTTCAGAAAACCACGCTGCCTGTTCCTAAACAACCCACATTTTCTTCATGACTTCTGTTTCCCACAACTGAAATTAAACTGACTGATCTGTAATTGCTGGCTTTATCCTTACAACTGTTTTTGAACAACGTAATGTTTGTAATTCTCCAGTCCTCTGCCACCTCTTCTGAAATTAGGGAACATGGAGAGATTATTGCCAATGCCTCTGCGATTTCCACTCCACTTCCTTCAATATCCTTAAATGCATCTCTTTCTTTCCTGGTGCCTTACCAACTTTAAGTATCGATAGCCCATCCAATACTTCTTCCATATTAATTTAGAATTCTTCTAGTTACAGAGCTTCCTCCTCTGTCACATTAACGCAGGCAGTATCAAACTCTTTGTTAAAGATGGAAGCAAAGTATTCATTTAACACCTTGGACATGTCTCTTGCTTTTGTATAAACTCCTTTTTTGTCCTTAATTGTCCCTAGTCCTTTTTACCTTTCATTCAAATTATTGATGTGTCTATGAAAATTTCGGGATTCCACTTTATGTTGGCTGTCAGTCTTTTCTCAAATTTTCCTTTCTGCTTCTCTCACATTCTTTCTCGCCCTCTGACCCTTCTGTATTCTTCCTGGCCCTCAGCTGTATTTTCTACCTGACATGTGTCATCCTTGTGCAAATTCACGAAGTGTTCCTTTTTTTTGGGGCAACACAGTGGCTCAGTGGTTAGCACTGCTGCCTCACAGCACCAAGAACCCAGGTTTGATTCCACTCTTGGGTGGGTGTCTGTGTGGAGTTTGCACATTCTGCCCGTGCCTGCTTGGGGTTCCTCTGGGTGCTCCAGTTTCCTCCCACAGTCCAAAGATGTGCAGGCTAGGTGGATTGGCCATGCTAAATTTCCTATAGTGTTCAGGGATGTGTAGATTAGGTGGGTTATAGGCAGACGGGTCTGAGGGTCAGTGTGGACTTGTTGGACTGAAGGGCCTGTTTCCACACTGTAGGGATTCTATGATTATGATCAGGACCTGTTACAAACCTTAGTTCCATGTCTGTATGTGCAGGGGCAGTTGTGCTCAGTGACAAGATTTTTTTTTGGCTTTTCAACCAGGACCAGCTGTGCGTTTTCCAGAGTACTCTGCATAGTGACAATATCTTAACTGGTTCCTGGGCGAGTGGCTACAGTTTTGTGTTGGGGTAGTACTGAAGAAACAGCCAGCCTGTGAAGGAGAAATCATCCTACTTTCTCTCCATTCTGAATGGAGAAGTAAAGGAAAGTCCTGAGCAGCTGGCTACACTCTCTGCAAATTCCCATCTTGAAAAGGAAAAGAGAAAAAACACTTTCAGAGACACTTAATGGATGAAGCCTAAACCGGTGAATGAAAAGATTGAAAATTGATGTGTCCACAACCTTATTTATTATAATCCGTGCATTCATACATGCACGCTAACTCGGATTTAGACTTCATTACTTTTTTCCCTTATTCTGATTTCATCTACTAGCTTACTATTGTCTAAGCATTTTGTATATTCTGGTATCCCTCTCTAATATTCTCTCTTCATTCCCACACACCTGCCAAGTTAGTTTAAAGTCCTCCCAATGTCGTGTCCATGTGCTCATCTGACAATGCTAGCCAACTCACTGAAATATCATTCAAGAAAGCTATAAATATCTGTGCTGCAGCACTATTTCATGACAATGTATATTCACCACCAGTGTGTGAATCAGTATTCATGAACTTATGAACTCAGCAGCTGTGCAGTTGAATTCAGTTTCAATGACACCGTGTACTACCAAATAGATGGTGTTGCCACAGGATCCGCACTAGGGTCCAGAGCTCACAAATAGCTTTGTTGGATTCCATGAAGAATGGTTCTTCGATGGAATGACGTTTACCCTTCTACACTTTGCATATTTCTGAAAACTTGATTATATGCTCGCTATATTAGAATCCACAGCAGTGTGTAAGAATTTATTTACATGTCTTAATTGGGTCTATCTGCGTGGACTTGGAACAAAAGCAAAATAGTGTAGTTGCTGGAAATCTTAAACAGTACCAAAGTGATGGAAATAATCAACAGATCTGACAGCATCTGTGGAGACAGAGAAACAGATTTAATGTTCCAGGTCAGTAACAGGGTACCCTATACCAGAACGGACGAAAAAGGGAGATGTAATAAGTAATCATGTAATAGACCTTTCCTCATTGTTCTTCTTCCCCTTCCTCAATTATATTTAATATAGTTGTATCTTTCCTCAGCTCTGACCAATTGCCATTGAGCTGAAACATTAATTCTGTCCACGGATGCTGAGTGTTTCCAGCATTTTCTGCGATTACACCAACATAGCTTGGTTTAGACAAGTGGTCTGTTATGAAACAAATCAGTTCTAAAGAAGAGAGAAAACAAGGTGTAGA
>JAHRHZ010000046.1:15147973-15252191 GCA_024137785.1 Ginglymostoma cirratum
AGGGTCTAGGCCCGAAACGTCAGCCTTCCTGCTCCTCTGATGCTGCTGGGCCTGCTGTGTTCATCCAGCTCTACACCTTGTTATCTCAGATTCTCCAGCATGTGCAGTTCCTACTAGTTCTGAAGAAGGGTCACTGGACCCGAAATGCTGACTCTACTTTCTCTCCTCAGATGCTACCAGACCGACTGAGCTATTGGTGTTTTTGTTTCAAATAGACAGCAACTGTTGCTTCTCATAAAAGGATTAAGAATAAGAGGGCACAGGTACAAGGTAGTTTGCAGAAGAAAGTTTGCGACAAAAGTCTTTTCACACAGCGTGTAGTTAGGTTCTGGAGCACATGCATGGAAATCTGGTGGGGCACGTTTAACTGAGTATGAAACCACAGGAACAAACTAATAAGGAAAAATAGTAAAACTTGAAAATGAATATACTGGTCTTACTTGACCTCCGTTTTGTAGCAGAAAAGACACGTCAGGCCACTTTGTCTCATTCACATGTTTCAAGAGGGCACTGGACACTTATGCGGAAAAGGAGGGAGAATGGCACTAAGTCACAAGACTCATTCAAGAGAGCTAGTGCAGGCAAGTCAGACTGAACGTGCTTCTTCTGCACCATACAGTTTTATGATTTGCAATATTTTTAATCAACTCGTTCAGACGATCTCAGCTAGGTAGAATTTGAATCCAAAGCTGTTGGCTCAGCAGTAGGGACGCTAAAACTGCACCACAACAGCCCTCAATTATGTGATTCTAGATATTTTTACCCAACCTGTACTAACATGCTATGTTATGACACAGACACATTCTGACACACCTTGGAACAGATGGGACTTGAACCCAGGCTTTCTAGCCAAGACATAAGTGTACTACCACTGCACAAGAGCCTCTATTTGGAGCAAGGGAGGTTCCCTGGCCAACTTTTAGATGTTTTTAATCAAACTGCTCAGGCACATGTCTGGAATGTGAACCTGGACCTCTTGGTTCAGAGGTAGGAGTACTGCCACTGTGCCACAGGGACCCCTTTAACTTTAGTGAATCTCACGTCAGAACCACCACAAGCTTGTCACACTTTCTGAAATAAATAAAGCACCTGTAAACGTCTTCTAAAATATATATTTGCTATATCACCATATTCAGGGATGCTAGTACATACCTCTGGTCCAGGTGGGAGTTAAACGTGGGTCTCTTGGCTCAGAAGTAGGGCCATTACCACTGCGCCACAACGGCCCCTTCAACTCTGGTGATTCTAACTTTAGAACCACCCTAAGCTTGTCACATTTTCGGAAATGAATTTAAGGCAGCAGTAAATCCTCTTATTCAAGGATGTTCTTACGCACCTCTTGACTAGGTAGGAGTTAAACTTGGGTCTCCTGGCTCAGAGGTAAGGACATTACCAAATAAAAAGCGATAGAACTGCAGATGCTGGAAATCAGTAACAGAAACAGAAACAAAAAATGCTGGAAAAGCTTAGCAGGTCTGGCAGCAACTGTACAGAGAAATCAGTTAACGTTTCTGGTCCAGTAACCCTTCTTCAAAACTTTAAGGACATTACTACTTTGCCACAAAAGCTCCCCAAAAACTTTGGGGATTCTGATGACTTTTGTTTGCAAGCCCTCCAATTCCATGGTAACGAGCATGCGCAGCAACCGTGGCAGGTGGCGGTACGTCAAGCTTTCGCGTCGCCACGTGGTGCATGCGCGGTGCGATGACCGTTTACGTCACCGGTTGGTGCGTGCGTTGCTTGGGGCGAGCAGGGTGGGGGCGGGGAGGGGCCAGGTTGGAGCTGGCAGCGCAGGCACAGAGAGACCGAGTTCCAGGCCATCGGCGCAGCCGCTCTGAGGTTAGTGCTCACCGCGCATTCTCCAAATTTCAGCCCTGGCGCAGTCGCAAATCGGACCCCAAAAGCCACCCGGTCGCTGAAACGGGTGTTTTACTTCATAAAAGAGCGAGAAAGAGTCCCGAGAGTCGCTTTTAGACGGCGGGGAAGAGCTTAAATCTCAAACTAAGAGGGCCTAGGCCGCACTAGGCCTGCCTGTTAGCAGGGCTGGATTTTGGCGGGACTAAGGGAGGAGGAAGAAAGGAGTGCGTGCGGGTGGGAGGGGGAAGCATAAACTCTTGAGCATTGAACTGGCTGGAGGGAAGGAGCAGATGCTTAATCCTAAAGCCTGGGCCCTGTCCGCAGTGGGGCCGTTGCAAATGTTTTATTTTGAAAAAAGGAATTAACACCTTGGGGTTTATTCCTGCAAGTCTTAAAATATTGCTGCTCAAAATGGGTCCCCGATCGAATGTTCAAGCAACCTGCTATAACCCAAAAGGTTTTTGGTAATCATTAGACTCTAATGTATCATTAACAATCCTATAGATTGATGTGCAGTTCTATAAAATGGAAGGATTATCCAGTCGAGAATGTTTCATTTTATAACTTCAAACAAATGAGCCCTGACCTTGCAAAAATTGCAGTTTGATGCGAGTTTTGTTTATTTATTGGTGTTGTAGCTGGAAAATTTGTTATCACTTGTGCATTTTAAAACATTTTACTTCCATGTTCCTAATTGTGATTTGCTTGAAATGAGTTTTTATTGAAATCATTGTGTTTAGGTTAATTTCTATATTTCAAACAAATCTTGAATACTTCAAACAGTATTTCAGTTCTTAAAAGAAAATGCTTCTCTTCAGTCAGTTTTTTTTTGTTCAACGTTTTTAAAATGGTGTAAGGATGCCTTAACTCTGATTCTTGATCTTGCTTATACTATCCTTACCCTTTGTAGAGGTTTGGAAATTCTTGAATTGTTGGAATATAAGACCAGAAAAAACAGGAGCAGAAATTAGGCCATTCCGTCATGGCTGATAAGTTTCTCAACCCCATTCTCCTGCTTTCTCCCTGTAGATCTTGATCCCCTTGACAATCAAAAACCTTTCTGTCTCTGTCTTAAATGTACTCAATGACCTAGCCTGTACAGCCTACTGTAGTGGTGAATTCCATAGATTCACCACTCTCTGGCTGAAGAAGTTTCTCCTTGTCTATGTTCCAAAAGGTTTTCCTTTACTCTAAGTCTGTGCCATCGTGTCCTAGTCTCTCCTGCCAATGGAAACATCTTCCTAATGTCCACTGTCCAGGCCATTCAGTATTCTGTAAGTTTCAATTAGAACGCCCCCCCTCATCTTTCTAAACTCCATTGAGTATGGACCCAGAGTCCTCAAATATTCTTCATATGTTGAGCTTTTCATTCCTGGGACCATTCTCATGAACCTTCTCTGAACCTGGTCCAGGGCCAGAACATCTTTCCTGAGGTATGGGGTCCAAAACTGCGCACAGTACTCCAAATGTGGCCTGACCAGAACCTTACAGAGCCTCAGAAGTACATCCCTGTTTTTATATTCAAGTCTTCTCAAAATAAATGCCAAAGTTGCATTTGCTTTCCTAACTGCTGACTCAACCTGCAAGTTTACCTTGAGAGAATCCTGGACTAGAACTCCCAAGTCTCTTTGCACTTCAGACTTCTGAATTTTCTCAACATTTAGAAAATAGTCTGTGCTTGTATTCTTCTTACCAAAGTGCATGACCTCACACTTTCCCACGTTGTACTCTATCTGCCACTTCTTTGCCCACTCTCCTAACCTGTCCAAATCCTTCCGCAGCCTCCCCATGTCCTCAATACTACCTGTCTCTCTACCTATCTTTGTATCGTCTGCAAACTTAGCCAGAATGCCCTCAGTCGTGCAATTAGAATGATTTCTTGCAGTCTTATTGGGATAATGCTGAATAAAAATGTAATTAAAAGATACTGAAAGTGTAGAAAATCTTTTTAAAAAGACTGGATAGCCCATCTTCCTTACTTGATAAAACCTAACTGGAGGGTTTTTTTCTCCGGAGTATCTAAAGCAAGAGGGTTTTTTTTAATAAAGCATTGTAGACACACTTTATAAAACAATGTACGGCTTGGCTGCAGAAGTACCGGGGAAGGTGTGGAGGATCTGCTAATATAAACTACATTGAACGCGATGATTCACTTAGCTGATAAGTCTTTAGGCTCAGATGGTCTACACTGTAGAAAACTTGAGTGAAATTAATGATGAAATAGCAGAGGTGTTAATCATAATCTACTAACTTTCTTTGGAAGTACTGATTACAAATTACACTTGTGAAGTAAAATTATGGAGTGAACCTCCAGGCAACAGAGGGAAAGCTGCTAAAGGCTGTTAAAAAAACGCTGTCCATTAATGTTAAAGGCTAATATAGGATAGTCAGCATGAAGCTCTAACTGAATGGGATTTTCCAGGAATTTCATTGGAAAAGTGTTAAGTTAAAAGATCCATGGTATTGAAGGTTACATGGGCATAGATGGAGGAGTGACTGTATGACTTTTTTAAAAAAAAAAACCAATAGATGATTTTTAGATTACCAAGAGTTAACTCATAATTTGCTTAAGGGATCTGTGTTACACTTGCTTGGTGTTTGTTAGCACTTGTTTCAGAAAGATCGTAGTTTTGCGATGAAGAACTAATTTAGACTACCTTCAATATAGTACTGAGAGAATATCAAAATTGCTACATTTTGGACAAGATATTAAACTCAAGTCGTATGTGTTCAATTGGATATAGAATATGCTGTGACACCATAGGAAAAATAGTACAGGGAGTTCTTCTGGTGTAAAGGACATCATTTATTTCTTAACAGTAAACAATTGTCTGTAGATGCCATCAGTGCTGACCTTCTTTCCATCATAAAATCAGAAATGGAAATGTTTATTCATTGTCCAATGATCATATATTTACAGCTCTTCATAAGAAAGTAGTCTGCTTGCTAGCAGCAAAATCTGGGCAATTCTAGGCTTGAAGTGGTAGGTGGTAAACAATTGTAGTGCCATAGAGTGTCTGCAAAAGGATATAGCCAGGTAAAGCAAGTGGGCAAAAACTTGGCAGGTGGACTATAATGTGGGAAAATGTGAGGTTATATACTTTGGTAGAAGAATGGGGGAGCTAAATATTATTTAAATGGGGAAAGACTGTTCACGGCTATGGAACAGAGGGATTTGGGTTCCGTTGTGCATGGATCACAAAAATACATTCGAGTTCAGAGGCAACAGAGAAGGCAAATCGAATGTGTGTGGGGTTTACTAAAACTGTACACGATATTATACAGACCACAGCTGGAATACAGTGAAGAGTTTTGGGGCCCCTTACTTAATAAAAGATATACTGCCATTGGAGGCAGTCCAGAGAAAAATTCACTAGGCTGATATCAGCTGTGGCGGGATTGTCTTTATGAGAAGAGGTTGAGTCAATTGGGCATTTGGAGTTCAATTCATGGGAATGTGGAAGAATGAGAGGCAGCCTTACTTAAATAAACAAATTATTGGGTGATATGATGGGGTACATACAGAAAGATTGCTTCCACTTGTGGGGGACCAGAGGTCGTAATCCCAGCATAAAGGATTGCACAATTAAAACAGATGAGGAATTTCATCTGAGGGTATCGAATCTGGAATTCTTTACTGCTGGGTCATTTAATATATTCAAGACTGAGATAGACCGATTTTTAATCAGTAAAGGAATCAAGGGTTGAAAGGGAAATGATAGGAGAGTGGAGATGAGGATTATCAGATGAGCCATAAACTCATTGAATGGCATAGCAGACTCGATGAGCTGAATGGCCAACTCTTTCAAGATCTTATGGAAAAGAAGAATCAAACCACTTGCTCTTGATGAACATGTCACTGACCTTGATGAATCACTTACCATAAATATCCTGACCAGTAACCCAACTTGGCCAGCTATGTAAATGGTGTGGCTACAAAAGTGGGTCAAAACCATAGACACTATGACACTTTCTTCCTAACTCTCCAAAGTCTGTCTACATGGCACAAGTCAGGACTGTGGTGAAATATCTACTTAACTGGATGAGTGCAGCTCTAACAAAATTCTAAAGGTTCAGCAGTATCTAGGGCAAAGCAGCTAGCATCATGTTAAACATTCACTTCCTCCTCCATCAGCACAAAGTGGAGATGATGTATACCACCTATGATGCACTGCATGAACTTAGCAAGGCTTCGTTAACTGCGCCTTCCATTCCTCAAGTTTTCTTGAATAATAAGGGTAGCAGGCAAATGGGAGCACCAAGTTTTCTACTGAATAGCATATCATATTTAAATGGAACAATTTATTTGTTTCGTTGGATTAAAATCCTGGAAGTCCTTCCTGGCAAACTGGGAGTACCTTCGATGAGACATCAGAAGTTTGAGAAGATGGTTCACCACCTTGAAGAAAGTTAACAGACTACCATAAATAATGACCATGTCAGTAATATCAACCTCATGTTAACAAATAAGGATATGCAAATATCATCAATACATGAATTCTGATTGTCTATCTCGGTTGCAGGTTTTGGAACCTTAGCCCATGTATATTGACTGCTGTGTTTGTATTTTATACAGCACTGATGTTAATTCATAGTCAAGTTATTGACTATTTAGCCTGTTGTACTATCCAGACAACTGGAAGACATTGAAAAAGTTCACAAAATAAAATCCAGTGAGGAGATGAGAAGAATTTTCTTCTGCACAGTGTTATAACCTGGAATGCGCTGCCTGGAAAGGATTTGGATGGTTTTGTAATGAATTTCAAAACAAGTGTATAGATGAAAGCTGGCATTTACATGGCAATGAATGAATTTGTATGGCAGTGGGACTAATTGGATGGCTCTTTTAAAGAGCTAACAAATAATGGGCTTAATGGCTTCGTGCACTGTATGATTCTATAAATTTGGAGGAGATGCAATTGAATTTCATCCCAAGTTAGGTGTCTGCAAATCGAGGAACTGTATGGATAGATCACAGGAGATTTATGGAAAGACTAGGGAAGTGGGTAGACATTGCTAATGAAATTCACTACTTATATGAGAAGATAGGACATTTTCCAGAGTAAGCAATTTGAATACAGTTCAGTAGAATTGTACAGTAATGCCATTTAGTCAATTTTGTTTTTGACTAAACTATTAAGAGCTTTTGAGGGTGGAAAATTGAGAACTAGTGAATGTGTATATATAAATTTTACAAAGCCATTTGATAAGGAAATGCAATGATTTTAAGCAAGATTGGGCTCATGAGTTTGGGGCTAATAGCACGAATTATAAATTGGTTAACAGAAAAGATGAAATTAGTAGGTCATTTTCAGACTGGCAGCGTGCAAATAAGTAGTGCTTGGTTCTCATGTATTTGGAACCTATATCAGTCACTTGGATGAGATGATAGTATAATATCCCTGATTTTGCTAATGATACATAGCTAGGTGGGAAAATAAGTGAGGAAAATCAAAGGAGACTGAAAAATAATTGACTTTTAAGTGATTGAGCATACACATGGCAGACTGCGTATAATATGAAAAAGGAAGAGTTGAAAGAAGAGTGGGAAAGCAGAATATTTCTATGTCACATTTGTTGCTACTGCAACCACTGAAGGTGTTCTCATACCCCAGCAGTTGCTGTGTCTGTGATGTCACTGCCACAATGCTGCAACAAGGTAACTGCATCAAAGAATTGGAATAATATTGTGTATTTCCCAAATTAATTCAAACCCTAGATTGTGATGTGCTCTACCCTGTTCCAAACAACTGTCTGCCCCATTCTTCATTGCAAACCTCCTACTCACTGCTGTGCTCCCTCCAATATTTTCTGTCTCTGGGAGCATGCCGGGAGGTGGGAGAGAGGCAGTGAAGGATTGGGAGTCAGACAACCACAGAGGCAGTGATGGATATTGAGTGAAGCAATGAGCCAGAAAACGGAACTGGGGATGGGTGGGGCCAAGCAGAGCAGGACAGCATCAAGTGAAGCAAAGTGGGGTGCTGAGTGGAGGTGTGAGGGTTCCTTGAGTGTCTGTGCCAGCTTCCAGTACCAGGCGTACATCAATGATTAGGCAGCACTGGTTTCTTCTGCCAATGTGGTGGCAGGCGATGCACCATTATTTTAAAAGTGCAAGACTAAGAATGTCAGTGTTTGCAAGAAATTATGCACTCATTGAGTATGATCACATGCTTTGTACTTAGCCTTTTTGTGATATATTTGTGTTTCAAGCAGCTTCATACAGAATGGTTTAACTTCATTCACGCGTTTGATCATATTAAAATAAAAATGTAAGTCATTCAAGCAAATCGCAACTCTACAAAAGTAGAACATTTCACTGCAACAAGTTATCACTGTATTCTTGCGTGTTGTCGTGCTGCCTCACAGCCAAAGAGTCAAAAAAAACCCATCTTTACAGATGATGGCAATACAGTTGGTATTCATTGCTTAAAACTCATAATATGCTAAAATATGGCCCACTATTTTAGAAAGCTGTAACATTTCAAACGTACATCAACAATAACCAGAAATTACTACACCCACTTGGCCCCAGTGCTACTGGCATTGACTCGTCTATATGGAACACCTTTAATTTATATTGGGTGACATGTAACTAAAGCAGATGGATTCATTACTTGAGTAGTTTTGGTGGCGTACATGGCTGCAGTATGTACTATACGCAGATGTACTGTAGCAACTTGATCAGGACCATATCTCAAAACCACAGTCTTGTGCAAATGGAAGCGTGAGAACAGAGATGTGCTTCATCACATCAACTTTTGAGTTCCATTCTAAGTTACAGATCATCCCAACTGCCACTTATATCAGTTAATCCTTGATTGATAATGTGTTGAATTTCTAGAACTCTTTAGCTAACAGCATTTGCAGAGTGCCTCATCCACATGGAAAACAGCAGTTTAAGTAGAAGGCCAACCAACACCTTCTCAAGGGTGACTAGAGATAGGCAATAATAAGCTTCTTTCATCAGCCAAATAAATAAAAATGACACTACGTCTGTGCACATACACAGCTATTCCTTCCCATTGTCTCTTTGAAGTGCACTCTTTTTTTTGTTTCTTTTGCACATATGCAAAGAATGATCACTCAAATCTGAAGTGACAAGATGTTGAGCTGGTCCCAAGCTTTTGACACTGGCTGCTCAGAAGCCACAATAAGCAACCCTGAATAAACTGCCTCCAAAATGCATAGTTACTGTTGCATAACATTTTAAACTGTTAAGCGTTGAGATCTGATCAGATACCAAATATTTCTGGGAGAGGTGGACCAATTTTTGAACCATTTGTGTAAGTTTCTATTTTGAGATGACTAGTTTAGTTTCACAGTGTACTCTTGACATCTAACAGTCACTGCAGTAGAATTTTCATTTTAGGAGCAATTGAGAAATTCTGCCCAAGTTCAAATTGAAATTGACCTGGTTAAATTCATCACTTAAAATGTCCAATGAAAAAAATTAAATCAGCACTGATTGACATGACTGTTTTAAAAACCATAGATTAGCTGAGATAATTGTGGAGCCATGTTCCATGATCTGTTTTCAGACAGAATTGCTGGTTCTTCCACTGACCCAAGTATACAACACTGCCATACCAGGGCCAGTAGATTGCCCTTCAAAAGCTGAGATTGAGTCCATTATTGTATTACTCACACTGGCTACTAGATGTCACTATTGAGTAAAAATGAAAAAATGTGATTTTTAAAGCTAAAATTTCATCCTGTTCAGTCCTCTGACTTGTTGCGAATGTACTATTACTCATTCATTTAAATAAAATGCCCAACAACAGAAATAAACTCAGAACTGAGAGAAAGAGTTAAAAGTAATGTTTATAGCTTACCAAGCCTATGTAGTGTGTAACTCAGCCATAGAACAAGGATGGAAATACATTCCATAATCAGTCTGCGTTCAGCTAGCTGACCTCAGTCAGTGCAATAAAATCCCTACAGCATGGAGACAGGCTATTTGGCATATCAAATCCACACTGAACCTATAAAGAGCTTTCCACCCGCCCCCCGACCCAAACCCCTGCCCTATCCCTGTACTTAACATGGCTAACCCACCTAGCCCACACATCTCTGGACAGTACAGGGCAATTTAACTGGGCCAATCCACGTAACCTTGCACATCTTTGAACTTTGGGATGAAACCTGAGCGCCTGGTGGAAACCCACACAGACGTGGGGAGAAAGTGTAAGCTCCACAGACAGTCACCCAAGGGCAGAATTGAACTCAGGTCCCTGGCATCATGTGGCAGCAGCGTTAACCACTGTGCCATCCTGTGGATTGTCTTGAGGTGCTAAATATATGCATATTCTTCCTTCAGTTTCAGAAAATCTGCTGGAGAAATCCGTTGCAGAACCAAGTGCAGTTACCCTGATTGAGGTCAGCAACCTGAACACAGACTGATTATAGAATATGTTTTCATCATTGTGCTATGGCAGAGTTACACACTATATAGACTTGCTGAGCTATAAACCTTTCCTTTAACTCTGTCTCTCGGTTCTGATTTTACTTTTGTTGTTGAGCATTTTATTTAAATGAGTAAGTGTTGATGAAAAATCTGCCAGAGCTGTTACTGAGTTACAGTGAAGTATTTGGCCATGTTGGGCAATGCAGTTTCCTCACCCTCCTTGCAATATTAGTTCCTCCCAGTAATTCCTAAATTTGTTAGTGAAATTATTCAGTCCCCACCCTGATGTATAATTCCCATCAGTCTTACCATACAGATTAAATTTTAATGAATATATCAATTAAGTGATCATTGTCAATTATTATTGATGTTGGGGCAATTATAGAATTGTTCCTAGTTATAAGCACTGAGGCCATTATGCTACAGGCTGTGTATATGTAAATATAAACTCTTAGACTTTTTAGGTTTTTTTTGCCAAGATTGTTCTGTTCTCATTGCTAACCTCTTCCTCCGTGTCCTCTATTTCCTGCCTGCAGCAGTAAAGTTTGATGGAAGGACACGGAGCTAATCAAAACCACGAGCACATGACGACCATCGAGGCTCACGCTGTTGCCCAGCAGGTTCAGCAGGTGCATGTGGCCACGTACACAGACCACGTGGTCCTGAGTGGAGAGGATGACTCCCCTTCATCCCCAGAGGAGACCTCCTTTGATGATTCTGATATCCTAAATTCAACCATCACAGACGAAGTCACAGCCCATCTTGCTGCAGCAGGTGAGACTTTGGACTGGGAGGGAGGGAAGCTCATGTCTTGCCTTCCCTTCTGAGTGTGAACATGAAGACTGGGTCCTTTCCATGCCAGTGGTTTATAACACATTTTGATCTTGCACCAAATGGCGCACTTTCTTTTTCCAAATTGATTGTATTTCTTTAACTTACTTTACCTCCATCTTCCCCAGATTGTGGTTCTTCACTGGAGTACAGTTCTGGTGTCGTTTCACCGTCTGATACTCGCATCAGTCGAGTAGCACTTTCACCTGTTTATCAGATGGTTTTGGATTCTCATCCCACCAGAAATTTGAGCCCACAATCCAAGCTGACATACCCATTGCATTACTGGCAGAGTGATATGCTGTCAGTCATTTGAATCAAAGCCCTATCTGCCTTCTCAGGTGGACATACAGATCCTAAAACAATTTTGAAGAACTGGGAAGCTCTCCCCAGGGTCCTAGCCGGTATTTATCCCTCAGTCATGACAGAACAAATTATCTGGTCATTTATTTCATTGGGAAACAAGCTGCTATATTTACTCAATTATAGAGGCAACTTCAAAGAAGAATAAAATTGGCTGCAAAGCTCTTTCTTCCCCAGAATTGGTGTTTATGTGTTGGTGCATAGCCTGTGGATGTTTTCTAACTTCACAAACGGAAAATATCCAATCGAATGAAGCACGAGGAAGGAACTGGCAATGGATTAATGCCTTAAGCAAAGGAGAAATTGCAGAAAGAAAAATAAAGACTCAAGATAATGTTGTGGATGGTAGATCCAGCAGAGGGTGCTATACAGCCATTAGAAAAACAAACCTACCTCTCGGTGTCTTGAGGCAGCAAGACTGTGTCTAACATACAGATTCATCATTATGTCGTGTTAACCAGCTAGAGTCAAGGAGAAAGTCACAGATTCGAAGGGAGTCACCAATAATTTTTAAATCCCTTTAAATTAATTTGGACTTTTTTTTTCAGTCTGGTTTTCCTTGTACTGAAACTTGCCCCCTGTATCCAATTCCCTTCAGAAGATGCTGTAACCATTCTTTGTTTCTGTGATTCATATATTCACAGTCACCTTTTCAAGTCCCCACTTTTCACATTCTGACTCTGGGCTATGAGTGTGCACATGATACATGACATGGGGAAACAATCCAATCCTGCTTTTTCCCCAACATTCATGCATAGCACTATCCATAAGATACACAACGAGTATGCTGGATGAAGACTTTTTGCACCAAGCCCAAGGGTACTGATGACATTGGCGGAAAATCCCAGTTTAGCCTCGCAATGCAAATTGACCATGGGGAGTGTATGGAACAATGTGGTTTGGTATTACATCATGGAGTATACTTACCCACTGAAATGTTAGGGCAACATTTGTTTCATATTCTCCCATTTTTTAACTATATGTTGATATGACCTGCCTTTTACTAAATATTCAGCGTTGTAAACATTTTGCATGTTTTCTCCCCCACAACATACAGCTGAGTCCTGGCGAGCTGCAGAGACCAGGAATGTTCCAGGTTGTCTGAAGCTGAGCATAGGCAGAAACATGGAAAATAAACTCTATGTTGGAGAAGGTGGCCATTCAGCCTCTGCCAGCTGCCTCCTGTCTAAACAGCCTAAAGATATTGCACCTAACAATCCTAAATGGAGCTCTGTATCCACTTCAATCTTCTCTTCAAATTCCTCCCCCTTCTCTATACAGTCTCCCTCTTTCTCTCTCTCTCTCACTCACCCACTCTCTCTCTCAAACACACACGTGCACACACACAGACACATTTGTGGGTTCAGATTGTACTAAGATTGTCGCTGGCATTTTCTATGTTACAACAGTGAATACACTTCAATAGCACTTCATTTGCAAAACATTGTGGGACATTCTGGGGTTGAGAAAGGTGCAATTTACTTGGCTAAACAGCATCATTGTGCCCATCTCCACTGACAAAGCTCATTGTACCAGATGAGGGCGTATCTGATTTCAGCTGAAAACTTTCGGGATAGGGGTAGGAGGTTAAATTATTTAACCAAAACTAGAAAAATTGGGGATTCGGAATTATTTTATTCTGTCTTTTCTGGAAAATGGGATTAGAATAACTAAGTGGTTATTTTTGATTGGCGCAGAGTTGATGGACCGAAGGGACTTTTTCTCCCTCTATGACTGCGATCTAAGCTGGTATCTCTGACGTTTGTTTTACTTTTCGTTGTTTACTGGTTTCCCCCCTTCCTTTCCCAAATGTGAATTCTCACTGACCTCTCAATACTCTGCTTTCAGGTCCAGTGGGAATGGCGGCGGCTGCTGCTGTGGCAACAGGCAAGAAACGAAAACGGCCTCATGCCTTTGAATCCAATCCCTCAATACGCAAAAGGCAGCAGACACGGTTGCTACGGTGAGCCTGCACTCCCAGGCCAAGAAATCCCAGCTCACAATACTAATTTCTAAGTAAAAGACAACTATATAGGCAGGGGTCCAGGGCAAAGCAGAAAGAATGGAGCCCATGTGTCATGGTGATTACTCATGAGGAAAGATCAGAGGAGGGTGATCTCTCGAGGTGAGAAAGAAGGTGGTTAAGTGAGGTAGGGGGTTAGAGGTGGTGAGGGTAAGGGTAGAATCCCATCAAAGTCTAAAAATCACTGACGTAAATGTTATAGGTTAAGTCAGAGTGGAGACTATTTCCAAACACACTTGAGAACATTGCCCCAGATGAACAAAGGAACAGGAGTACACCAAACCCTCGAGTCTTTTTCATGATTGAGCTTGTGCTGACATTGGAAATTTACTTAAAATAATTTAGAACAAGTATTAAGAAATTTTTTTTATTTGGTGTGAGAGAAATGCTTAGAATGTTCTGCAATGCAAAGTAATAGCAGGAAAGACAGCGGGAATATCCAGATTGCAACATGATACTGTGATGCGAGAATGCATGTAGACGTGATGTGTCTTGATTGGCCCAGTGACCTTTTCTTATATGATTGACTGATTGCTTTAAAAAACAGCTGATGTAGAATTTTACTTTTTTTTTCAAAGCAGCCCCATTGGTGTAGTTAGTAAATACACTGCCCAGAGCCTGGCCGTGCACCGGGAAGATCCCTGCTTCAAATCCACGTCTGTAACCGAGTGAGTTGATCTTCTGAGGTTAAGTCACATTGTTAGAGTGGAGGGAGTTTCACTCTACATCTATTGTCGAGCCTGGGAGTACTTAATACTGGAACCATAGACAGAAAAATATTGCACACGGTAGAACTGTCACTGAGGGCTGTAAATGAGCAAATGGCTGGGACTGCTGTACGAATCTGGTGTGACCTATCTCACTATTCACAGCTGGCAGTGGAGGAAAGCTGGTCTGTCTGTTGATTAATCTGCCCTGGTGTCATTTGAAACTTTTGTTATATATTTCAAAGATCTTCTAACCTTAGTTGCCATGGATTGAAGGAGATCTATTTATATGTATCAAAAGAGCCAATAGGCAAACTACACAAAACGATATTAGCTCTCAGTCATGTTTAGCTTTCCTCTGGAGGTCTGAGTTTTATTTTCCAGACCGCTCCCTGTGTCAGTTGTTTGTGTGTTTTCCACCTGTGGTGCATAATTTCAAATCATTTTTGTTTGTAACACTTTTATTTGATCCTTTTTTTTAATACTTCAAATGTTGGTGAGCATCAGTAGGCTATGGCCATGGGTGTCTCAGATTAGCATGCATCTCCTTCTCCCAACAACCAAGGTCATGATCAGGAGCTGCAACCTTGGATATTCCTCCTACCCCCATGCCTTTGGACAATGAGCTCGAGTATAGCAGCCACCAGAACTCTGGTAGAGATCAGCCAACTTGGCACAGACTGTGGATCAAACCCCGGATTTTCCTGACCTTCATGGCTAAGTACAGCAAAGGGCAGTACATTTATTAACAAAGCCATTGGAAGGGCCCCCTGTTTTAGACATGTTATAGGAGCAGGGCACAGAGAACCCTAATCTGCATCTACTTCCTGCTATACCAGAATTGTAGTTTTGCATCATGTTTGAGGCTTGATTGAAAACTCAATCTGACAGATGTATTCCCTTCAACCAAAATTGCTGCAGCATTAAAAGATACAAGTTTTTACAGTATGCAGGTAGTATGCAGTGCAAGCTCACTGAGATTGTTGGTCTTGCTGAGCCAGTAAAACCTGTAGTATATTGTCCAAAATTCAGATCCATTAAGATTTTTTTTTCTGCCTCTACCCTGTCACTAAAACCTACTGGATATAACACAATTTTTGTTGGGCATTTTTTGGAGTAAATTAGTCTTAAACTTTAAAAAAAGCTTACTTTTTCTGTTGTACTTAGGGTAGCTAGAAAGTGGAGCTAAACCTTTTCTGACCCATTTTGCTTTACGACAATATGCTCTGGGCATGTTGGGGTTAAGGAGTTGAGGATCACAGTTACTACGCTTCTGGGCTGTCAAAAATATTCAGGATAGGCCACTATTGGGAGACAACAAATCTGTGTACTTCATACTAATATGCCTGCAGTACGACAGTAGCAAAAGTGAAACTGGCATTGGGTTTTTTGTCATGAAAAGAGGCTTTCATCATCTCATCAGAGTTTATCTATTCTCCGTCCCTTAGGAAACTACGGGCTACATTGGATGAATACACAACTAGAGTTGGCCAGCAGGCAATCGTGCTGTGCATCTCACCCTCCAAACCTAACCCCATTTTTAAAGTGTTTGGAGCTGCTCCTCTTGAGAATGTGGTAAGTTGTGAAGGACCTGTGTGTTTTTCTCTTTTTCGTTGCCACCATTCATTTTAGATTTTCTATCAAGGTAGCTGGGTTCACAACCAGAAGGGCCAGTGATTTGTTTGCGGATTCCTGTCCTGGGTTCTACGTGGGGCTGCATTGTTGTGAGATCTGCATCCTGCCAATCCCACTGTGTGTCTATAGATCACACTGATGTCACCGCTCCTGCGGGTATCACTAACTAGTATGCAGTGCTACCAGGCCTCCCCTACAGGAGACATTGTAAGTAATAGGACTTGTCCTGTCTCCCCATGACCACCGCAGGCCACCATCCTGTACCTCTTCACGCCTCTTTTATAGAAGCCTCAAAGTCACCTTCTTGCCTACATTTGATGTAAGGTTGGCAATGGGAGAATGACAGGAGAATGTCCGATTTATCTGCTTTTCTCTTTGCCAACATTCCCCTGAACATGTTCTATGGTTCAAGTCTTACACAGCCACATACAGCTGTACATTTGTGACCCATTTTAGAACGTGCCTGTTAGCATCACAACATACCCTGTTTCTCCCCCACCATCCAAAAAATTAGTTCTCCAACCTATTCCTCCTCCTCCACCACCACCTCAGAGAGGGGTGCTAATGCTTTTGTAATATACCATGGAGCGAATCCATTCTGTCTCTGAAATAAGCAACCTGGAGGGCCACTCAGGAAAAAAAATGTGAAATGCTTCATGCTGCAAAACTTCTGTTTTAACTTTGAGCCAACTGCTTGATACCCCCTTCTCATCTGCCATTGGAACAGGTTATTATTACCTCTGAGTAAATCCAAGGGAGAGGGTTGAATTTCAATTGAAAAAGCATCTAGTTATCAGGTGGCCAAGGTGTGAATTTCAGGGCTGGGAACTGAGTTAGGGATGGACCGTGTGCCCCAGGCTGTTTTGCTGTGGGGGCAGGGGGTTATTCCCTGTAGAGCAATTGCACTTTGGTGCATTTCAGGAAAACAGTGCAAGATGCTGTTGGTCATGGGTAGGATTGTATTGGCAAATGAGCAGGAAGATGTGAATTTACTTGTTGAGATATTCCCCTGGGGAGATGAAGCCAGCATCTGCTTTCTAAAGAAAAAAACACACCAGACTTTGCTATTAATTGGGGTGTGGTGAACGTTAGTGTTCAGGCTGCAACAAAACTTGGAATCATTGACTATTTTACCCAATATATCAAACATGGTTATTTTCTTTCTTTTTTCATGATAAATGTAAAGTTGTGCAGTTGCTCACTATCTGGCAGGCTGCCATTCAAATACAGCTTCAGTTGAGAAGTCCACTCTGTCCAATATCTTTAGTTTTTCCTCCCCATCTTTCAACGATGTGCAAAGCCTGCTGGAATGTTCCAGCTTTGTGTAATTTAGTACTGTTCCATTATGTTTACTTTAATGTTTTTAAAGATATTTCTTCCTTTACTGAGAGGATGTGTTGGATGTGGTGCATTTTTGTTTGTTCACAGGATGTGGGCATTGCTGACTAGTCTAGCATTTATTGCCTATTCCTAATTGCCCAGGGTCAGTTAAGAGTCCACCACATTGCTTTGATCTGGAGTTACATGTAGGCCTGACCAGGAAAGGATGGCAGATTTCCTTTCCTTAAGGACTGTAATGAAGCGGGGAGTTTTTATGATAATCGACAGTGGTCGCCATCAGCCCAGATCTTTATTCCAGATTTTATTGAATTCAAACTTCACTATCTGCCATTTTGGGATTTGAACCCACATCCCCATCAGCCTAGGGTTCTGGATTGCTGAAGTCCAACCAGTCCATGCCAAACGTAATCCCAATTTAAACTTGTCCCACCGGCCTGCTCCTGGCCCATATCTCTCCAAATCTTTCCTATTCATGTACTTATTCAAATGCCTTTTAAATGTTGTAATTGTGCCCACATCCACCATTCCTCAGGAAGTTCATTCCACATGCGAACCGTCCTCATGTCTTTTTTTCAAATCTCTCTCTGCTCACCTTAAAAATGTGCCCTCTAGTCTTAAAAACCCCCATCCTAGGGACATTACCGCTACACATTCCTTGTGAGCCAAGATTGAGGATTCTGTTTGGGGTACATTTAAGAATGGCCTAGTCTACCATGCAGGGAAGGAAACATGTCACCTCTTTTCTGACCCCTCATGATGCATGTGCCAGAATTGGAAGCTAAATGCATGTTGGTATAAGTGTGATGATTGGTTGCTTGTGAGCAATAGACCATCAAATTATGTAATTCCTTTAATGTGCACAATAGTGGAAAGAAGGTAAGAGAGCTGCGTGACCATCCCTCCTTGGAGATATTTGTCCTTCAAACACTGACGTGGCTTTTCAGTGCTCTGCTGGTAATTGCTGTCCTTTGGGTTTGGTCCAATTCCTGGTTGCCTGTGCTGGTTAGTAACTTCCCTGTCCTCCCTCATCATCTTTTCTCTGAATCACAGCAGCAGATGTGACCATGTTTTGCTAACACAGCTCATTGCTGTGGAGCACCTGCAGCAGGCTGTTGCCTAGCATCTGTTCCCTCAGTTGCCACCCTGCAGATTGTTTACCCAAAACTTCTGCCTTTCCCACAGGTACGCAAGTATAAAAGCATGATCCTGGAAGACCTGGAGTCGGCACTGGCAGAGCATGCTCCCACTCCTCAGGAGATTAATTCTGACCTTCCACCACTGACAATTGATGGAATCCCAGTCTCTGTGGATAAAATGACACAGGTGAGCTGAGACTGTTTTGCATTGACAAGACATCTTGGGATGAAGAGGAGGAATTGGAGCAGAGTTTTCTGAAAAATGCAACACATATCCTGATGAGAAGTTGATCCAATGTTCTTATTTTCTGCTATTCATCTAATGCCACCTGCTCTCCACCAGATGTTCCTTCTTCTGAAAAGTGTCAGTTAATACCATTTTCAGCAGCCCTAGTTATCTCTCCTTCCCTACAGCTTTTTCTTTGACCAAGATTTTGAAAGCCACTTTAACATTCCCTTTCAGCTGTGAGACCAGTCAGAACAGACAGATGATTAAACATGGGCCTTTTTGCTTTGAGTCTCAATACAGTCAGATGATTTAGGTCCAAGCTCCACACCAGGACATGAGTGCATGATCTCTGCTGATTTGTGCTGCAGCTCTGAGGAAGCATTGCATGGTTGGAGGTTTTATTGTGTGTATGAGACATTTAATCCAAGGCCTATTTGCTGCCTCCTTTGACTCTAGCCAACATTATAGAACCCGCAACACCATTCAAGGAATTCACCCACTATCCTGGCTAATGTTCCTCCTTCAATCAACACCACAAAGCAAAGCAAATTAACAGCAGCGCTGATGATACTCAGCATTGTCTATGACAAAGTTTGTTTGATTGGCACCCTATCCACTACTTTGTGGGTTATATAAGATGCATTCCAGCAACTCATCAAGCATCTTTTAACAGCCACTCCCAAACTCTTGACTTATACCACTGAGAAGGACACAGGCAGCAGACCCACGGGAACATGACCATCTGCAAATTGTTATCCTATCAATATATCATTCTAACTTGGATCTATAATGACATTCCTTCAGTATTGCTGGGTCATAGTCCTGGAACTCCTTAACAGCACCTACATAAGATGGAACACTGTGATTCAAGAGGCAGCTCACAACCACCACCTTGGGTACAATTAAGGAAGGGCAACAAATGGCCATTCTTGCCAGCGACACCCACATTTCACAAAAGATTTTTTAATAAGTTGAGCTTGTTATTGTGTACATGAAAATAGAATTGTATATTTTACTTTATTCATTAATGGAATGTGGGTGTCTCTGGCTTGGCCAGCAGTTATTGCCCATTCCTAATTGCCCAAAGAGAGTTAAGAGTTAGCAATATTGCTGTGGGTGTGGAGTCACATGTAGGTCAAACCACGTAAGGATGGCAGATTTCTGTTCCTGAAAGATATTAATGGACTAGGGTCTTCACAACAATCATCAATGGTTACCTGACACCTTTAGGCTACATTGAGATTTTGTTGAATTCAAATTTCACCATCTGTCATCATGGGGTTCGAACCCAATAATTTGGGCTTCTGAATAATTTCTTTAGTAACACTACCACTATGCTGCAATCATTCCTACTACACAAAAAGAGGCAATTCAGCCCATCATGTTTAGATATTTTCTAATCAATCTGTTCAGAGATGTTATTACTCACGTCTAGAGCAGGTGGAACTTGAACTCGGGCCTTCTGTCTCTCACGTAAGGATTCTACCACAGCACCACAAAAGCCCATCATAAAGCTGTCCCTTTGGTAGAGCTATCCAATGAGAAACACCCTTCTGCTTTCCCATGTATTCTTTAAGGCTCAGTGGTTAGCACTGCTGCCTCCCAGCACCAGGGACCCGGGTTCGATTCCAGCCTGGGGCAACTGTCTGTGTGGAGTTTGCACATTCTCCCCGTGTCTGCGTGGGTTTCCTCCCACAGTCCAAAGATGTGCAGGTTAGGTGGATTGGCCATGCTAAATTGCCCATAATGTTCAGGGATGTGTAGATTAGGTGGGTTACAGGGCATGGGTCTGGTTCAGTGGGATACTCTGAGGTTCAGTGTGCACTTGTTGAGCCGAAGGGCCTGTTTCCACACTGTAGGGATTCTATGACTTCTCCTTCAAGTTTTTGTCCCAATTTCTTTCTGAAAGCTATTGGTTTTCACTGCCCTTTAAGGCAGTGTATTCCAAAATTAATTTATATTTTCATTGCACCTTTAATGTAGTAAATATCCCATGACACTTCATAGGAGTATCATCAAAAAAAATTTCTAACCAACTTGAGAAGGCCAATAACCTCATCCAAGAAGTAGATTTCAAAGAGTGTCAGGAATACACGGTCTAGAGAAATTAATAAAAATAAAAATGGGCACAAAAACAGTAGGCTCAAGTGCATATGGTCAGCCAAAATGTTTTTATGGTCTCGGGGAAATACCTTTACATGACAACTTGTAGTGAGATTTTATTTCATCCTTGTTAGGAGTGGCTGATTGCAGGTTATACAGCATGTGGATCAACCTTCGATGGACTTCGAGTTAAGAAACTGGACTGACAACAGGCATTGTTTAATTTAATTTATGCTAAGCTAAGGTTATGTGACTGGGAAATGCAAATTAATAGTGGAAACGTTGACTGAAGTGTTTGTCTGATTCCGTGGAGTAGTGATGGATAGTTCACTGAAACCATAAGCACTTTGTGTGACAGTAGTAGAGGAAATAAACTAAATCTTAAGGTTTCTAATTGGAGGGGGTAGAACACATTTTCAGGAAATAATCAGGCACTTGTGCAAATTACTGATCCATTGCTCAATAAATCCTTCATGGTACTTCTCTTGTTACCATCAAAAACTGCCTCAAAAGCTCCCAATTTGACCGTGTCTCCAGTCGCCTTCCTGAACTTTCATGTTTGTGGTGCTTGCAAAGCCCAAAAGATGAAACCAAACAGAAGCTGAATACTTCAATTCTTGACTTGGGTTTGGCAAAGGAGGGATGAAATATCCTAGAGTACCAATCTTGATCACTCACTATCCAACAAAAGGGACAGTAGCAACTCTTGGGCACATTGTGAAAAGTGAGAAGGGTAATGATTAATTTCAAGAGCACATAGATAGGCAGCTGCAAAGTGTGGTACTTGATAGATAAAATATAATGCCTAGAAGTGTGAAGTGATGCATTTTGCTAGGAAGAATGAGGGAAGGCAACATGAAGTAAAAGATATGATCGCAGAGGGTGTTCGGGAGCAGAAATCTGAGGGTCTCTGTGCACAAATCCTTGTAAGTGGCAGGACAAGTTGAGAAATTAGTTAAAAAGGCATACAGGATCCCAAGCATTATAAATTAGGGCCTAGTATACACAAGTAACGAATTCATTGTGAAACTTTTTAAAACATTGGTCAGGCCTCAATTGGAATCCAACTCTGGGCACTGAACTTTGGGAAAGATGTGAAGACTGTAGAGGGTGCAGAAAAGATAAAAGAGAATGACTCCAGGGATTAGAGTCTTAATTACGTGATAGTTTGGAGAAGCTGGGGCCCTTCTCCTAAGAGAAGGTTTAGAGGATATTTGAACAAAGTGCTCAAAATCACAAAGGTTTAGATAGAGCGGATAGAGAGAAACTCTTCAGCAGATGGGTCATGAATACTAATTTAAAGTAATTGGCAAAACCAACAGTGAAATGAAAAGCACTTTTGTAGTGAATAGTCAGGATCTGAAATGCACACTTTAACAGCTCGATTGGCTAACTTCGCAATTGTCATCATAAGGAATCAACACCTTCACAAAGACACAGGAGGGATGCTCATAACTGTGAGGTTGGTCCTGTACAAGTGAATGCTTTCAAGTGCAATAGGAGAAAGAATACATTGTTTGGATAAAGCAGAAAAATGTAAGGTTAAGACATCTCTTCAGCTGCTACTGCCTCTCTCCCCTCTTGCGTGCAATAAATAACTGGTGCGAAGAGCAAAGGGATTTATTGATGTATCTGAAGCATTGCAAGCTCTCACTAAGGCTAGATTCACTGGGCAGTTGATAGCTTCTTCAGTTGAATTGTGCTGAAACACACAAAAAACATGTCTTGCCTATTAATTAAGCTGAGATGTCTTGTGGGAAATGAACTTGTTGCTGGTTGTCTTTAGATGGCACTTGTGGGCAGGTGTGCTTTGTGCACGTGTCATTCCTAATTTCAGTAGTTTCTGTGTCTAGCAAATGCCAGCAGCACAATTCTGTGTTTTATTTTCCTTGTTACTGAGCAGGCCAGGTGAGGCGGTTGCTGTGAGCTTCTAATTAGTACGTTGGGCTGAGCCAGGTATGATGCTGCTCTCCACTGATTGTGTCCCTGTGGATTATGTAAAAGGACCCTCCTAATAAGAGCTTCAAGCTGCTGCAGCCTCTGTGACTTCCAATGCTATAATTAATACCATCTGGAAACTAGCCAAAGGATCTTGGGAACAGTTAAGACGAGGAGATAGTTTGAAAAGACCCTGTAAGGCAGGTTACTGAAAGTAGTTCTCCATTAGCAATTGAGGTCTGTTCATTCCCAGAAGTAACCATTTTGTGCCAAAAAATTCTACTGCGCTAGATTCAAATGGAAGTTAGTCTCTGCCTCCCTTTGCATGTGTGTATGTGTGAGTGACTTGGTGTGTATTTTACCACATCTCTGATGCAGCTCGGTGTGTTTCATGTACACTACATGACTTTGAAATGCCGAGATAAGGGAAGAGCTGTGGATGCTGGATATTTGAAACAAAAAAGGAAAATGCTGGAGAAACTCAGCAGTTCTGGCAGCATTTTGTAGACAAAGAAAAACAGAGTTGAAATTTGAGTCCAGTGACCCTTCGAAATGTTATAGACTTTATCCAGCACTTTACGTTTTTGTTTGAAATGCAGAGACTTGTGTACCATTAGCAAATGCAGTGGCTATTTTGCACACAGTCAAAGCCAAGTAGAGTATCTGATATATAAAAAATTATAACAAAACACTAGTTCAGGGTTATTAAGGTCAGTTGCAGTAAAGCTGCGCTATTTCAACTAAGAGTCACTGGGCCCTTTGTGTTAATGATACACCGAGTAGGTCCTGTTATTTGTAAGGCAGTAAAAGAACTTGAATGCACATTTTTGACTGGAGGATTCCTTATGGCGGAGGAAGGAGCTGACGTAATATAAGGAAACAGTTAGGTTATAATGAGAGATTTATACAAATTCTGGTTTCTCTAGAATTTAGAAGGTTAAAGGGGTGATCTGTTCGAAGTCTTCAAGATATTAACAGAAAATGACAGGGTAAATAAAGATACATTATTTCCATTGGGGACTTTAGAACTAGGGAGCATAGTGTAAGAATTAGGGCTAGACCATTCAGGAGAGATGTTATGAAGCACTTTTACACACAAAGCCTGGTAAATGTTTGGAATTCTCTTCCACAAATGGCTGTGGGTACTGGATCAATTGTTAATTTTTAAACGTGAGATTTTTTTGTTAAGCAAAGCTATTAAGAGATATGGGTAAAAGGCAGGTATATGGAGTTAGGCCACAGATCAGCCATGATCTCTTGAATGGTGGAACAGGCTTGAGGGGCTGAATGGCCTATTCCTGTTCATATATTCCAATGAAATTGATACGTAATGAAATACTAATTGCCAGAGTGTTCTCACCAGTTTTACTCCTTTTTTTTGTGCTTTTATTGAGCTGTGGATGATGTTGACAAGGCTACATTAATGTTATCTTCAATTGCCCCAAGAGATGGGTGTTTCTGTGTTGGCTTTGAGTAATTACTTTTAAACAACTGAATGGCATGGTAAGAGTCAACCACCTGGACCAGATAGATAAGAATGATGTTTTCCTTCACTGGTGCCAGGGCACTTTAAGAAAAATTGGACATGAACTAATTTATTTAGGCTGGTTTAGGACCTAGATTTGGCAACTTAGTACTTTTCTGGTCTCTGTGTCTTGGCTATTAAATGAAGAAATCTGGAGAACCTTTGGGGATCTCAACTATGTCCTTCAAAAATCTGCATTCCTTCTGCTTCTGTTTCAGCTCCTCTCTAAAAGTTGATTTCTTCCTCCTGTGGGTGTTTTTCAGCTTGCAACAAAAATGGTCAGATCCTTTCTGAACCCATAATGTCAGTCATTTGCCATTGTTTACTTACCACAGAACAATTTCCACTGTCTAGATGTGGGTGTGCATTTTCTGTAATGTATATAAATATAGAATTTCTAACTGCTTGACTGGATAATTACCTCACAGGTTTGTGAGAAATACCTAACCTGAGGTTTTTGCCACTAAACCTGATGTAATGCAGTGAGAGTCCCAGATCGCTGATTGTACACTGAATTAAAGGATAGCAGTGGATAAAGTGGAGAAAAAAGTGGCCTTCTGGTCCTTCCTTTAAGGTAGAGTAAGCTGATGCAAGTTAATAGCTGAGGTCTCGTGGAAGGCCTGTTGCTAATCTCATCAAACTCACCCCTTTACAGTTCCATAGAGGGCAAGCCTAGAATTGATATTGCAGTCATGCTTTATTTGATAGTCTCAGTCACACAGAGGTAGGATTTGTTGAAATAGGAGAGAACCTGTTCTCAGTAAATGTCCATTGATCGCCAACTGGGAGTGTTTTCGTATGGATGTTAAGTAAGGGCTGGGTCAGGTTTCACTATGATATCTCTCTTTTTGCACCCTTGTAAAAGTCTGCACTACCCTGCCTATACTTATAGAATATGTTCACATGAATATGACATTTGGGAAAGATACCAGGTGATGATTTACCTGCCCTTAACTAACATCTTTTAGACAGGCATATACAAGGGTTTAACCTGTGGCTTTCTAGGTGAGCCATCAAGGGTACTCCAAAGAGTTCATTCTATTGCATCAACCAGTTTTCAAAAGAGATCCCTGTTAATAACATGCCACCTTGTGCAGGTTATGAGCATCCAGGCCAATGTTTTTTTTCTTTTCCCCTCCTCTAACAACTTGTCGTTCTTAGCTAACATATAGAAAGATCTCATAATTGCAACATCAAGAGACAGCAGGGAAGAAAATTGAAAGGGAGTAGCAGAAAATGGAAATGATAAGACTAATGCCACAACAGGACTATGGGGCACAAGGTCTTAGTTCCTTAGCAGAAATGGAAACAGTGTTTGGACAATCTGTTTGGATTACACATACATGATCTAAATCTAATTCAGTTGGGGTTTCACTGTGGTCTGAATATAATTAATCTATATAGATCAATGGTTCAGGCACAGTGGCAAAGATACTGCTGATGCTGGAATGAAAACACAATATCTGTGAAGAGAGAAGCAGTTAACATTTCAAGACAATGACCTTTCATCAAAACTGAGAAAAGGAAAAGTATTTTAAGCAAGTGAAGATGGCAGAAGTGGTGTTACTGAAAGAGGAACAAAAGGGATGATAAGTGAAAGATTGAAAATAGGAGAGAGTTGGTAGTGCAGGACCAAAGGCAGTGGTTGTGCATTAAGTAAAGAAGTAGAAGATGTGTCTAGAGGAGGTATGAATGACACAATAGTGAATGTTATTAATGGAGGAGACCATTCTTTTAAAACATCTTTTTTGGATGATAAAATTGTATTTAATTTGGTGTGAACTAATCTGTCATCACAAATAAATCATTATTCATATCACAAAAAACCCAAAGAAAAGTGGATGCTGGAAATCTGTAACAAAACAGCAATTACTGGAGAAACTCGACAGGTCTGGCAGCATCTGTGGTGAGGAAGCAGAGTTAATGTTTCAGGTCCAGTCACTCTTTTTCTGAACTGCAAAAGGATCACTGAATCTGAAACGTTAAATCTGCTTTCTCTCCACAGATACTGCTAGACATGCAGCTTATTCATATCTGTCTACAAGTGGAATATATTCTGGTTCCTAATACTAACACTTTTTACTGGTCCACCAAACAAGTTCATGGCTAAGACAATATAATACAAAGGGTTGCATGAATTCCACATATCGCTTAACCTTTAATCTCAGATGCTTTTATCCAGGGATCTAACTGACCAGGTGACAATTCTTCTCCGTCTTTGTCTCCTTCAGGCTCAGCTCCGTGCTTTTATTCCGGAGATGCTGAAGTATTCAACAGGGAGAGGGAAACCTGGTTGGGGTAAGGAGAGCTGCCGCCCTGTGTGGTGGCCTGAGGACATTCCATGGGCCAATGTTCGCAGTGATGTGCGGTCAGAGGAACAGAAACAGCGGGTAAGTAGGTCTGTAAAGAAGCACTGAAGGGACCTTATTATATTTGACAGTGGGAACTCGTGACCTGAAGCTGACTGTGGCAGATTGTAAGGTGATAATGAACAGCAGAAATTTACAATTCTGCAATAACCGTTTATGGTATAGATTTTTTTACCATCGTGAATCATTGTAGCCTATGTGTTTCATTTCAGGACTGAGCATTTGGTAGCAAGGAGTAGTGACAGTTTGGCGGAAGTATTTTATACGAACCTCCTAAATCTATTGTAGTTCTTCAAAACTGTAAAATATTTAATATTCCAGAGTTTTGAATGTTTATGGGGAAAATAGACGAGAATTGTTTGCATGACTTTATTGCAGGAGTTCTAATAAGTAGAATCCAACGTAGATTGCATGGACTTCACATTGTCTATAAGAGAAGAAGCTCCAGAATAGTGTTTTCTCTTCCTCAGGGCTGATAATGCAAATTCCCATGAATAATGAGGGAAGGATTATCCATTGTTAGATAATGAAGATAATAACAAACGCACAGACAGAAAAACTTGGGCCATGTTCAGGCTCGAGTTGTTAAATAAGAAACATTCACTCCACACTAGGGTCACACAATGTCTGTCTCCAACAAGGGGGAGTCTAAATTTTGCCCTTTTTTGTTTAATCCCATTATCATCACTGAACACCCCACCAGAAATTCCTTCAGGTTGCCACTAACCAGAAACCTAAATGGACCTACTGTAGCTGCAAGAACTGGTCAGAGACAAGAGTTAGACTTCTGTACCGTCACGTTGCAGACAAAGACGTTTTCACTATAAGATAGCCACCAATAAATTCAAAACGGAATTCAAGAGAAAAAAACTTTTCTGAGTGAGAAATTCCAAATTACTTACAGCCTGATATAGACCACCTGGCACATCAGATTCATGCCAGAGGTTTTGCTCCACACGAGCCTCTCTTCCACCCCTCTTCATGTAACCCTGTCATAAGCTTATCCAATTTCTCATGAAAGCACCTGCAATATTTGGCCCTTTCAGTCCCTGTAGTAGTGAGTTCCACATTATAATCACTCCAGGTACTTAATTTCACCTTAATCATTTTGGTTTCTCATGGCCGCCTTACTCTGTGTCATTGTCTTTAGTAATTGTGTATATGTACCCCAAAATGCTTTTAATTGTCCACTCCATTTAGACACTTACTTTTGAAAGAGTAGAGTCTCCTTATTCCTCCTGTCCAATACATTTCTTCAAGTTTATCTATATTGAACTTCATTTGCCAATTATATCTTAAAATGAGGAACATGCCACGACAAGGCATAGTTAATGCAATAACATCGATGCATTTAAGTGACAGTTGAAAAGGTATGAGGGAGACAGGAATAGACATTCATGCTAATAGATTTAGATGAAGAGAACTGAGAGGAAGCTTGTGTGGGTCATAAATGCTAACAAAGAATAGTCGGACCAAATATTGCTGTGCGATATATTGTATATGGATTAGTCTGCTTCAGGATGCTGTCTAATGACTCCTGCTGCAAAGAGTTAATGCCTTTTGGGGTGGGGAAGGACAAACACAGAAAATTTGAGATGATATTTTACATGACAATATTTGAAAGGTTAATTTTTCTCCTGTAGGTTTCCTGGACACAGGCACTCAGGACGATTGTTAAGAACTGTTACAAGCAGCATGGCAGAGAGGATCTATTGTATGCGTTTGAAGATCAGCAGTCACAGCCACAGACTCACATCGCCCATCTTGTCCCCTCTCAGACTGTGGTACAGACAATCAGTAATCCCGATGGCACAGTCTCTCTCATACAGGTGATTTCAGAGATTTTTATTTCCAATCACATCTTTCTGTTATTTCTTTCCTTAATTTGTTTGATACCCTCTCCATGATCATATTGCACATCATCCTTAAATCCTTACCTTGCTATGATACTGATCATCTCCTGTGCTGGCCGCTCTGCAATGTGTTCAAATCACTCCATGCCTCAGCTCTCCATAACACTGTAATCTTCCCTGAACCTTAGAAAAACTCTGTATCCTGCTAACTCTACTTTCCATTTCCAAGTTCTCATTCCCAGATTCTTCACCCTAACATGCCTTCAGCCATCTAAGCCTTACAAAGTGAAATCCCTTGTCTTAAAACCACTCCATCTCTTTCTCTCTCTCGCTGTCTCCCCTCTCCTCTCCTCTCCTGTCCCCTCTCTCTCCCCCCCCTCCCCAGCTCCGTCTTCCTCACTTCTAAGCCATGGCTATGTTGATAACACTTTCATCTCTCTGAGTCACAAAATGCTGGATTCATGTACCACTGCGTAACTCTAGAACAATAGTCAAGGCTGACAGTACTTCACCGTTCTAATGGAATGCTGTTGCTGTTGGAATCTATCTGTTGCTATCTTTCAGATGAGGTATTAAATTGAGGGCACATGGTGAATGTAAAAGATCCCATGGCACTATTTGAAAAATCAGGTGGAGAGTTTTTGCTGGTGTCCTCACCAATATACATCCTTCAATCTAGATCACCAAAACAGATTATCTGGTTGTAATCTCATTGCTGTTTGTTGAAACTTTCCATGCACAAATTGACTACTGCATTTCCTACCTTACAACAGTTATCTACATTTTAAATATATTTCATTGGCTATAAAATGTTTTAAGATTTCTGGTGAATGTGGAAAGCACTTTATATATGGATTTTTTTTTGCTTTTAAAATGCTCTTTAAAATCTACCCCTTTAACAGACTTTTCAGTCTTCTGGCTTAGTTGCATCTCTTTTGATTCAGTCAGTTTTGATCTGATATTTGCAAGTTCGCCTCCAAGATCCACACCATCCTGATTTGGAGCTATATTGTCATTCCTTCACCATCACTAGCTCAAAATCCTGGAACTCTCCCTAACAGCACTGTGGGTGGGTGTGCATTACATGGACTCCAGCATTTCAAGAAGGCAGCCCACCACCACTTTCTCATGGGCAATAAATGCTGGCCTCATCAGTGACACCTACATGCCATGAATGATTTTAAGAAATGGTAATGTGTAGTGCCTTGGGATGTTTTACTTTAAGGGTGCTATATCAATGCCAATTGTCTCTAAGAACTCACTTGCATTTTTAGTAAGTCATGATTGACCAATATTTTGGGCTGTGTTGCAAAATAATGAATGATGGATTAGCTGTTATCGGGGAGCAAGGGAAACAAGATCAGTTGTGGTTTGGATCAGCAGTTGGTGCACTCCGAATCATTCCCTATGATTTGATTTGAACTAGCTTCAGATGCATGTCTCATACTTCCAGGGAAAGTATTCTCTTTAAACATTGCAATATGCAATCCCTTTCATTTTTCTGTACAGTTCACTTGCAGGTAGTGATTTTTAGGATGCAACTTTGCAGACCCTACTCGAGCAGCCAAATCCTCTTAAGGTTTTAGAGTAGATTTGTAGCTCGGGTTGTGGATGTTGTGGTTGGTTGGCTCGCCGAGCTGGTTCATTGTTTTTCCGCAGACGTTTCATTACTCTGCTGGGTAACATCATCGGTGCAGCCTCCGATAAAGCGCTGTTGTGTTTTCCCGCCTTTAATTGGACTCTGGAAAAACTCTTCTTCTCGGCGTAGCTCTGTGCTGTTGCAGTGTGTTGCACATTTAAATAATGTTCTCATGCAACTTCGTTTGTGTAACGCCGAGGAGAAGAAGAAGAGCACCTCTTCCAGGTATTCAGTCTTCTGGCTTAGTTGCTTCTCTTTTGATTCAGTCAGTTTTAATCTGATATTTGCAAGTTCATCCTGATTTGGAGACAATGGATACCCGAAAAACTGGGTCAGAAGATGCCTATTACACAAATGACACCAGGAAGATACTACATGCCCCGACACACTCATCACGCTACGTTACATCAGGAACACATCTGAACTGACCACAAGACTCCTACGACCACGAGGCATCAGAATAGCGCACAAACCCACATCAACCCTGCGACAACTGCTCACCCGAACCAAAGACCCACTACCCACTAGGGACAGGATTAATGTCATATACAAGATTCCCTGCAGAGACTGTGACAGACACTACATTCGGACAAACAGGAAGGAAATTAACAACTAGGATACATGAACATCAATTGGCTGCAAAAAGACACGACCAATACTCACTCATCTCTATCCACATGGATAAGGAGAACCACCAATTCGACTGGGACATCACCAAGATCCTGGGACAAGCAACACCGAGACAAGCACGGGAGTTCCTAGAATCCTGGTACCCCACAAAGAAAGCCATCAACAAACACATAGAACTCAACCCCATATACACTCCATTGTGAAGGAAAACTGGAAGTGAGGTAATCCAGCTCAGTGGACTCCAGAGTTCAAATAAGAGGCAGGAAAACACAACAGCACTTCATTGGAGGCTGCACTGATGATGTTACCCAACAGGGTAATGAAACGTCTGCGGAAAAACAACGAACCAGCTCAGCGAGCCAACCAACCACAACAGCCAAATCCTCGTGTGAGTCATTTCCTGAAGGTCAACATAATATATTTTGGTCGAATATGTTAGTTGTAGCCCAGTGGTACTACCGGAGTCAGAAGTTGCAGGTTCAAACCCCACTCCCTAAGACCGTGAGAAATAGGAACAGGAGTAGGCTATTCGATCCCTCAAGCCTGTTCTGCCATTCAGTAGGATCATGGCTGATCTCACATTCCACATGTCCACTTTCCAGCCTTTTCCCCATAACCCTTGATTCAACAACTGATCAAGAATCTATCTCAGCCTTAAATATATGCAAGGGCTCTGCCTTACAATTCTCTGTGGCAAGGAGTTCAAAAAACTCTCAACTCTCTGAGAGAAGAAATTCCTCCTACCCCAGTCTTAAATTGACTTTATTCTGACACTGTGCCCTCTGGTCCTAGACTCCCCCATGAGGCAAAACATCCTTTAAGCATTTACACTGTCAAGCCCCTTAAGAATCCTATACGTTTCAATGGGACCACCCCTCATTCTTCTAAACTGCAGTGAGTAGCGTCCTTACCTGCTGGCCTTTGTTTCATACTGGGGATCATCCTGGTGAACCTTCTCTGAATGCCTCCAATGAAACAGAGACCATGGATGCAGGTTCATAGTTCCTTGAAAGTGGAGTCACAGGTAGACAGTATGGTGAAGAAGGTATTTGGTACACTTGCCTTTATCGTTCAGTGCATTGAGTATAGGAGTTGGGAGATTATGTTGCGGCTGTACAGGACATTGGTTAGGCCACTTTTGGAGTACTGCGTTCAAGTCTGATCTCCCTGCTATAGGAAGGATGTTGTGAAATTTGAAAAGGTTCAGAAAAGACTTACAAGGATGTTGCCAGGTTTGGACTATTTGAGCTATAGGGAGAGGCTGAATAGGCTATTTTCCCTGGAGCATCAGAGGCTAAGGGGTGACTTTATAGAAGTTTATAAAATCATGAGGGGCATTGATAGGGTGAACAGCCAATGTCTTTTTCCCTGGGTAGGGGAGTCCAAAACTAGGGGGCGTAGTTTTAAGGGGAAAGGGGCAAGATATAGAAGGGACCTAAGGGGAAACTTTTTTTCATGCAGAGTGTGGTGCATATATGGAATGAGCTGCCACAGCAAGTGGTGAAGGCTGGTACAATTTACAACATTTAAAGGGCATCTGGGTGGGGACATGAATAGGAAGGGTTTAGATGGATATGGACCAAATGCTGACAATTGGGACTAGATTAATTTAGGATATCTGGTCGGCATGGACAAGTTGGACCGAAGGGCCTGTTTCTGTGCTGTACAACTCTATGACTCTATCTCCTTAAATAAGGGAACTAAATCTGCTCTCAGTACTCTAGGTATGGTCCCACCAGCACCTTGTACAATTGCAGTAAGACTTCCCTATTCTTATACTCCAACTCCCTTGAAATCAGCATCATCATTCCATTATCCTTCCTGATTACCTGCTCTACCTGTGTGCTAGCTTAGTGTTTTATGTACAAGTACCCCCAAGTCCCTTTGTGTTACAGCTTTCTGCAGTTTTTCTCAATTAAAATAATATTCTGTTCTTTGTTGTCCCTTGCAAAATGGACAACTGCATATTTTCCTACATTATACATTACTTGCTAACTTTATGCCCACTTATTTAACCTCTCAATAGGTCTCAGTAAACTTTGATGCCTCTTGCAACTTGCCTTTCCAGCTATTTTTGTGTCAAATGCAAAGTTGGATACAGTACATTTGCTTACTTCCTCCAAGTCATTTATATATATTGTAAACTGTTGCAATTTCAATCCCTGTGGAATCCCACTGGTTACAGCTTGCCAACCTGAAAATGAACCCCATGGGCAATTCTCTATCTATGCCAATATACTACCTCCAACACCATGGGCTGTTATAATTTAACCTTTTGTGAGGTTACCTTCTCAAATGCCTTCTGGAAATCTAAATACTACACATCCACTGGTTCCCCTGTATCCATTCTGGTTGAGTAGTCAGTCACTATTTCCCTTTCAGGAAGCCATGCTGATTCTACTTGATCAGATTATGATTTTCCAAATGCGCTGCTATTACTTCATTAATAATTGATTACAAGAATAGATGTTTGTGAATCAGTTTGTAGTTACCTACTTTTTGCCTCCCTACCTTTCTTTTTGAATAGGGGTGTCACATTGGCAGTTTTCCAATCCTTCAGTGCTTTTGCAGTAACCAAGGATTTTTCTCAACTTCTGAGACTGGAGCCTGTAATCCAGGCTGACATTCCACTGAAGGAGGTGCTACATTGTTGGAGATACCATATCTGTCATAACATGTTAAACTGAGGCCCTATGTGTCTTTTCAAGCAACGGAAAATTCTTCACAGCATGATTTGAATAAGCGTTCTCATCTCAGCCAATAGTTATCCCTCAGCTGGCATCTCGTCGAGGTGGGCTGGCCATTTATCTCATTGCTGGCTGTGGCTTTTAAATTATTGTCACCTTTTCTATATTATAACATTATCTGAACTTTATACCATACTCTATTTATTGTAAAGAACTTGGGATATTCTAAGGTAATGAAAGGTTCTTTATAATTGAAAGTCTTTATTTCTGTCATTCTTTCTATTATAGAAGACATCGTGTTTAACACTGATCCTGTACTTGCCTGGCATCCCCTTACATTCATTTCCAGTGGGGAGAGGTTGTAGGATATTTATCATGAACTTTGTCCTTTTTCCGAGCAGAGACATGAATTATGTAAAGAATCCCTTACACTCCCACCCAGTTCAGACCAAAGATGGAAACTTGAACCTTTCTGGTTCTATTCCATTTTCTCAGCAAATCATCAGGTGGAGCTGTGACCCTGATTTATTTTGATTTCAAACAAGGGATAATCTTGGGACAGAGCTGAGTGGGTAATGAAGGTGCCCTGCTGCAGATTAAAGCGCTGTTCTTTCATGTCTGCCCTTGTTTGCAGGTTGGCACGGGTGCAACAGTTGCGACTCTGGCAGATGCGTCTGAACTCCCAGGAACGGTAACTGTTGCTCAGGTGAATTACTCCACTGTTCAGGACGGAGAGGTGAGGGCAGCAGTCACACGTACATTCATGGAGGTGGGGGCTCTATCCTAACTCCCACTGAGCATGACTCAGCACTGGCATCCAATCATAACATCAGGAGCAATGGTCTGGATGATCCTTTCCACCTGGTTGGAAGAAGTAGTTATGGAGCAAGAAAATTGAGATGATGGGAAGGCGTGGCATAGGAAGAAAGGGAGTCTATTCAGCCTTGTGAACCTATTCTGCTTTATACCTTGTTTCCATTCACCTGCCTTTAATCTGTGTCCTTTAATCCCTTCATCCAACAAGAAACTGTAGATTTCGCAGCATTCTGTGTGGGGAAAATGCTTCCTGATTTCTCTTCTGCTAGGCCTGTCTCAATGTTAAGATGCTTCCTCTTTCTTGATGCCCTAACAGAGAAAATAGCTTAACAGTACCTGCTCTACCAATTTTTTTTTATCATTGTAAATATCTTAATTAGATCCTGCCTTAGCCTTCTAAGCTCCAGGGAGGATAACCAAAGTGTACTTAACTTGACTTCATAATTTAATCCAGTATGATTTAAGCTCTGGTGTACCGACTCCATGCTGATGTACCTCTTCAGAGTTGAGTGCCCAATCTGCATGTTGTTCTCCAGATGTGGTCTAGATGTGCCTCTGTACAATTGGATTTTCACTTCAACTTTGTGTTCCGGTGCTCATGAGATAAAGTTCAGCATTCCATTTGCCTTTTATTTACTTTTTGCACCTGTGCATTAGTCTTTCACGATTTATATATATGGATAGCTAAATCATTTTGCCCCTCCACAGTTCCCTGTCTCTAAGCATCAGAGACACAGAGGAAATAATGGATAAAAATATCTTCTTTTGGAAAATACCAAGGTAACTTAGTTTATAAACTAATTGGCGAAAAGTTAAAATGTACCAATGTAACACATGTTTTCTTGATCTGCCTGTATTAAAAATTTAATTTGCCTTAGAATCTTAATCCAAATAGTTTTATGATATTTGGTAGTGGGTTAATCGTATCTTGTTTCATTTGCAATGTCTGAAAAGACAGATCATATTGTTGATCTTTTGTGCTGCTTGTGCTTCACTCCCTTGCTCTATGACTTGATCTGTCCATTAAACAGATCACATGGTGCTTACACTATGCATCACTTGGTCCTTTTATTGGGTAGTTTTGAGAGTCACTCTGTATATTTGGTGGCTGCGTGTCAGTTTGTGTATTGAATACTCCTTTTGTTGCTGTGGCATTTCTGAACCACAGACATATTACACTGAGCAGTAAAATTTCACCAACTGGAAAATGGTTGAATTTTGGGAGTTTCTTGTCATACTGTCATATAGGGAAGAACCTTGCCCTCTTCTACTTCGTCTCATTCCAATGGAAATGTAGTAGGACATTCTTTTTACAAATATTATCCCACAGCCTCCACAAACATTACTGGAGCAATGGAGTCCAAACTTGGTGAATGTTTAGCCCTTGGCACAATTTTCAACTCTTGTAGATCTGGACCTATGCCCATTAGTTTGTATGGAGATTGGAAAGTTAGAAAGCAGGCAAGTGATACTTAGATGATAACAGGTTTTGGGGAGTGGTTGGATGAAACCTGGAGATTAAAGTACACGAAAGATGACTGATGAAAGTAAGAAGTTCTGCAAAGCAGTATCATAATTCTTGATGGCAGTACAGGAGGGGGTCAGTAGCATGTTTAAAGCGTAGATAATTCAGAGAAAAGGAGAAAAACAAGATGCCAAGGAGAGAGGGTCAATTTGACAGTCTATGAAAATTACAATGTGTTTTTCTATCCAGGAGAGCAGTTAGTGGAAAATTACATGTAAGAGGAGAATTCATGTCAGAAAATGTATAGTTGCTCACACTCAGCACAGATCAAACTTATTGTGCAACATCTTATGTATTGCCCAGCCCTTCATATGATTTAGTTGCCGAATGTGGGAAATGTGCACAGTAGGGCAGCACAGTGAGAAATAGGTTACAGCAGTTTTGTAGAACCACTTAACATGAATTTTGAAACTATTTTCTTTCTACCTGGGTGTCTACTTCCATTGCCCAACTTGTATCATGTTTTTAATGAAAATAATATACTGCAGATGCTGGAATTCTGAAATTCAAACAGAAAATGCTGGAGAACTCAGCAGGTCTTGCAGCATCTCTGGAAAGCATTTTCTGTTTTTATTTCACATGATGTCATCAGATGATGATGATGGATAATGACCTACCATCCTACAATGGCTGATTGACTCTTGATCTTGCAGTATCTTCATTTTAAAATTCTCATCTTTGTTTTCAAAGCTCTGCATAGTCTTGTCCATTCCTATCTCTGTAAACCTCTTCAGCTCTACAGTCTTCTGAACTACCTGCTCTCACTGACTTTTGGCCTCTTCTACATTCATGATTTTGTTCTCTACCATTGACAGCTGTGCCTTCATCTGCTGAGGTTCCATAACCAAGAATTTCCTCTTCAAATCTCCTTTTCTCTCCATCGTGCGCTCTCGCTCACTTTTAAGGCATTCCTTAAAACCTACCTGTTGGCTACTGTCTTGATTCTGGTATCTTTGTGGCTCAGAATCTAATTTTTGTTCGTTATTTACTCCTGTGAAGTGCCTTTGGATTTTTACGCTGTTAAAGGTGGTTAATAAACGTAATGTGTTGTTTGTAGGATGAACGTTATACATCTAACAGACTATGCCTTGAGAAATTAGCTGCGCAAGACCTAGGTTGTTGATCAAAGCCTTGCAAAATCTGTAAATATTCAGGATATTTAAATTACGTTTCCAGTTCTTAATATCGGACTGCAAATTTTAAAATGATAGGCTAAGGTTACTGTACTACAGTCTCCTTACATTTCAGGAAAATAATTGTTAATTTTCCCTCCCTTTTTTGTCAGTTTTTAGCTGTTGGATTCTGCCAAATGATACAACATTCACGTGTAAACCCAAGCACTTGACAAGTGAGCACGAATGTCACCATTATTAGGGCTTATTCCTCTTCAGTCGGCAGGATTTGTTTGATAGTGTTTGAGCATGGAACTCCTGCCTCCCCTCCTCAAGCCAGTTGTAGTGTCATAGCTGAACAAATTTGGCACTGACATTGGATGAAAGTGGATCCTTGCTGATCTGTATGGTCCTACTATTGTTGTCTTAACTAGTTGAATCACTAGGTAACCCAGGATTATCTTCTAGTAATGTTAACCCTTTGGAAACTAAATGGAAATTGGCAATGGAGTTGCTTAAAGATAAGTGTAGACTTTATTTTTGTTTGAATGGTTCTAATCTGAAAATTTACTTTTGGTCTTTGATTCCCTCCAAAATCATTTGAGCATAGTATCAATGTGCGCCTGAACTGCACTGCTCATTTAAGCTGGAGCTGAAACTAATGTGGTTTTGATTGAATGCAGTAAACCATACTCAGCCCCCTTCTTCCCCGCTGGCAGTGATTTGTGGAAATTATCCAAAATAAAGTACTTTGATGGAGCAGGAGATATTAATTTTTCTTTGGTCATTTTTTTGAAGTTTTTAATTTAAAAAAGGAAAGATTGGAGCAATATATGCATATGGCTCCCCACTGTCCACCCTGAAACCACTTGTGCACATATACACACCTGACTTCATTTCTTCACATTTTGTTTGCTTCCTCCTTACTAATGTCCACATTTTCTTTGCATAGGTTGAGCAGAACTGGGCCACGTTGCAAGGTGGAGAAATGGCAATCCAGACAACTCAGGCCTCTGAAGCCACCCAGGCCGTGGCCTCTCTGGCAGAGGCTGCAGTGGCTGCATCCCAGGAGATGCAGCAAGGGGCCACCGTTACCATGGCACTGAACAGGTGAGTTCAGCTAACAGGGCTCTGGAGGAATGTCACATAAAAGTTCACCCTTGATTCTCACGAAAGGAAGGAAAAATGTTCTGTGCTAACAGCTGGACCGTGAAATAATATTTTCAGACTTTTTTTAAAAATCCAACTTTTGGAGCTTGTGACTGAAAATGATGCTCATATTGGTGTACTTCATTCGTGTTTCCGAGATCACAGGATTTTAATTTTTCAACTAGTTGGATATAGATCATTCTCTCTCCCACTGTTTTTACACAGTGCTAGGATATCCAATCCTGTGCAGACAGTGTAGCTTGTTTCTGCTGATCTTAGCTGGGTGTTGGTTGTTGAAGTGGATGGGGAATATGTTTTGAAGAGAAGTGGAGCGTGGAGATAGAAATTGAAAGTCAGGCAAGCATTCCCTTTCAGAGTCTTTTAGCCAGCTCAGATTCTATCAAGTGGTTTTGACCAAGACCCAATTAGCCAATCTGACACCAGGACTGAAGTAGGTTGTGTGATTTTAGAAGGAAGAGAATGACAATAGACAATAGGTGAAGGAGTAGGCCATTCGGCCCTTCGAGCCAGCACCACCATTCATTATGATCATGGCTGATCATCCACAATCCGTATCCTGTTCCTGCCTTATCCCCATAACCCTTGATTCCATTATCTATAAGTGTTCTATCCATCTCTTTCTTGAAAGTATCCAGAGACTTGGCCTCCACTGCCTTCTGGGGCAGAGCATTCCATATATCCACCACTCTCTGGGTGAAGAAGTTTTTCCTCAACTCTGTTCTAAATGGCCTACCCCTTATTATTAAACTGTGCCCTCTGGTTCTGGACTCACCCATCAGCGGAAACATGCTCCCTGCCTCCACAGTGTCCAATCCCTTAATAATCTTATACGTCTCAATCAGATCCCCTCTCATCCTTCTAAACTCAAGTGTATACAAGCCCAGTCGCTCCAATCTTTCAACATATGATAGTCCCGCCATTCCGGGAATTAACCTCGTGAACCTATGCTGCATTCCCTCAATAGCAAGAATGTCCTTCCTCAAATTTGGAGACCAAAACTGCACGTAATACTCTAGGTGCGGTCTCACCAGGGCCCTGTACAGCTGCAGAAGGACCTCTTTGCTCCTATACTCAATTCCTCTTGTTAGGAAGGCCAGCATGTCATTAGCTTTCTTCACTGCCTGCTGTACCTGCATGCTTGCTTTCATTGACTGATGTACAAGAACACCTAGATCTCGTTGTACTTCTCCTTTACCTAACTTGGCTCCATTTAGATAGTAATCTGCCTTCCTGTTCTTGCCACCAAAGTGGATAATCTCACATTTGTCCACATTAAACTGCATCTGCCATGCATCCGTCCACTCACCTAGCCTGTCCAAGTCACCCTGTATTCTCATAACATCTTCCTCACATTTCACACTGCCACCCAGCTTTGTGTCATCAGCAAATTTGCTAATATTACTTTTAATGCCTTCATCTATATCATTAATGTGTATTGTAAACAGCTGTGGTCCCAGCACCGAACCTTGCGGTACCCCACTGGTCACCGCCTGCCATTCCGAAAGGGACCCTTTTATCACTACTCTTTGCTTCCTGTCAGCCAGCCAATTTTCAATCCAAGTCAGTATTTTGCCCCCAATACCATGTGCCCTAATTTTGCTCACTAATCTCCTATGTGGAACTTTATCAAAGGCTTTCTGAAAGTCCAGGTGCACTACATCCACTGGCTCTCCCTTGTCCATCTTCATAGTTACATCCTCAAAAAATTCCAGAAGATTAGTCAAGCATGATTTCCCCTTCGTAAATCCATGCTGACTCTGACCTATCTTGTTACTGCTATCCAAATGAGTCGTAATTTCATCTTTTATAATTGACTCCAGCATCTTTCCCACCACTGACGTGAGGCTAACCGGTCTATAGTTCCCTGTTTTCTCTCTCCCTCCTTTCTTGAATGGTGCCTAATGGAGGAACAAAGATAACTCTGTAAGGGTAGTGCTTAGGGGTGAGTCAAACTTGCAGACAAATTTGTGCCAGCAATCACTTGACAGATCTTTCAAAGTGGCTCAGGTCAAACAAGTTGAAGATTTAAACCCCTGATTTGTGTTGCGTTATTTGATCTCAACTTGAGAAAGTGCAGTGACGGAGAGGGTCTTGAACTTGGTTTTAGACCCTGAGCTGGAAAAGGTTGGAAATTATCTATGGTTGTGGATCCTTTTCAAGCAACCTCTCACTTCTTGCTGGACAATGTCTGTGGTCTTTGCTGAATTAGGTAAAGCATCAATGGAACGAAAAGAGGTGAAATTAGAAGAAAGAACTTGCGTTTACTTAGTACCTTTGAGACATCCCAAAATGTTTTTAGCTAATACAGTACTTTTACAATATTGTCTCTCTTGTAATGTAGGAAATGAGACAACCAGTTTGTGTACAGCAAGATCATATGAACAGCAAGATGATAATGAGCAAAAAATCAGATTTAGTGATGCTGGATGAAGATAAATGTTGGTCACAACATGAGGGAGAACTGTTCTTCTTCAGAGTATCATGTGATCTTTTATGTCCAACTTAGAGAAAGGTGGGGCATTGGATTAACGTCTCATCTGAACAATAACACCTCCAGCATGGTACAGCTCCTCAAGTATTGCACTTTATCATCAGCCTGGTTTGGGATTTGATTTCATTAGCTTTAGACTTGGAGGTTGCGACTGAACTACAGGTGAGGAAAAGGAAATAGATCAGGGTGTCTCACCCACGATTCTTATGCAGTATCCCAACTAAAGAAAACACAAGGAGGGATGTATGATAATCTGATTTGATGGCGACGCTCCCCTCTTCCTGCCCTGTTGAATAACTGACAGCAAGTGTGGAGGTAGACACATGAAGACACCTATTTGGGTGAGATATTAGAGAATAACTTGTGGATCCTGCACGGATTGCTGAATAAGCCCAGTGTAAATTTCTTTTGGAATTTTGTCATAAAGCAAAGATACGTGAACTGCTAGTGAGTCAGTGGTTTGTAGAGGAGCCACAACATGTTATTCACATAATCTGTGCTGTTCCAAACTCATTACTTGAAACAACACCAGCTGAGTATGTGTTTTTATAGGAACTGGTAACTGAGGCATGATTAAAGCAACATGTGCACACAATTTTATCTAACTATTTTAGTGGATTAGGTTTTCAAAATGTAGCAAGGACCCTTCTCCCACTGTTGATTCCGAAACCAAAGGGGGAAGTGAAATGTCTGAACATATGGGCAATGCAACTGAGACACTCAAAATGGGACAAGTAGACGATTATGTTGCAGGTGCAGGAAAAAAAATTAACCATGGATTTCTGGTTGTGGTGATAATGCTGATATATGTGCTGTAGCTTTGGTGATCAGAATATATTTGTACAGAATACGCTTGTTTGTTGAACACAGTGGTTGGGGGAAGTAAACTTAAAAGAATGGTCTTTTCTCACTTCATGTATTCTTCTACCTCTAAGCAATAAATGCAATGTTAAAATCAATATAGAAAATGTCAGAGGCATATTAAAAATTGGGAAAGAAATTAAAAGTTCTCAGTGTAAATAGAAATTTTCCAATTTCTGTTAGTAGAGCCTTGTTCTTTGGAGGGAGTGCAGTAGTGGGAGTTCTTTGAATAGTTTGGAGGGGAAGTTCCTGCATTCTAAAGTGAAGCAGAAATATCCTGTTTGAGGGTGGAAAAAAATCCCACTTCTCATTTCTGCTATTTCTCAATTACTCTCAAATCTCCATCCCTCTGTATACTCAAAAAAACATCAAATGGTGGGAAGTTGTGTTATTGCATAAGGCTAGGTGCTGAGACCACTATTGTTTCAATTTTACATGAATTATTTGCACCCTGGAATTGAAGGTACAGGTACAACTTCAAAATTTGTTGATGGTTTAAAACTGAGAAGTATGTTTAGTCAGATGAGGTGATAAAATACAGAACAACATTAATAAACTTGCAGTATGGTCATGTAATTAGCAAATTCAATACAAGTAGTTCTGCTATAACGTGTGTTTCATTAATGTGAATTGGCTGTAACGTGATTGATGAATAGCAGATGCTGTTTGTATAACACAAACTTTCTGCTGTACAGGTTTAGCGATTTCCATATAATGCAATTTTCTGTAGGACCATTTTCTATTGCGCGAGGTCACACAAAAAAGCAACTATCGCATTATGGGAGAAATACCTGTATAGAAAAGTATGTGGTGGCACACTTATTAGGGAGACTGGCAGCCACATATCCCTTGAAAAGGATTGCTAAATGGTGTCGAGGAGGAGATCTGGGAGTACAGATACAAAGCCAAAAAAAAGCCTTAAGAAAGTAAACACTGCACTGAGGTTTATTTCCAGAGGGATAATATTGATCAAGAAAATATGATGACCTTGCACAGAAGCTTGGTCAGGCATCATTTGGATTTTTGTGAGCATTTCTGATGTCCGTATTATAAAATGAATGTGGAGACAATGGTGCCAAAAAATGATTTACTCGAATTAGATGGAGCTAAGGGTTACACCCTTTGAATAAAAATTAAATTTGGTGCTCTTTTCTCTTAAAAATAGAAGAAATAGAATCTCTGTTGTGGATCTTTTGTGACTGTTTCTGTGTTGTAAATACTTTGTAATTTTAATTGTTACTCAGATTGAAATCCGTGAACACAAACAATCTAACTATTCTTGACAAGTAGGCACATAAACTAGTGGGGAAAGTAGGGAACCTGACTTCACTGAACTCTCACAGGTTAACTTATTCCAGCAGGTAACTGGACCTCCATCTGGACATTTTCTTTCCAACCTAACCACTAGTGTTATTTTCAGTTATATTGTTTATTTCTGTATTGGCTGAGATCAGCTGCTCGCAGATGGAGGAAGAAAATGCGGAATAAATTTTACAAAGAGGAATTTGGGATCAATATTTTTTAAAATAAAAATTCCAACCTTAAAAACCAACAAAAAAAATTGAAACCTTGGCATTAACTGTTTCTTGTCTTATCTGTTCCCACATCCTGAGAGCATGAATCAATATTGAGTAGTAATTTCTTGCTCATCGACAGAATACAAATGGAGAAGGGATTTTAGACCCCATTGGAGGCACCTATTGAATGAACTAATATTTAACAAGCAGTACAAACACAACTGCTTTTTGAGTTTTCTACCAGATTGCCCTTGGGCACAAAATTAAGTCGTGCAGCTTCTGTTAAATGAGTCACAGACTTGTGCATTTTCAGCAACTTTTCTCCTTCAGCTTTAACACATTCCCTTACTATAAGAAATATACATTTCCATGGTGTCAGGTGGAACTCTGGGCTGGTTGCCTGCCCTTGATTAGATTCATAAGATTTCAGATCAGATACACTTTGCATAAATATCCTTGCAGGTAGTGCAGGGCTTTTGCAGAAGGCTTTGTAAGCTATCTGGTTTTCTTTGTTTTTACAAAATTCTGCAGTTTACAATGGAAACTCTAATTTGTTGTCCTGGAAGTTTTGAGACTGAGTGATAGCAATGCCTGTTTGATACAACGCAATTTCGCTGCTTACCACAGATTTGATGATTCTCTTTCCCTCATTCCTTCGTCAATATCTTTTCCCCAAGGTGGACTAAAGCTGCTATGGTTAGAAACAGCAGCCCTGACTGAGTTGGAGGAGTTCTGCCAGCATTCTTCCTTCTGATCCTTTTCCATTGAGCCCTGCTGGAGGAACATTTTGTGAGTTTAAAGATGAAGAGGTGATAAGGTTCTGTGGTCATGCCATTCACACTCAAATGGCCATTATCATCCCTTGCTATCGAGGCTCATATTCTGAATATTGGTCTCTTGGATGTGGTTCTGCTTTGTGGTAGAGAAGTTTCGACCACTTTGTGATGTTTGTCAATAAATTGTACAGGTTCTGCATTGATTTCAGAAGCTGTCAATTAAGTTTCACAGAGTTTTATCTCCTGCCCCCCATACTTTGAGAAATTGTGCAGCCATTTTAAAAAAAGTCTTATTTATTAGTGGTAGTGCTGCACAATGTCCAGCAGGGGGAGGTAGTGATTGGTATTTTCCAAGCAGTGTTCTGCTAGGGATTGACCTGGAACTAGATAGTTGTATGCGGTGTATAATGTGATGAGTGTTAACATTATTTTTCTCTTCAATTACAGTAAGTACTAACTTTAATGTGCCACATTAAAAGAGTTTATCAAGGCCCCTGAGCTCAAGTGATAATGTAATGGAGGACTGCCCTCAAACTATGCACCAGACAGCAATTTTATTTTGTACTTTTTAAACCAGGATACTTTACCCATCTTCACACACCTTATCCCCTCTGCATACTTTCCTGTATACTTCCTTTTTTTTCAACTGAACCTGAACTGTAAAGTTTCAGAGCTGGCAAGCTGTGAATCAGAACCCAGAAATGAAGTGGAGCAACACACCAGCTACAGGAAACTTGGTCCCAGTCCTATCTAATTACCCTCTGGATTACTGTGGTCTCAACTAAGGAAAGAAGACAATTTAAACACTATTGTTCAATCTACCTTCTGGACAGAGTGAAATCTTGTTGCTGTTGGAATGAATCATGAAAGAGCTCATTGCTTTGTGTTTGAGTTGATGTCATTAGGGTTTTTACTGCTCCGGTTCTATTTTGGAAGATGGTTATGAAGTTCATCCCTGATCATTGCTGTAAATGCCGTCAGGAGTGCTATTGCATGTTTCACATGGCTGTTTGAGCTGTAAGATGTAGCAACAGCTGATGGCATACGTAGACAAATGGCAAATTTGCTTCTTCAAGAGAGGGGAAAAAAAACTGTTAGTTTGGCTGATTTGCTAACACTTGTGCCTCAAGCCAGAAAACTCATGATCCGAGCCCATTTCGGCCCCTGTGCATGGGATCGAGGCAGTATAAAAGATACTCTTCAGAAATATGTATTGTTTTGTGACTGACTCTTCTACCAAGTTAAGTGAATGTTAGGTGGCATTAAAAAGAAAATGATGTGCATTTCCTATGAAAGTTGAGATCAAATCAGCAAATGGCCATACTGATCTAAACCCATGTTATGATTTTGCTATGGGAAATTTCTTACATTAAAATGATCTGTACCTGCTTTGTCCCTACCTTTTGGGACCTGTATATCTGTTTATATATAAGTGCATTTTTAATGGACGTGGACAAACTAGGAAAACTATTATTCTTAGAGGAGAGAATTTTAAGAGATTTAATATAGGTCTTTAAAATTGGGGCGTTTTGATAGAGTACATAGGGAGGAACTGCGTCCATTGACGACAGAAAGTAAAATTGACTGATCTTAAAATGATTGGCAAAAGAACCTGGGAAGTTAAGACAGTTTTCTTAAAAATAATCTGATGACACTCCCTAAAAGAGTGGTGGAAGCAGATTCGTTACTCACTTCCAAAATGGATTTGGATAAATGTGTGATGGAAGAATATTTATGGGGCCATGGGAAAACAAAGTAATTGTTTAGCACTTTGAAAGAACTAGCAAATGCACAAAAGGCCAAATGGTTGCCTTCTGTGTAGTACTTTTCCATCAATAAATGTCTATAGTTGTATGTTTGCACAGGCTGTATATATATATATATATATATATATACTGGTAAAATTCAGTACCTGGAAAGTCTGTAGGGTGACTAATCTGTTTTGTGTCTCTCTGCTGCAGTGAGGCTGCTGCCCATGCTGTTGCCACACTTGCAGAAGCCACCTTGCAGGGCGGAGGGCAGATTGTGCTGTCAGGAGAGACTGCTGCTGCTGTAGGAGCACTGACCGGTGTTCAGGATGCCAATGGTAAGAATTGCCGTCATCTCTTTCTACAGTTTAACCTGAGGGGCAGTTGTGTTTTGAAATATGTCAATACATCACATAGACCCTGGCAATGTTTCATTGTTGCTTTTACCTATTCACTCTAGAATCTCTGCTTCATCTCATTTCCACACCCTCCCCTGCCTTTAACCCTATTACCCCGTGTGCACCATTATATACCAGCCCAAATCTTGTTTTCTGCCTCTTCTGCTTGATTAGTAGCCTTTTCTCCTTAAGCACCTTGCTTGCCAGACCTTGCAGTTACCTCCAAAGCTTTATCTCCTCAGGATCTTCTGGGCCTCAAGATCCCCTTCGAGACTCTTTCTTTTACCACACTTTCATTCCACTTTCCCTTTGCTGTCTTTTGTTCTGTAAAGTATTCTGAAACTTGACTCTGCATGTGAAAAGAAATATAGGTTTTCTTCTTTAGGAATAAAAGATTTGTAGAGCTTGTAGAACCATTTTCACCAAGTTAGGTAACTTCAGGTGTACTGCGCACAGAATAATGAAGGAAAGCTCTTGCGTTTATACAGTCACTTCTTTCAAACTCTGAACGTCACTTTGCATCTGTGAACATTTTGACATTTGATGACTTGGTATTTTGGCCCATGAAGAAAGAAATCTGCAAATGGGTTAGAGACTGAAACCTAATCTTAAGATTCAGCTACTTTACGTGCCATGTTTTGTTATAATATATATTTATTCATGGGATGTAGTCTGACATTTACTGCCCATCCCTAATAGGCCTTGGGAAAGATGTGACGAGCTGCTTTTTTGTATTCCATATGGTATCTGGTAGTAAATGAGTGCAATGTGAAATCAAATTGAGGGATACACATGGCTTATATATAAATTATATTGGAAGCCCCTTTATGGCACTGGATATTTACGCTGACATTGTTTTTAACCTTCAAAAATAACCTCCATGGTATTTACAAATAATTCCTCCTTTCATCACAAGGTGAGTAGGGATGAGAAATGCCTTTTTTCACTGCACTCAAGAAAATCAAAATCTCCTTTCAAGCGCCATCCATTGTTTGGTGGCTTCTCTTCAATGCATCCTTTTAGGCAAACTGGTTCCAACTGTTGATCACCTTCCATATAAATAAATACTTTTTGAAACCTGTTCTAAATTTTGACCTGCTGTCCCTCTGTCTGGGCTTATCCAAGCATTGTTCACTGTTCACATTCTCGAAGCTGTTAAGTGTCTCATAAAACTGTATGGCATCTCCTTTTTGTTAAGAGCTTTAGCTTACTTACTCATTGCTTGCTGCTCATCTATCTCATTTAGAAGATCAAAAAAACCTAACAAAATATAATTGGGGGAGTTTCAAAATTCTTGGTTGTATCTAAAAATTTAAAGTGCTGCGACTATTTATTTGTAAATTTGGCTGCACAAACATCAGAAGCTGTCACTTGCATTTGTCGAACTGTCCAGGACCTTTTGGTCAAGAACTGATGCCTGAAGCATTACCAGGATGAATATTTGATGACTACAAGCTGTCATGAAATTTTTATGACCATATCATAATAATGACATGATGTAAACTTCATTCATAAAACCCTTTCAACATTTCAGTGCACACAGTCCATTTCAAGCGTGTCTGACTCTTTAATCAGCCGTAACTAATGAGTGAAGTGTAGCAGGTCCAGTAAAGACAAGTGCTTTTAGAAATTGACTGCAGGAATAAGGGATGAAAATAGAAGAGAACAGAGATTGAATGAATAGTATATCACATTCACTAAACTGGAATCTAGGAATTGTTGTGATTGATTGTATTTTTAAAGATTGGGTGTTGATGCTGAGGATAGAACACATTCCAATCATGGGCACCCAGTCTCCGTCTCGCTGCTCCAAGATCTGGTGTAACCAAATTACATGCAGAGTCTGCTTTCCTCTAAAACTGAGCCCCAGTGAAAACAACAGAGAAGGCCCCTAAAACAATTTGTTGTTTTAGGACTGTACCCATTATTCTGCAATGTCAAAAGTGTATTGATACAGGATCTGGTATATTTGTCATAAAGGTTGGGAAAACGTTTAGCTACATCAAATTATCAGAAAACTCACAATGGACCCATCTCGAAATATTGATTATTAATCTTGCCACATGACTTAAGCAGGAGTGCAGTACCAGGTATTCGAGTCTTTTGTTTTGTCATTCTTTTGATCCTCAACAGCAGAAATGCATTCATTTATATAGTTTATATATCACGTATAAACCACTTGAGGTATTTTACACAGGGAATTACTTTCTGAAGTAGGTGCAGCAACTGTTTTGTGCAATATCACAACAGTGCCTCACAGACAGTAGTTACAGACTTACTTACGAAAAGGCTGTGGCAATTCTCAGCGTACATGCTGGGTTTGTCATTTGTCCTTCAGCATGTCCCAGCTTTGGAGATTTTTTGATTCTGTCAGTTTAAAATGTTTTTCAAGGTTTCTCCAATGTCTCTTATATTCCCCATTGTTCAACCACCTTGACATCAAAATTATTTTGCATCCTTCATTTTTCACATTTATAGTGCCTGGAGTTTAGGCAGTCACCTGTCCCGTTCTCCTAGTTATCAGTGTGAATGACACACAGCCAGTCAAATGATAAAAATGAATTTGGTGCCAAGTCCTTTCGTGGCGCTGAATGTAATTGAAGTATGACCATAATACCATTTAAAAGAGAAAAGATATGAGTCTTGCTTGCTTTCTTTAATGTTTCCTCCTGGCCTCTGCCCTCAAAGATGTGTACTTTCCAAAAATAGCTGTCTCTCTCTGAGGCGTGTGGCCTCTTGAGCTGTTGTAAAGAGCTTTGATGCAGTCCATTATCGGTCAATAGACTAAGCAGAACAACAGCTGTCATGGGCAATTCTGCCAGGCCCTGAGATGCAGGCAGCATTCTCCTAATCTGGGCAATAACTAGAAATGTGTGCATGTGTATTTGAAAAATAAAGTTGATCAAAAGGTCTTGGGATGACTGATAGGAAGCAGTTGGAATTTTTATTGTCTACTGAAGGTAGTATTTCAGGAGGTGAAGCCTTGTCTTTCTTTTATGTCTTTGTGTGTCGCCTGTCTCTCTCTCTCTCTCTCTCTCGCTCTCTCTCGCTCTCTCTCTCTCTCTCTCTCTCTCATATCATCTGTATCTTTCTAACTTTGTGTGAGCAAATGTCTGTCTGTAGGCTGTAGGGGTAAGGGTCATTAGGACAGGAAATGTAACTGACAGTTTGCATCTAAAAATACACTTCCGATAATCCTGTTGTCCCAACAATTTAAACGGATTTTGACTCACGTGTACGGAGTAAATTTCAAATTGATCCCTCTTGCATGCAGAGCACTTGTACCTTTGAGGGCAGGGGGTTTTGAGGAGAGTGAAGGTTCTGTAAGTGTTGTCCGCCCAATCATTTGTTATAATCCAGTAAGCATTCACTGGTAGGCAGCTATCACCAGCAGGGAGCCCATACCTTTGGAAACATACCCCAGCATGGAGGAATCTCTCAATAGATTCTGGCTCACACTTGGTGTATAATCCCAAGGTCTGGATGCCTACTGGTTTATGTCTCCATGCATGCTGGCTAACACCAGGATACAGGTTTAAAATTCTAATAGATCAAACCATTCACTCTCACTCCATAGAATCAGAATACACTAAATCCCTGACATATGCTCTATTTATAAAATTCCATTTTCATCCATACTCATTTTGTAGTGATCCATATTATGTTTGTAGTAGACATGGACACTGACAAATTCCATCAAAAGACAACAGTGTCATTATTACAAGTCTAACTTCTTTCTCTACAGTGTTGTTATTTCTACTGAAGTTTAAATGGAATTAATTGGGCCAAAGGTACAGAGATGCAACAGTAGATATTTTTAGAAATCTCGATCTCAATAAAAGCTATTTTTGGCATGATAGTTAATACATGTTATCAGGATTTGGGTGTGCTTACAGTCAACTATACAATTAAATTAAATCTGGCTCCAGGGAGAAGTATTTTGTTCTGTTTGGAGCAGTGTCAAAAGTTCATAATTTCAATCAGTGACTTTCTCATCGTCCCCTCCCCAATTTTTTCTCCATTTGTCCATATTCTTTAACACAATTACCACTGTTTAGGACAATAAAATGGAAGATTGTTAATGGATTTGATGCTGTTGGAATAGAACAAGTGTGTGAACAACTTTCAACGATTTCTCACAATTTCTGTTTCTGTCAGAACATTCAACAATAACCTCTCAAGGTCACTGCTGTCTAACACAGACTGCCCAGAGTCAAGTGTCTCAGGGTCTAGTGTACAGATTAAATAATGTCATCTTCAGTAAATGGGTGTACAGTTGCTATTTGCCTAAGACTCTTTAAAAACACAGTGACAGCAGGATTGACAAAGCTCATTAAGAAGGAAAAGGATAATATGGCATTGAACCTATAGCTCAACACATGAATCAGTGACTGAGCAATGCAAAAGCCACTTTGTAAGAAAACAGACTGAAAAGGAACAGCCATGTTAAATTAAAAATGAACATTTGCTGATTTTCTGCACAATCTCTTTAAATCAGAGAATATTCCACCAATTCAGCAGCTATAACAGTTTGTCTCTATCAAGAAATCCAAATGATGGGCCAAATCCCTTTTGTAGGACAGAACTGTTGAGCAAGAGAAGATAAGTGAATGAGGAAAGAGAGGGCAACACTGATTCAAATATAGATGGGATAAAGAGGCTTTGAGTCGATAGTAGTAAACAGCAAATTTGAAACTGACATTTGGTACGTTGTGATCAAATCTATTGGAGCAGTTCAGAGAAGATTCACTTGACTGATACCTGGGGTAGGATAGCTTAAACGTTGGACAACACTGCATCTGTATCATTGAAGTTCAGAAGAATGAAAGGTGTTCTTTTGAAACATGTAAAATCCTGAGGAGACTTGATGGTAGATGCTGAGAGGAGGTTTGCCCTTGTGGAAGAGATGAGAACCAGTAAAAGTGAAGGGTTGCCCAAAGGCAGAGTTAAGAAATTTTTTTTCTCTGGGAGCATCATGAGGCTTTGTAATTCTTTTCCCCAGAGACCGGTGCAGGCAGCGTCATTAAATATTTAATAAAAACCAAAAGAACTGCAGATGCTGTAAATCAAGAACAAAAACAAAGTTGCTGGAAAATGAACTTGACCTGCTGAGCTTTTCCAGCAACTTTGTTTTTGTCATTAAATATTTCTAAGGCAGAGGTAGATACATTTTTGACTAACAAGGGAGTAAAGGATATCAGGAGTAGGTAGGAGTATGGAGTTAAGGCCACAATTTATTAAATGGCAGAGCATGCTCAAAGCGGCCAAATGGCCTTCTCCTACTCCTAATTCATATGCTTGTAATGATTTGAGAATGAACAAAAATGCCCTGGCAACATTTAAAAAGTAGCTGGATGTTGTGATGAGGTGGGGCAAACTTGTTTTTTTTGGGCTGAGGGATAGGTTGATCTCTATGACCTTCCTCTCCTATACAGATGTATGATCAGATACTAAACTTGGGTTTTAAACAGAATCTCCAGAAATACCAACTGGAAATTCTCAATTCCCAACTCGGAGCTCCTCGGAAGGAGTAGCTAAGAGTAGAAAAGAGTCCCCGTGTAACTTGATTTCAGCTTTCAAGAAAAAGGAAGATTGCGTGGAATGAGGTGGTTGGAGGAAGAGCGGTCGTAGAACATTGCAGCACAGGAGAACTACCTGCCCATTGTGCCTCTGCTGGCTCTTTTCATCACCATTCTTGATTCCCCAGAAGGGAATTCTCTCCCCTTCAGCTAATTATCCATTTGACTTTTTAAAATTATTATTGAATCTGCTGCCACCACTCCACAGTATATCCCAGATCATAACTCATTGCCTCACTCCTTCCTATTTCTGTAGTCTTCTCCATCTCCACAATCCTACAAGGTATCTGTATTCATCTAATTTTGGTTCATTGAGCAAATTTAATCACTTCACCTTTAGTGGCCATGCCTTCAGTTGTCTAGGCCCTAAATTCCGCAATTTTTCTCCTTATATCTCCCTGTTTTAAAGCATTCCTTCAAGCTACTTTGTCCTAATAGCTTCTTTATTTAACAAATTAATGTGCATGTACAGGCTCACCAACTTTCTACTAGTGCTCAATAGAGAGTGGATGTTGATTTGGTCTAGATTTTTACTCCAGCGTGACACTGTTTAACATCATCAATCAAAAAAAGTAGGGAAAAAGGTTGGTATCTTCCTGGTTTGTAGGGCTCAGTAACATGGCATGTGATTCACCTACCCTTTGGGGGAATAAAATGTAGATATTTGCCCTGTCCCCAAACACCTGTCTCCATTCTTGAAGAGCTCCTGTTACGTAGGTACCTTTTCCAAGTAGCCGTTCATACATCAGACTATTTGGCTGGGGAGGGAATTGTCTTCCTATCTGTCATTCAAACACATATATAGGCTTGAGAAATCCTGACACCAGCAACTCAACATTGCATCAAACCTGGGAGTGTATCTACTGACTTGTTTAACCTCATTGGGTTTTGGGCACTGACTTTAGCCACGACGACAGTGAGAGCTCCCAAAGAGCAAACTGCTCTTAATTTAAGCTTTAATCTTTATTTTCTGTGTCTTCCACAAAGTCTCCTTGCTGTGCATGCACATGAATGTATGTGTGCTTGCGCATGTGCTTGAGCATGCTTTCATGTCTGTGTAATCTGTTTAATTCTCCACTCTGTGCTGGTGACCTCTGATATGGAATGTTGAACTGTTTGTTCATTGGGATTGCAATTCTTTAGCTGCAGACTGTTACCAGAGTTTTGTGTAATGAAATGAGGTCGATGCAGCAATGCATCTACCATCCTGACTCAATGTCAGCCACATCTCATGCGGCACAATAGTGATGTCACTTGGACTGAAACCCAGTTCTTTCCGGGTGTGATATTTTTCAGTCGATGATGCATTTGTCTTTTGAGCAGCTGAAGAACTATAGATCTGATTTCAGTCCCAGTGCTGGTTTAGTTGGAACTTGATCTCTGCCCTCTTCAATGAGTTGAACTACTCATACAGTGTAGTATAATGCAGCCCCACACAAGGTTAGGTGAGGAAAAACAATAACATTAGAAACCAAATGAGTTGGTAGTTATAGTGTGCATAAGTGTTGAAGTTGGTAATTTGCCGATTTACGTTAAGAGCTATTGTACAATATGTTATCAGTGTTAAAAAGAATTGGAAACATTGACTAAACAAGATGGCCACACAAACTTGGATTGTAAAATCCTAGAGATTTCAGGATAGAAGGGATGAAAGGGATATGAGGAACTCTTTATTGAACAGGCTAAAAACTGCAAAAGTTTAAAAAAATACTGTCTTCTCCTCCTACCCCCCACTCCCTTTTCCGAGCTTTGCATAGAAAGCTCACACTTAGCAGCTCCTGACAGCTTGCCTTGTTCTAAGCAGCTCACGTGACTGCAGTAATCTGCAGCCTGTAATCACCAGTAGAGGAGCAGCAGAACAAATCACCCCTTTGTGTCATGCTGTCAATGCTCGGCTTGAAACCCCCACTCTGGCCTTCTCTTCAGTTTCCCCTTAGATCAGCGGAATAAAACCAGTTGCATCAGTTGACTTTGCTTTTGTTAAAAGCAGATTCCAAAAAGCCCTCCTTCTAATGGCTCAGTGAGCTTATCCATTGCAGAATTGAGCCAGGAACGTTCCAGTTTGATCCTCAATCTGAGTTACCTGCTGTCAAGTCAGCAAGATGTTAAGGGTATTACAGAGAGATCAGTATTCCACAGTTAGGGAGGAGCGAATCACCAATGCTTTTGTCTCCGCAATCTAGTGAGAGCAACCCTCACACACTAGAGGCATGTGTGCTGGAGGGTTATTGGGGTCTGGATGGCCTCTATTGTTGAATGGTCTGGTCATTCTTACAGGTTGGGTGCACATGGCCACTTGGCTGGGATGCCTTTTCTAAGAAAACCCCTTTTCAAACAGAGAGGAAACAATATTCATGAAATTATGTAAATGTGTTCATTGTGCTAATGGATAAACCAGTAGTACTTGACCCTTTGTAGATATTTGCTGAGTGCATGTGAGCACAGTTTGGAGGCTTTAAGGAAGACCGCTTGAAGTCATCTGCTCGGAAACAACTTGAATTTATGTACAACCTGTAAATTAGGAAAATGCCCCAAGGTCCTTCATGGCAGCATTATCAAATAAAATTTGAGCTATATCAAGATAATTTAGGACAAATGATCAGACTTAGAGTGGTAGGTTTTAAGAAGCAACTTAAAGAACAAAGAAGTAGAGGTTTCAGGAGGCAATTTCAGAGCTTAATGTTTAGGCCGCTGAGGGCACAGCTGCCAATGACAGAGTGCTGAACATCTGGGGTGCTTGTGCTAGTGGTGCTGCTTTCAGATTGCGTGTGTCAGTGCCATTTCCATTATATTCCCCTCTCGTATTTTGCAATTTACAGTGGCCTTGTACGTTCCTGTAAAGGTTGCCGCTCCTTCCCAGTTGACCGCTGTCTGCCGCAGTACCACGGGCAGCAATCAACAGAAAGCCCCTGAGTGCAACAAACCGGATCGAGAAATCAGTGTTGGTAAAGATTCAAACCTGTGATCTTTAGTTTATTTTAACATTTCTGAATATAAGAGGGCCCAGTCTGCATGGTATCACCCAGGTCACAGAAGGTGCGTAATGCAGGAAAGTGCCAACCGTGAAAAGGGGGAAGAGACTGAATATTGGTGTGAAGGTACCCTGAACAACATATGACCATTCCCGCAGAAGTCAAAATTACAAGACTATGAAGAAAGAGCAGGTGGTCAAAAAATGTGCCCAGCTGTTTTTCAGAGTTGGCACAGACACAGCAGGACAAATTCTGTGCTGTAGGGTTCTGCAATACTAAATCAAACAGTTTGCAACTGAACCAATGGAAGAAGATTCTAAAAACTTAAATCGCTTCTAAATCTCATGGTCTAGCAAGTAAAGGTATCAACCAGTGTAGCAGTTGATCTCCAATGAATTAATTGATTTCAATCAAGTCTGCGCTAGAGCAGTACAAATTATGACAGCTGCCTGGGCCAAGGAACATAGGCCAGCCAGAAAATCCAAATTCTCCTAAAAGTTTATAACACATTGACCAATCAAACAGTAATCCCCTATTCTGCTTATTACCCTTCCATAAGATGTAGGAGCAGAAGTAGGCCATTCAGCCCCCTCTGTCTGGCAATGAGTGGGTGTTTGAGGAGGTTCAGATTGGGCTTAATTGAGATGCTGTTTCCAGTCAAATATCCACACTGCACACATTGTCAGGATTAACACATAGAGTAGAACCCCTTGGCAATGTGCTAAAGGACTACTAGAATCTGTGGAACCATACTTCGGTGACAATTCAAACTTTCAGGAGAATTGGGGATACAATCAAGCATGAGGGGCAACTCGGAAGAAAATATTCAACATGCAGTTGTTTTAACGCAATGCATAGGACTTGTGTGATTGTTCCTTATGTGACTATTGCATGAAAATTAGAGAGGAGGCGGATGGCAAAAAAAGTACCAATTGCATTAAGGCAGATTTTTCATCCATCTGCACATCTGAATATAATTCCAAATAGAGACAAGTGATCAAGAGTGACAGATTTCATGTAAAAAAAAAAATGAAGGCGATTAGCAGAGGAGTAATTATTGTAATCGACTCATGTGCAGATTGAGGTGCCTGGTAATCTTTTACAGGGCAGCTTCTGCTGGCCATATTTTAAGATATAGGATAATGAGCTTTAGAGCAGAGACAGCTGAGAGAGGCCATTTGCAACAATTAGTCCTTGGCCTCACAGCGAGGAACTATAAGCTCAGCTAGCACCTGAACTGTTGTCACTCAAAATGTAGTAAAGTATAATGCTTGGATGTATGGAATGTTTATGTATGTATAAATAGTTTTCTCCACTAAATAATCTGATATGTTAAGCGGTTTTACTTCTACCAGGAAGCACACCTATGATCAGCGATGAGCCCATCAGCACATTCCTTTATTTTGATAGTCTTGGCAGCTGTACATTCCCTGTAGCCCAGTAATGTAATTGGTGATGTTAATGGACTAGTAGTCCAGAGACCTGGGTAATAATACAGAAAATTACAGTTCACATGCCAATGTAATTTTAATTCAGCTTTTGAAAAAAAGAATTTAATCTCAGTAAAAGTGACCACGAAGCTGTAATATTGTTGGTTCAGTAGGTTTTTGCAATGTGCTTTAGGAAGGAAACATACTGTCCTTGTAATCTGATCTGCACATAGCTCCAGACCAATGGTTGACTGCTAAATGCCCTCTGAAGTGGCCTAGCAAGCCCCTCAGTTATATTAAGCAGCTGCACAGGTTCAAGAGACTGTCTACCTAAAGCTTTTGGTGGTAAATAGGGATAGATAGTAAATTCTGATCTTGCAGGCAACATCCACATTCCAGGAATTATGTTCATTAAATCCCATATCCTGTGTATTTGTATTCTTTTCGATCACTTTTTACTATTATAAACTCACTTGGGCACCTTAACCCATTAATCCAATCCTCATCTATGGTCTATCCATGCTTTTCCATTTAATGTTACAGAATTCCTCAACTCTTTCTCCCTCTCACCAGTAAATTTCTTATCCAAGACAGCTTTTTCCTGAATATTTTTTCACCACTGAGTATAAGGTTTTGTTGGGGACAGCTCAAGGTTTGTGTTGGAAATGCTTTCCTGTTATTGGTGCTGTCACTCAATAGCAGAGAGGTTGAGAACCATTTGAATTTGACTTGAAACTTAGTTTCAACTCTTAGGGAAATGTATTCATTCTGTGCACGTGTACAAACCATTTTAGGGCTGTCAGGTTTTGGAAATAAACCCAGACCTACTTCTCTCTCCCAGTGCTGGGATTCTGCAGTCGAAAGTAGGGCTATACTTCTTATCACAGCTCACACATGAGGAACAATCCCTTCGGTTAGATGTAGAATGAAGTTCCAGTCTGCCCTAATAATGTGCATGACCACTAACCTCAAATGAGTGTCCAATCTGTAATATATTTGACACTTCCATCTTTCTGGTTTATCATCTAGGCTTCAGACCCAGTAGGGGCTGTATTCAAACACCATCAGGCTCATTTCACATAAGCCCTTTATAAACAGCCTGAGCCAAATTTAAATTCAATTCCAGCATTGAAAAGTTATTGTTCACCTGCTGAATTATCATGTTTTTTATTCTCCTTTCATTACTCGACTTTGACAGCCATTTTATGTTGTAGCACTAACTGCAGGGCTGAAATTCCCCCTGCAAGAGTATGTCAGTCCCAGGCTCAGAAGATGACTGTCCACTGCATCAGTGTAAATATAGCCTTTCAATGTTGTGTACTAGTCATTCTCCATTTGAAAGTTTGTTTGCTAGTTTTGGAGATTTTCCTTGAGAAGCACTTCTTTCAGCTTGTCTTACATTGCAGGCCATCTTAAGAGACTAGAAGTGCAATTTTAAAGGGGTACAAGAGCAAAGAGACCTGTGGGTGTTTGTGCACAAACATTTGAAGTCAGCAGCACAGCTTAACAAAACAGTTAAAGCACATGGGATCTTGGACTTTCTAACTAAAGACATAGAATATAAGAAGTTAGGCTAAATCTATACAAAACACATGTCTACTGGACTGCTATGTCCAGTTTTAGAAGAAAGTTTATGCAGTGAGATTGAGAATTAGGTAAAGTCACAGTAGTCCCAGGCAAGGTTGAGAAGGTATGAGCTTTCATTGTAACTTCAGCCGGTATGGGAATGGAACACGCACTGTTGGCATCAGTCTGTATCATAAACCAGCCATCCAGCTGAATGCCAGGTACTAGGTGGGGGAATGAAAAGTGGATAAACACAAAGGAAGAAAGATTGCAGAAATGTGGGATTTGTTGGATTTCTCTTTAAAAGAACTGGTGCAAACTCTATGGGTTACCTAGCCCCTTTGCTGTCCTATACTGCTTTGTGATTCCATGAAATGATGGGACAACATGAAATCTCACCCAGAAAAGCAACCTGGCAACTGAGAGGCTATTGAGATTCTTCCAGGCTGTGCATATGTACATGAAGAGACAGTTTTGATGCTGACAATACAGAATTGCCTAACATTTTATTGTAACAATGTTTCTGTGGGTTAGACAGTGTTGTTTTTATTTTGAAACACCCATTTTAATCTCATTATCTTCACTCTAAATTATTGTTCCTTATGAAAGACATCAAAATTCACCAGTTCCATTTCAATGTCACTCAAGAATCTCTCAACCTGTATTCAGTTCTCCTTTTGGAACACTCCTAGGAGGTCAAGAAGTGCAATTAGGAGCAGTGATTCCAAATGATTTCTCTGCCGTAACCTAAGATTTTGGAGGACAATTGTAAAGCTTTCTCCTGTAGTTGAGACAGGCTAGGTTTTGGAACATCCTCCTCTATACAAAGTCAGTAACAAATGCATTTCATGAACAAATAAAACTTGTTAATCACTGCAATAACCAACTAAGCTGTGGCAAACCGCTTCTGTTTTTACTGGCAGTCTGCACTTGACCCAAGCTCCAATGAGGGCTAAACTGGTTAATGCATCAAGGAGCTGAGTTGCTGATATGATTTCCCCACTGTGTGGAGATAGCTGATCTCAACCCAGGTGGTGGTGAGAGCACTATTGTTGGCTCGATGCCTTTGAGCTGTGAAGAGGGAGACTAACTAGGGTTTATTCTGTATCTGATCTGTGCCTTACCAGTAATGGTAGCATTTGATGGGACAGAATCTATTCGATGGTAGGTTCTGAAGCTGTACCCCAGCAATGCCTTAACAGCAGGAAGGAGGCAAGATGTGACTGAGAAAGTTAGCCGGGAATGGAAGAGACAGGATCGTTCAAATGGAAAGGTTTTTCTTGTATTGAACTACTAATCAACTGTAAGTGATTAATTCACCCCCCTGCTGTGTGTGCGGTGCACTGGAGAAGCTTAAATAGAAAATCTCACTGTAGGATAGCAGCTACATTCCAATCTATTTACTTGCAAATCTGATACCATACAAACAGCTTCCTAATGAAGCACGTCTTTTCCAAAGGCCCAATTTGCTCCTAACCGAGGCCAGGTACTGATAGCCAATTCAACTGATTGGCTGCTACAGGTGGGTTTCAGAACTGACAATCAGCAACTAGAAAGTGTCAGCCTGATCTGATTTGTGATTTCTAACCAGTGGGCTTTTCTGAAAACTATGTGCACATAAGTGTAGGACCAAATACTGGATAAGAACAGACTGTGTTGTTCCCACAGTCAGATAGTTTGCTACCACTTATTATTTAGGCTTTATTGAGAAAAATGGTCACATGATTGCCTTGTGAAAAGGGCACACACTGAATACAAAACTGGATACCAAGCAGAGTTAATTTTAGGAAAGAAGTGAAAGAAAATCCTTTCTGATTTCAAATTTGCCCATGTCTCTCCCATCTCCCTCCAGTGATTAGTCTCAACTACTCTCTTGATAAGAAGCGCCTAGTGACATCTGAAGAAGCTTTGTTGCTGAGCAGTGTTATTGTGCGATTGACTTTAATAAGAATGCCATGTTCAAGTCAGTCTTGGAGAGGACTAATGAGCTTAAGTGTGTGGACTGTGATGAGGGTGTTAGCAGTCCTTTGCTATTCACAGTCGTAGCCTGACATATTTTGACACTTCTTGGGGACAGTGGTCATAGCTGCACTTCGCATGAAGGATTCTAAAACTTGTAGTCACAAATTTGAGAAGCAATGAGGAAATTATCCTTTTACACAAAGTGTGAATTGTGGGCAGATATTCTGCTACAAGGAATTATTGAAGCGAATAATATGGTGCGTTGAAGGAAAAGCTAGATGAACACCCGAGGAGGAAAGGAATGGAAGCATATTCTGATAGCATTAGGTGATGTAAGTGGGAGGAGGTTCATGTTGAGCACAAATCGTGATCGAGACCATCTGGGCCAAAAAGCCTGTTTCTGTGCTGAACATACTCAACAGTTCATGGAATTTCACTTAATCATGATTGTAATTTCTACTTCTAAGTAAACCTTTATGGTATTAACTGCTAAAGCTAACTTTCTGGTTCACCTTTCACTGTCATGAGTCATTCGCAATGTAAGATAACATGCACTGTGTTTGGAAGTTGCACCTGCACAATGATTCATCCTCCATTATGCCCCTTTTTAAGTAATCAAAACTCAAAGGTGGGCATTCTGCCTATTGTGCTTGTGCTCGCTCTTTGAAGGACTAGTCATGCTTTGTCCCACATTCTTGTTTTTGTCCATAACCCTGCAAGTTCCTCATCCTCGAGCAACTGCATGAGCCCTTTCAAAATTATTATGAAATTAGTATCCACCGTCTTCTCAGAGTTCCAGATCTCGGCAATTCCATGTAACGTTACTGCTCCACATCTTCCCTTTACACTTCTACCAGTAGTTTAAAATCTCTGAAGCTTGGTTATTGATCCATTTGCCATTGGGAATAGATTTTTCTCCAGCTACTTTATCAAACCTGATCTTGAACTACCTCTTTCTTAACCTTCTCTGTTCCAAGAATACAATCCTAACTTTTCCGACCTTTCTTCAACGCTGATGTCCCCTTCCCTGGAAAGGCACCTGTCTATGATTCCTAACAGCTAATGTGTTTCCTGAAGTGTGGTGCCTAGAACTGTCCACGTTGTCATTATATAAATCCTCTTCCTCTCTGTTGTCCTGTGAAATGTAGGCCAGAGGTGCAAACTTGGGTATGGAGTATGCAATCTCTGGGTATCCAGCGGCAGGTGTATGATACACTCTGCCATCCAAATCATGCTTTCAGCGCACAAGTATCTATTAATAGCCTTTGGGTTTAGATCCTCTTCATTTCTTCTGAGTGCTTTGATTTGGTTGTATGTTGTCAGGGGGTGGGATGGCGTTGGGGGGGTGGTGGTGAGGAGAATGAGAGAGCTTTATATTTTTTGATATAATTTGAAAGCTTGTCAGCCCATGTCAGGGTGAAGATGTAAAGATTAGCTTAATTAGAGGTTGGTTCTAGACATAGAGACATGAGTACCAAAGAAAAACCTCTGCCTGTTTACAAATTAATCATCAATTATATAACCAGTAGGATTAACTCTACTTCGCTAAATCATTCAGATGCCTAAGTCCCTTGAATCTTTCAGCCTAAATTGAAAAAAACTTGGCACAGAAAGGCCCAGCAGACCTGGCTCAGCTGCAGAGGATCAGCTAATGTTATTAAATGGGGAAAGATTTTAAAATGTTGGACTTGTAGCTCTTTACCTGGTTTTCTTTGTGTTTGCCACACAGGTACCCTGTGGTAGTCCAACAAGTAAAAATCACGTTTTTACATCTGTACAGCACCTTTCACAATTTCCAAAGACCAAAGTATTTTGGTGAATTAAGTACTTTGAGGAGCTGAACAACACAGTTGAGCATGATCCCAGGTTCAGTTTTAATTCTGTTAGGTGTCAGCTTGTCACAGCCAGAAGCAATGAGGAGACTGCCCTTGTCTAGACTTCCAGTCGATTTGTCAATGGGAGCAGGCGTGATTTTCCACCCACCCAACCCAGAGACACTGAGACCAATTGTAACACAAAGACTGCATCCACTTAACCCAAAACAGACTAGGCTTCGAACTCACCAAAACTGCAATCATGACCAAATCAACTAACTTTTCTGAAATAAAATGTTGTGGAGCTGGATGAGCACAGCAGGCCAAGCAGCATCAGAAGAGCAGGAAAGTTGACGTTTCGGGTCGAGACCCTTCTTTCCTGCACCTCTGATGCTGCTTGGCCTGCTGTGTTCGTCCAGCTCCACAACGTTTTATCTCAGATTCTCCAGCATCGGCAGTTCCTACTATTTCTGTAACTTTTCTCAACTTTATTTTACGATGGGAAAATATTTCCTTTATTTGTTCTTAACAGAAAATATACTAATAATGGTACAAAGAAATTGTATTGCACTTAGGCAACAGAGGAAATTTTCCTTCTGTATTCACATCCAGCATATTGACTTTTAAAGATCCAGTTCAAACTATGATCAAATTAAATGGTGGAACAGACCCAAGGAGCTGAGTAGCCTCTTAAGGTTACTAGCTGTATGATGGAAGACAACCAGAGAGATTGTGATGAACTTACCCCTACTAATCCCTCCCTACATCCCTCCACTCTCCTAATAGATGTAGGAAAAGAGACAGTTCCACATATTGGGATATAGAGACAGACCCTGGCAGGAGTTAATTAGTTTCTTGTGTCACTTTCTGAGTACTAGAGTACTGTAAATGTGTACTTACTCCTAAGTTTAACCTGAGCTCTTACAAGAGACAATAATCTGTCTCAACCCGTCAAGGTTACTTCAGCATTCAGTAAGATCATGTCTGACATCATAATCTTAACTCCATTTTCCTGTCTTTTTGCCATAACCCTTGAATCATGTACTGATCAAAAATATCTTTAAACCTTGAATATACTTAATGACCCAACCTCTACAGCCATCTGCTCTTAGTCTAAGATTGTGCACTCTGCTTCTAGACTCTTTCACAAGAGGAAACAGTCTCTCAGCATCTACCCTATCAAGCCCCTTAAGAATCTTGTCTGTTACAATAAAGTTGTCATTCATTGTCATAAACACCAGTTATTACAGGCCCAATCTACTCAACATCTCCTCATAAAGAAATCCATTTATACCTGGGATCAACCTAATGAACCTTCTTTGGGCTGCCTCCAAAGCTAGTATATTTTTCCTTAGTAAGTAACTTTGTGTCATACCTTATTGAACTCCTTTTGGCAATCTAAATATATTATGTCTGCTGGTTTCCTTTTATCCATCCTGCTTGTTATCTCCTCAAATAATTCTAATAAGTTTGTTGGGTATGATTTTCCTTTTATGAAGTCATGCTGAATTATATTTTTATTGCTAACTGCTCTGTTGTTACAATGACACATTATGGGCTAACTGGCCTTTTGTTACCTTCCCTGTTTGAATAAGACTTTTACATTGGCAGTTTTCCAATCTTATGAGACTTTTCCAGAGATCTAAGGATGCTTGGAAGATCACTATCTCTGTACAGTCACTTCCTCTACAGCAACTTCCTTTAGTGTTCTGAGATGTAACCCATCAGGTCCAGAGAATGTTGTGCCCCAGTATTTTCCCTGTTCCTATTTGTCTAATGATAATTATTGTATTTATTTCCTCTCTCACGTTTCTCCTGTGATTATATAGTATTTTTGGAAAGCTTTCAAATCTTCTACCAAGCAACTCCTCTGCCATTTACTGGTTCCCCATTATTATTTCCCAGCCTCATTCTTTAAGGGGCCGATGTTCGCTTTGGCCTCTCTTTTTTTTCATCTGTTTAAAGAGTCTCCCACTGTCTGCTCTGATATTATTTTACCTTCAAAATTTATTTTCTTCCTCTTAATTATGGTTTTAGTAGTCTTTCCTTGGCTTTGTAAACATTCCCAATCCTCTGGTTTATCTTGGCCACATTGTATGTGCTTTTTCCTGTAATTTGATACTATCCTTAGTTAACCGTGGTTGTTTCACAGTTACCCAGCCACCCCACCCTGAACCCACCCAATTCTTGCCCACCCCACCCATCCCATATTTCTTACTCCCTCCATTGTTCTCTTTTTCTCAAGGGGAGAAAGCCGTGTACTGATTCAAATTCTGATATGGGGGCTTTCTTTCCTTCTCCCTAAGGGTCACTTATATCAGCTTCCCAGTAAAAACCATCAACACTACATTATTTAGTTTGGAAGGTAATTGGATAGTGCCCAAGATAGAAAATATCCCAGAATACTTCACAGAGAGGAATGAGGTGCCAAACAGAAATGGAGAAATTGGACGTGACCACAGGCAGAGAAAGAACTTGCAAGGTGCAGGATTTCAGGGAGAGAGACCAGACAAGATGGCTGAAAATTCCACCATTACAGTTGGATGTCAGATTGGAGGGCTTGAGACAAGAACGCTAGAGGAGAAAGGGTGGTGCAAGATGATGCAGGAAATACCTGCTTGAAAACAGAGATTAAAGGATGCAGATGTGACCAAACATTCCACGATCTGATGCTCCTTCTCAGGTGGGGATTTGAACATGCGGAATGTTTGTGAAGGGAAGACTGCAAAGGTTTATAGTCAAAGTTGATCAGCAGTGTTGCTTGGTTACCTTAGGAATTGTGAAGTATTTTTACAGAACTGTTCCTCATGAGCTTAAGCGAGCTGGTCAGAGTCCCCATTATTTTGCAGAGTGGGTTATGAAAAAAGAGAGGCATCATGGGACCGTGCATTGCTTTCTTAATTCATTCTTTGCATTCCTATAGCTGACTATCGGTAACTATGGCTCTGGTGTGATGAGCCCTTGACTGAGCAGAATTCCAAATAATATTTACTTCAAGCTCCACTTCCCTATGAAGAAAAGGAGCATGTTTGATTTTTCACTTGCAAGGGAGGTTGGTGTTGTGCCTCTCAAGATAAATGTCTTGACCAATGAACTTTAGATTACAACTCAAAAGTTGTCGACCTAATTGGAGGTATCTACAGACTGGGCTACTTCACCCAAAAGGATTTGGTTTTGATGTTGGGAAGGGAGGAATGACTGTGGCAAAGGCGTCTGTGTCGTCAATTGGCTGACTCTTTCTGTTTCCTTCATTGCTAGGCCTGGTGCAGATCCCAGTGAGCATGTACCAGACAGTCGTCACTAGCCTGGCCCAGGGTAACAGGCCCGTGCAGGTTGCAATGGCCCCCGTCACCACTCGAATGACAGAAATCCAGTCGTCTGCAGTAACTGTGGAAGGACAAGCTGTGGAGGTGGTGACACTGGAGCAGTGAGGAGACCACCAAAGAACAAAGCAACTTTTCTGTCCTTCAGAAGTCCAACGTTGCAAAATACTGCAATCAGGTGTCCAGTGCATTGACAGGTGGCCATGAAAATAAAAATACCCTATTGGGTTTAGTGTTGGGGAGAGAAATGATAGAGGACTTCTCTTCTCTTATATTACCCTCGGAGAGATTTCTAGCTCTTGTATTTACTGTTTTATATTGGAAAGGAAGAAAAATCAAACCTATTTGTATAAGTTTCTCTGTATTTATGCACAACGTGTTTGTGTCTGTGACTGAAGATTGGGGCCTTCTTTATTAATGGCCTCGCTTGGAATCTTTATCATTGTGGTTCTAGAGGTTTGGATCAGCTCTGGAGGGTTAATGTTTGGGAGGATAGGGTGTCTGCATTTTCCATTTCAATAAAAGTTGGAGCAGGACCTGAGCCCCAAACCTTTTAAAAGTTACTGTCTGGTTGGTGTGCAGATTTTCACTTTATTGCTCTTCCACTTGTTTTAAATATTACAGGTCAAAGCAAAAGAATTTTATATCCCCATCACTTTAGTGAATGATCTCACCGTCTTTGGGCACAGAGGGAGGCAGAATATCAGCCGAAGTTTCCCCTCCTGATCTCTGTATGAGCAAGTGTGATCACAGTAAGGTACACGTACTGTTGAGTGAGGGCAATACAAAGCTCTGCACTGAATCCTCTCTCAATGAAGTGAGGTATCAGAGGTTAGAAGACACAAGTTTGAGCCTTCAGGGGAAGACAATGGAATAAAATCTCCTAGACACTTAATGAGTTGGAGTGTAATGGTAGTTGAGTCTCATCCCCCACCAAAGCAAACTGCGCCAGGAACCTTTTGAGTGCCATGAATTATTTTTAATCATTTTAATTTTTCATGAATTTTATTTGTTTCCTATTAAATCCACAAGCTGTGAGTGTAGAACCTGAATTCCAGCCATACCTTAGTTCAATCTGTTGCTGTAAACCAGCATCGATCAGTGCAGGATTACTTTGCCAGTCTTTGGGCATGGGCTTCAGACCAGGGCTCTGACAGTGGGGAGCGCGGTTGGAAATGCAGCAGGGGTGCAGTGAACCACTTTGAAGCTGCAATTCGCTCACTTTGACGGTATACACTTAATGAGTGGTCGTAAAAGCTTTTTAGACAATTTGTTTTGTACTAACTTTAAACAACTTGTGTAATCGTAATGTAACAATAGCAGATGTTGTTTGTATTAGGCACTTAATGTAGTAAAATGTCCCAAAGATTAGAAAGTTGGCTCAATTTAAAATTAGTGGAGCTTGACGTTTCTGTCCAAATAGAATGTTTTCCCCATTGGATGCTTTTCCTCTGGGGAATTTTAAACATACCTGGCAGGTCTCAATATCATTCACGCTATTTAATTAAATACTTTTATTCAACAAGTTAACCTGTACAAAAGTATTTTAAGTACCAGCATTATTCAAAGTTACTTGCATGTAAGAGATATTTTAGATTTTGCCTTAATACACTTACATTGAACTGAACCAATTTAAAGACATTCCCAGTCTCAGTATTTCATTCTAGGCTTTGATTCTCCTGGTTTACTGAAGGAAAACATTTCCTTTTTGGAGTTTCTCTTGGAGTTTGGGTTGAACCTAATAAATAAAACTGCAATTAGAGCTCGTGAACAAGGTTGACTAAGAATTAGGTGATACTAAAGTTCGGCTTCATTTCATATTATCAAAATGAGCTCATCATCAGGGTGTAAGAGAGTTTAAAATAGTAACCTGAGGAAGAACAAGAAGCTCTTTCACTCACACCCTGACAAAATGAAATAGAGTTGGCTAGTACTGCAAGTTGTAGATACTGACACCCTTCCCTGCTGATGTACCAGTAGCACTGATTAATTTGCTATTATGGTTATGTATAAGTGAAGAGAGCTCAATAAAGTTAAAATACTGCAAGACCAGGCACTCCTTAAACTGTTTCAGTATTCCTTGTCATTGACCTTTCCTGGTCTGGTTTACAGCCGTGTATCTATCATACACTGCAATGTTGACACTCGGGTTATTTGAGGATACTTGGCCCAACATTTGTCAAAAGTTCACACTTAATCTAATATGCTTTAATGTTTGTGCCAATATGCTTCTTGTATGCTGTTCTTAATTCATCGCTCCCACCACCTGTGCCACAGCAATGCTTCAGCCTAGTGTTATACAGATTAGAATCCTTTCCAGAGTTTGCAAGGCTGGAAAATCTGCAGTGCTACTTTCAGATCCTATTTGCATGTCACTGTAGATGATATGGAAGTTTTCTGCAACCACTGTTAAACTTCACTAAAATCCTGGTGATAACACTGCGTTAATTTACTTTCTTCTTTCCTCCTCTGTTATCTTGTTCAGTCCTATCCAGCTGTCTTCCACATTGAGGCAAGTGGGAGACTGGAATCTCATTCCTGCATCTGACAAAATGAGTGATGGATAATGCGACAACCACAATAGTATTAGCAAAATACCTTGCAAAAGATGTTGACGTTGGGTGGGTGGGGGCGTGAGGGACAGGTTATGGGAGCAATTTGGTCACTGCCTAAAATTAATGTGATTCCATGTACTGTGAAAAGAGATTCCATTCAGCAAGCCAGACTGGATTGGAAATGCTTCCTCCTTAGGATGCTCACAGCTTTATATGGGGAGGGGAGGAGGGAATATTAAATTACCATTGTCCTCCATACGTTCTGGTTAGTACAATGGACCAATGGATGCGCTGTATGGTGGCCATTGCAAAGACTGAATCTTCATATAGATATGAATACTGTATATATAATAAAGAAAAGTTCTTTTAAGTGCTGAAGGTGAGTACAGGTCTTAAAAGTACTGTGGTTTGTTTGCTACCGTATTTAATTCCCCTTGGATACTCTGAAAATGTATTTGAATGAAGACATTTGCATTTGATTTTGTTTTATGTTGCATTTTTTTTTGTTTAGGAACTGTGATTTGCTATATAAACACTGTTTCCTTTTTGGACATACGAGCTCAAGGTGTGTAATAAAGATGTGAATAATCCTGGCAAGATGGAGGCTGATGGATAATCCTTGTAACTTCAACACAAAGGGAAGGATAGGGGATTTGCTAAGGTATTGAAAGCACCATAACGCTGGTAATCAGTGCATAATGATCAGTATTATGATAACTGGGCTTATCCATTAATGAGACAACAGAATATTTAGTCATGCATTGGAGAAAGCAGCCCACATTCAGCAGGTTTGTTCATGACCCAAATACGCTCTCTCTCTCTCTCTCACACACGCTCCCCAATTTCTCTATTCCTTATTAATGACTACTTAACCACTTTCTCCTCCCTTCCCTTACGTTCTTTTCAATTTCTCTTTCATTGGACTTTTCATTTATCATTCCATGTCTTTCTCTCCTTCCTTTACCACACCCCCTCCCATTTTTATCTTTTGCACAACACCCGTTTTCCCTTTTCTCCACATTTCTTTCCTGTCATTTCTCTATGTCACTCAAGAAAATAATGTGTAGTTTTGAGACGTACATTTAATACAAGCTGATTAATAAGAGGTAGATAATTGGTAAGTACTTTCACATTTATTTGATAAACAAGTACACAATCACTTAGACCAGGACAAAACTAGGTTTTATTTTCATTACAGCATGATTTCTTGCTTTTTTTCCCTCTGTTTACAATCAAAATTAAATTAACATTGCTTGGATCAAAGTTCCAATAGAATCATGAATTAAGATTTTCTTGGCTTTGGGGCCCCTCCACAAATCAGTGCTCATCAATCTCAATATGGTTCCTCATGAATGAGGGCCCATGGAACATAATATATTGAAGCTAGTACATGATTGGCAACTTCTTTCACTAGGTAGAAGAGATCGGGGTTGGAAAGGAAAGACAGTCTTGGATTCGAGAATGCTTTAATACCAGTATGTTAGACCTTTGGAAAGCTTTGTTCTGTGTCTGACCATGATGTACCTGGGCTGGGAGTGCTTCAAACAATATATGCTTTCTACCATGTCTATATCCTATACCATAGCACAAGAAATCCTCTTGAAGTATTAAAACATTCCTGAAGTTTGAACTCTTGAGTTGATTTGAGAGTAAAACCCTTGAAAGATTTAGTGATAGGTTTGTCCACTGGCCCCACACAGTGACCCATCGTCCTTTAGCTAAGGCAGTGTGCAATGGAGTCAGTGGAGGTTGGGTTTGATATTGGAGCCCTTTCGCTATTTGAAGATTTAATACATTGAAAAAATGGGGTAAATCTTTTAAAACCTCAAGAAATGGATTAAAGGAATTTTCCAGGTTTTTTTTCCCCTTCTTTTCCCCAGATGTTGTTTCATTTTGCCTCATCCAGGAGGGCTGAAGGGCAGTGGGGAGTTTAGAAATGTCTACTAACCACCCTGATCGGGACAAACTGATAGACCAACTGGTCTTATGAACATGTGAATAAAGAACAAGTGTAGGCCACTCAGCCCTTCAAGCCTGCTCACCATTCAATAAGACAGTGGCCGATTTGATTTTAACTCCAACTCATGCTCCTGCATACCCTGATAATTTTTCATTCCCTTAGCAATCGAGAACTATCCATCTGTTCCTTTAAAAATATTTAAAGATTCTGCATCCTCTACCATTTGAGGAAGGGAATTTCAAAGACTCTGAACCTTCTGAAACTTTTTTTCCCCCTCACCTCTGTCATATGTGGGTGAACCTTTATTTTTAAACTATGATCCCTAGGACTAGATTGTCCTACAGGAGGAAATATCCTTTCCACATCCACACTGTCAAGGCCCCTTAGGATTTTATATGTTTCAATTAGGTCACTCTGACTCTCCAAAGGGTACAGGCCTAGCCTTTCCTAAAGGAAATCCCTTTCAAGATATTACTCTAGTAACCCTCTTTGAACTGCTTCCAATATATTAACATTCTTCCGTAACTCCATGACCAGTATTGTATATGATACTCGAGATGCAGTCTACCAATGCCCTGTATAACTGAAGCATAACCTCCCCACCCTTGCATTCCATTCCTCTTGCAATAATCAACATTCTATTAGCTTTCCTGATTACTTGCTGTACCTGTAAACTAACCTTCTGTGATTTGTGCATTAGGACACCTAGATCTGCGTTTCAGAGCTCTGCATCCTCTCACCACTTAGCCAATATTCATTTTTTATTCCAAAATGGATGAATTCACATTTTTCCACATTATATCCCATTTGTCAATCTTTGCTGCTCTCTTAGTTTATCTATATCCCTTTGTAAGCTCCTTATATCCTCTTCACAACTCACATTCCTACCTATGTTTGTGCCATCACCAAACTTAGCTGCCACACCTTAGCTCCCATCATCCAAATAATTTACATAAATTGTAAAGAGTTGACTGACATGTGTCAAGCATCCACCCAAACATGTCTTCTGTTGAAACACTGTGGAGGAAGCGTTTCTTTCCCTAATGCAATTACCAAAATCATTGTAGCCACTGATTGCTGTCACATATCACTCATGACATCCCGCCAACCAGTATTCTTACTCTCTGGCTTCCTGTTAGCCAGCCAGTCTTCCATGCAGGCCAAAATGTTACCCCCTAACACCATGAGCTTTTAATTTCTGCCACAACCTTTGATGTGACACCTTATTGAATGCCTTCAGCAAATCTGAGTACACTACATTCACTGGTCCCCCTTTATCCACAGCAAATGTTACTTCTTCGAAGAACTCTAATAAATTAGTTAAATATGATTTCCCTTAGACAGGACCATGTTGACTCTACCTTGAGCTTATCCAGGTGCCCTGTTGTAACGTCTTTAATAATAGCTTCTAACACTTTCCCTATGACAGATGTTATATTAACTGGCCTGCAGATTCCTGCTTTCTTCCTCCCTCCCTTTTGAATAAAAAAGATGCCATAGCTATTTTCCAATTTAAAAGAACCTTTCCTGAATCTAATTTGTTTTTTTGTAGCATGTACTGCTTCCTAGAACTGTGCCAATTTTCCTTCATTCAATCCTGTCATTATAACACTATTCCATTGTTGAATAAGATGCTGTTCACTACCTCATCGCAATGTATGTTCTTCATAAAGGATCTTCACTGGTGGGTATGAATGGCCTTAGCTAATTTTAGAAAGCATCATAGCTGAGTCACACACTGTCCTTCCATACGCACCACAAAAACAATACCAGCACCTTGGATTTATAAAAGGTTAAAAAGATTTTAGAACATCATGGAGCACTTCTCAACAACATTGTTAAACAACATTAATCACCAAGAAATGTTAGAACACGTGACCAAAAGCATGGTCAAAGGGATAGGTTTTAAGGAGAGAGAGATTTAAGTAGGATGGGAATTCTGGAGAAGTGGAGAGACTTGAAGAGGAAATTTTAGGGCCCAGATAGTTGAAAGCACAGCCCTCAGTGATTGATCAAAATTTTGGATATGTAAGATTCCAGAATTGAAAGAGCACAGAGATCTTGAGGATTGTGAGGCTGGAAGAAGTAACATACATAGAGTGAGATAATGGAGGGATTTGAATGTACAGTTGACCATTTTTTTTAAATTGGGTTGCTGGATTGGGGCCAATGCATGTTAATGAACAGGATTGGTAGATAAACGAGAATTGGAGCTTGTAAGGACGAGGGGCTGTTTGGATTTGCTCCAGTGTATGGAGGAGAGTAAATGGAAAGCCAGCCAGAAGAGCATTATAATTATCAAGACTAGAATTAAGAAAAAGACATGGATGAGGGATTCAGCAGCAGATCAGCTGATGCAAGGCTGAAGATTTGTGATGTTACAGAGGTGGAGGTGTGTGGTCTTTGTGACAAATTGAGTTTGTGGTAAAAAGCTCATTTTGGAATTACATGGACACCAACGTGAGAAACAGACTGATTCATGTTGCCAGCAATGACCCAGGAAGTAGGGTGACTAGGAAATGGTAGAGAAACACTAGATCATTGAAGGAACCCTTGCCAATGACCCGGGATTACTAAGAATTTGTGCCCCAAGCTCCACCCAAACGGGTCTTCCATTGAAACATTGTAAAAGGGAGTATTGTTCTTTTTTCAATTCAATTACCAAAATCATCGTAGTTGCATTGGCATGAAGAATCTAAGAAAAGGTAATCTATTAAGCGAATGTTCTCTTCGTGGAAATTAACTCACCTGACATGGTATCAGATGTATTCTGAATAAGTCCAATATTTTTCAACCTACCATGTTGTCATTTTGGATAAAGTTTACTTGACAAACTGTTCAAATTTATTTATTAGCGTCTTTTTTTTTGTTCAAATCCAAATTTTTTAGCACACTTCGTGTTTCCTACGCCTCACACATTTAATATGATCCACATTTAAGCTTCTCTGGTCACCTAGCCTGTAAAATTTATGGATCTTAATTGCCTCCAACATTTCTTCACTTTGGCTCTATCAAAATCCTGGAACTCATTTCTCCCAGCACAGTGGGTGTACCTCTACCACAAGGACCGCAGTAGTTCGAGAAAGCATCTCACCACTGTATTCTCCAGAGCAATTTAGGGATGGGCAATAAAAGCAGGAGTAGATAACTCCATCCACAGACAACTTCTTAACTACCCTGACTACCACCTGTCTAGATGACACTTAATTGGACTTTGTACAATGGAACCTGGATATACTGTCCACTTGTCCTATTTACTAACAGTTTGGATATCATTGAACTCTCCGGAGTGAGAACTAAATTGTTCTATAGCAGGAGTTTGAGTAGGCCCTGTATCCATTAGTACAGATATGGGCTTGGATGCTTCCGTTGAAGGAAAAGGGGTTATTTTCCCTTGAGTTAAAAATCATTTGCATCTCTCGTTTTTATTACTTCTTCTGTACTCACAGTTGTATCTACCTTCGGTCTCTTAGTTGTTGTTAAAGCTACAATCTGGTCTATGGTGTTGTTTTCCTTATGAGTTTCCTTTTCAGATTCAGTCTTACAAGCGTCAAAAAGTCTCATGAATTTCCTTGTCAACATTCAACAGTGTGAAAAATGTGCCCAGTCTTATTACAATGGACACCACTTGGCTTCTGATTTTCACCTCCATCCTCAATACTACCATTCTGATCTGAGGAGGAGACCTACAGGCAGCTATCCAATCCTTACTTTGGCTACTTGTCTTTCTTTCAGAGAAACATATAAAATTGGATCAGGAATAGTCCATCCAGGTTTTTGAGCCTGTTCCACTGTTCTATGTGTGATCATGGCTGATCATCCAACTCAGTATCCTAGTCCTGCTTTCTCCCCATACTATTTAATCTCTTAGGTCACATGGGATTCAGGGTGAGCTTGCTAATTAGATACATAATTGGCTTAATGGCAGGAGACAGAGAGTGGTGGTAGAGAATTGCTTTTCGGACTGGAGGCTTGTCATCGGCGGTGTTCCACAGGGATCAGTTTTGGGTCCTCTTTTGTTTGTCGCTTATATAGATGATTTGGCTGAGAATATAGAAGATATACTTACTAAGTTTGTGGACGACACCAAAATTAGTGGTGTAGGAGACGGTGAAGAAGGTTTTCTAAGGTTACAAAGATTGTATCTTGATCAACTGGGTCAATGGGCTGAGAAGTAGCAAGTGGAGTCCAATCTGGATAAATGTGAGGTATTGCATTTTGGTACAATCAAGGGTGCCACTATACAATTAATGGTAGGGCCTTGTGTAGTGTTATAAAACAGAGGGACCTAGGAGTTCAAGTACATAATTCTTTGAAGTTTGCATCACATATAGACAGTGTGGTTGAAAAAGCATTTGGCACGCTTCATTGCTCAGACCTTTGAGTATGAGAGTTAGGAAGTTATGTTGAGGTTGTACAGGACATTGGTGAGGCCTCTTCTGGAATACTGTGTCCAGTTTTGGTCAATCAGTTATAGGAAAGATGATATTAAGCTGGAGAGGGTTCAGGAGAGATTTACCAGGATATTGCTAGGAATGGAGAGTTTGAGTTTTAAAGAGAGGCTGGATAGGCTGGGATAAGAGGTACTGCAGATGCTGGAGAATCCGAGATAACAAGCATGGGGCTGGATGAACACAGCAGGTCAAGCAGCATCATAGGAGCAGGAAAACTTGACGTTTTGGGCCTAAACCATATGAAGGGTTTAGGCCCGAAACGTCAAGTTTTCCTGCTCCTATGATGCTGCTTGACCTGCTGTGTTCATCCAGCCCCATGCTTGTTATCCTGGATAGGCTGGAACATTTTTCCACTGGAACGTAGGTGATTGGGAGTTACCTTATAGAAGTTTATAAAATCTTAAGTGGTATGGATAGATTTAAGGGTAGTTGTCCTTTCCCTAAGATGGGGGGTTTCAATAGGGGACACATTTTTAAGGTGAGAGGAGAGAGATTTTAAAAAAAAACATGAGGGGGCAAAATTTATAAACAGAGGGTGGTCTGTGTGGAATGAACTTCCTGAGGAAGTGGTGGATATGGGTACAATACAATGTTTAAAAGATATTTGGAGAAGTACATGAATATGAAAGGTTTGAAGGGATATGGGCAAGGAAAAGACAGGTGAGACTAGTTTGGGATTATATTTGGCATGGACTGTTTGGAGCGAAGGTGTATGACTATGATGCTATGACTGTTTTAATGTCCTTTCTATGGGGTCAATCTTTTATGCTGTAATGGTGTTGTCTGCTCAAGGCACCACTTTCAATCATGCGCTGCTTTGATTTTCTCTGACAGGTTTGAAAATGTTGAATTTTTAAATCATTTGAATTGCTAGAAACTGCAACAGCTAGTAAAAAGCGTTTAATCTATAAATAGATCTTTCCATGTTTTGAGTTAACTGCCAATAGTTTATTTTGAGTTCTGTTCACCTTTCCAAAACTCATCTCACCACAATTTGGTGCAAGCTTTTTACTAAAGATTATGTACATTTCTCGATGTGTTGAACTCAATCTTTTTCTTCCCCCTGATTATCTGCCTCCTGTCTGATGGGTTGACTCTCTGCTAGAGTATTAGGTTCCTTTGCCCAAGAGACCATTCTTTAGATGATGCCATATTGTGGCTTTGAAATGAGACTGAAATTATACTTACATTTATATAGTGCCTTTCACTGCCTCAGGACAAACCCAAAGTACTTTTTTTTGAAACACGACAACTAATTTGTGCACACAAACAATGGTGAGACAACACCAAATAATCTACTTTTTTAATGTTGGTTGAAGGATAAATATTGATCAGAACTCCCTGACTCTTCAATTTAGTGTTAATGTAAGGGTAAATTTGTACCTTGATAAAAGGTTGTCAACTCTCCAGAATTGTCCCAGAGTCTCCAAGAATGAAAAATTAAACTCCTGGACCCTTACCAGCTGTATGAAAGAGGAAGAAAGAGTCAGATGTTAAAAAAATGTCTTTTCAGCAGTGTTTTTTTCTTATAAAGAAATGGGAGATGAGAAATAAAACAATTTTTTGGACAGTTTATCTGGAGCTCAGTAAGTCTTGAGATGGTATCTCCAGAAATATGTCCAACCTGATTTAGCAACCGGTTTTGGAGTGTGCCCACCAGCATCTAGGTTGTCATGCCACAGAATCATTCTATGTCAAACATTCATCCAGTAATTAGACATTTTCACCCATTCTCTCTGATTGGACCTGAAATCTCAGTGATGAAAGGTCAAATACTGACCCACTGCATCACACAAGCCAGGTTCAGCGACCACAGTAACAACTTTGAATTCATTGATTGCCTGCAATCGCTGATATAAGATGAAGCTGTATAAAGTCCCCAACTGTTGTGTGTGTGTATCAGACAGTTGGCTTGTTTTGTGTAAACAGCCCCACCATTCAAACAGCTGCCTCATCTTTACTTTTGTTATTTGTTTATATAAAATAACTAACGTCTAATTCTGACTTGCATTCTATAGAACTAAGCCTCCTACAATTTTTTTAAAGGACCAGTCTCCTTTGCTCAGCTCAACTTTGATGCTTTCTACATCATGAGCCTTAGCCTTCTGACTAGGCTCATGAATGGAAAGAAAATGTGCTTTTCCACGTGATGTCATGTCAGTGAATAGAAAAACCCAGTCAAGATGGTATAACAAGTGGTCCATCTGTTTCTGCTTGTTCTCTGCTCATGGCCTGAAGTTAAAAGCTTTGACCTTTCTGTTTTATACTTTACTTTGTTCAACAAAGGTATTAAGTGTCATGAAGCCAGGATGGGCAGATGGATTTATGATACAGATCCACCATGATTTAATGGAATTATAGACTCAACATGAGGGCTGAATGGCCTGCTCAATGTCTGATGTTCCTAAATGTGCAAATTGAATCTGGGCTATGTTGGAATACAGAAGCACCATCACCAGATTTCCGCAACATCTTGAACAAATGGTTGTTCACCATTTCTGGTCCCGAGTAGCAGATGCTGGCAATCCATGTGGTCTGTGGTAGAGGTATATCAAAAATTGGTTCCATTCCTGTCTTTGGCTGTATTTCCTTTTCCAGTGGCTAATCCACCCAGCTTGCGCATCCCTGGACACCATGGGCAATTTGGCATGACCAATCCACCTAACCTGCACATCTCTAGACTGTCGGAGGAAACCAGAGCACCCAGAGGAAACCCACACAGGGAGAATGTGCATACGCCATATAGACAGACACCTGAAGGTGGAACTGAGCCTGGATCCCTGGTACTGTGCAGTAGCAATGCTAACCACTGAGCCACCATTCCACCCCAAACAGCCTCAGGCCTTTTGTAGGAAATTCCCATGGGGGTTGTTCCATGTAGGAATTTATTTTTTGAAGGTCATGAATTTGAGAAAGATGAAGATATTCCTTTCTGTCTTGCCACTCGGCTAGCAGCATAAGAACATGACGATCTCTTCTTCATATCAGTACACTCAGACAATGAAGGCCATCAGTTTAACTGGGACAAGGTAACTTAGAAGCTCAAGCCAAATGTAGACATGCACGGGAATTCCTAGAGGCAAGGTTCTCCACCTGTAACGCAATCAACAAACATAAAGAATTGGATCCCATGTACAAACCCATACAGAACGGAACCAGAAATGACACTATTCACCGTAACAGACCAGACAGTATAATTACCAAGTGGAGTAGAATAACATCACTTCATCGGAGGATCCACTGATGATGTCACCTAGCATGGTGACGAAACGTCTGAACATAAACAAGCCAGCTCGACAAGCAAGTCAACAACCTCACTTTTAGCTCCAGTATTTATCTCTCAACTAAAATGATTAGTTGTTATTGTTGAGACCCTCACTAATTTTCTTTTATGTTTTCTAATTTTAAGTTTAGAACTGTGATTTGAAGTTAAGAATTGAATTTTGAACTTTGAACAATAGCTTGTTTTTTTAAAGAAGGAGAGAACAAAAAGCATATGTTTGCTGTTGGGAATTGGCCTGGAAAGACGACGCAAGTTATTTATTGCTGTAAGTGTAGGCATTTCAGCATCAAGACTTTGCTATGCCCAGGGACTAGCAGCTGGTTGGATGTTGAATTGGTCAATCAAGACAGGAACAGTGCTGACCAGCCAACCGCAGAGAATGTTGAGGAAAAAAGGGAAAACAAAGATGAATTGACTTTCAATGACTATTGATGAAGGGTTTAGGCCCAAAACGTCAAGTTTTCCTGCTCCTATGATGCTGCTTGACCTGCTATGTTCATCCAGCCCCATGCTTGTTATCTCGGATTCTCCAGCATCTGCAGTACCTTTTATCTATGAATTGACTTTAACTGAGTTTTGAATAGGAAGCAGGTTTTTGTTTTGGAAGCTTCTGGACTGAGGCCGATTTCGCTTTTAGCTCTCTCTTGTTATCCTCCACACTTATACAGAAGATCAGAGAAAGACAACTTAACATTTCAAGAATGGAATTGGTTACAACATTGTTAAGATGATATCAGGTGGGAAGAGGGATACATGGAACAGAAATCGTACCATAAACCTTTTAGCTGAATGGCCCATTCTCTATTGTAGACTCTTTCTAATTTTACTTTTTGAGGTCTCGCACACAGAACTACATGGACCAGCAAGGCAAAGGAAACTGGATAATCAGTGTCAATAGTGACTTGTTAAAGAAAGGAATATAGAAGGCTGAAGTGACAAGGCTAATTCAGAACTGGCAACAGTGGAGCGAATTCATTCAGCTTCATTGTCTCTACTGAGCTGATAGACAGGATTGACACCCAAGTGAGTTTCCCTCCTTTAACGTTCTTCTCTCTATGGCATAAATTTCCTGTAATCTTTTCTCTTACCTCATTCTTGGCAGCATTCTTGTTGTCCCTGTCTGTTTCCTTACCAGTAAAGGTTGGTCTATCCTGCAGTGCCTTGACCACAATTGAATCTAGATAGGATGACTGGCATCAGTGATGGACCAAGGGAAAGGATTAAAAAAGAGGTAAGAAGAAGTTATTTATAATCGCTGTCCAGTGATTGCTGCTTAAAGTGTTGAAAAGTGTGTGCGTATAGAAAATACAGAAATGCAGAAATGTGTGTGTGTGTCCATGTGTAAGCATCTGGCCCTGCTTTGACTCTTTGTTCTTTGAAGTCTTTAGAATATTCTGTATGACTTTCCGTACAACCAGAGGAATGTGAAGATTTCTTGCCACACTTTCCATCAGTCCCATCCCCTGCTACCAGCACCTTCCCTGTCACCTTACTTCTTTGGTGCACAGGCCCTGAAGTGTATTTGGAGCATTGATGTTGCTAATGCAATCTGTGGTCCTTGCAGAGCAATAGTAACAGATATAAATGAATAAATCAAGGCAGGGATAAATTATTAAACCCTTTCGTTTTGTGCTGAGTTAGCACTTAGTCAATAGCAGCACTCAGACCTAAACCTGATTCATTATTAATGCTGCTGCAGATTATCCAGGGGCCCTTTGGGGCAAGGTTACCCTTCACATTTTCAGTTGTCAACTACTGATTGAGGTGAACAATGACTTCTTCAGGAAATGCAACTAATTGCTCCTTTTGCACCCAGCAACAATATTTTTTCTCTCAGAGGGTTGAAAGTCTTTGACATTTGCATCCTCAAAAGACAGTGGATGCAGAATCTTTAAATATTTCTAAGGCAGAACTAGATAGATTCTTGATTACCAAGGGGATGAAAGATTATTGGATATATGTGGGAATGTAGGGTTGAAGTTAAAATCAGATCAGCCAAGACTTATCGAATGGTAGAACAGTACCACAGGGCTGAGTGTCCTATTCTTGTCCTTTGTTCTTATGTTCATAAATTGCATTGATATAAAATCTACAAATGAGCCTAAACCTAACCCATCCCAACAGGAACATGATCAAACAAAATTTGACACTGAACCACAAGATATTAGGACAAGCCGTCACAAACTAAGTCAAAGAGGGGAGTTTTAAGGAGAAGGCCAAAGGAGGAGAGAGAGGTAAAAAGGTAAAGTGGCAGAAGATCTTCAGAGAAATTCCAAAGCTTATGGTCCAAGAAACTGAAGGCACAACCACCAAAGTTGAAGCAAACGAAATTTGGCAGAAGCCAAGAAACTAAAATTGGGGGAACACAGATGAGGCTATTTGGTCCATCTTGCCTGTGCTGTCTCATCAGAAGAGTTGATGAAATTGGCGCCATACCCAAACTTTGCCTATAACCCTGAAAATTAGTTCTTTTCAAGTACACATCTAATTCCTATTGAACAATCGAACAACAATGGATTCAATATGCTCATCTCTGCTCAGCACTGGGCTGCTCGTATCAATCTGTTGAGGAATCATTGATAAATGAGTTAATGTCAGATGACTGAAAGTGGTTTGAACAAGCATCTGATGCAAATTATATCCTAGCAGTATTTTCCAGGTGTCATGGTTCTTTCATAACTATAACTAAGATGTCTGGATATGTGAGCAGAGGCAGGGTCAATGATTCTTTATTATCCCTTTGATAGTGAGCTCAGTCTGCACTCTGTCCACCAGACAATCTAAAGGTAGCAGAAATACTGAGCTGTCCAGATACTGCATTTTAAATTTATATATGCATTGGTAAATATTATTGATGTTGGACAGTCCTAGAGAAAGGAAGATATCTAATAAATGTGAGAAGTGATGGGTATTGTATAAACTATAACATTTACTCAAAACCAGTCCTGCCAGGTGAGATGTGTTGTCCAAATGTCAGAGCCCTGATCTACTCAGAACTTGGTCACAACTGGAGACTGCCAGGAAGATAGCAGAAACATATTAGGGATGTCCTCAAAGGATCCCTGAAATGGTCAACCATTCCTGTCAAGTCTGGATTATGACTGCTCAGAACAGAGAATGCTTATTCCAAGAGGACCTAGACACAAGAAAAGTCTTTTTCAAGAATGTGCAAAGGTGAAGCTGAAGTGTTGGAGAGAGCAGCCCATATAGCTAACACTTCAAGGCCCACCTGCCCCACATGTGGCAGAGTTTGCTGGTCACACATAGAAAATATCAGCCATCTCAGAACCTATTGAACTTGAATGGAGTCAAGTCATCCTTTTACTGAGCAACTGCCTGAGAAGAAAAAGAATGCATGCTCAGTGGCTGTTTTTGACACCAATGTCCAAAATCGAAAGTACCCTCTTAACAAGCAACTGCGTTTCAAGGTTCAAAGACATGGTAGTGGTCAGCATAACAGAGTATTCATTGTATTTTCATATTTTAAGAATTGTTACATTCACAATTGCTATATATGTAGAGATAGTAAGAACTGCTGATGCTGGAGTCAGAGACAACACAGTGTGGAGCTAGAGGAACATAGCAAGCCAGGCAGCATCAGGGGATCAGGAAAGCTGACGTTTCGGGTCTGGACCCTTCTGAAATTTCTGAAGAAGGGTCCTGACCCGAAACATCAGCTTTCCTGATCCTTGGATGCTGCCTGGCCTGCTGTGTTCATCCAGCTCCACACTGTGTTGTGCTATAAATGTAGGTTGTTTTATAGAGTCTTTACACCACAAAAACAGGCCATTCAGTCCAACCAGTTCATGCTGGAGTTTTGATTCAATTTGAAGCCTTCTCCCACTTTTCCTCATTTAAGTCTATCATCATAACCCTCTACTTCCTTCTTCCTTGTACACCAGTTTAACTTCCCTTGAATGTACCAATACTGTAGCAAATTTTGTTTGGTCATTGAAGTAATGTTCAATGTTAGCTCAGTTAGCAGTATCATCTGAATCAGAGGTTGAGGGTTCAGGTCCCACTCCAGGACTGAAGCGCAAAAGTCAAGGTTGATATTCCAATGCAGCTAAATTTACTCACAGGATGAGGGCAACATTGGCTAGGCCAGCTTTATTGAGGGCAAGTAAGAGTCAGTTACATTGCTGTGGGTCTGGAGTCACGTTTAGGTCAGACCAGGTAAGGATGGCAGTTTCTTTCCCTGAGGGACACTAGTGAACCAGATGGGTTGACATCATTTCAAAGTAGACCCAGGGAGTTCTACCTGGTGTTCCAATCACAAAGAAGGATTATCTGGTTATTATTATATTGCTGTTTGTGAGACATTGCCACAATCAAATCAGCCATTGTATTTCCCTACATTATGAAAAACACTACTCTGGTTCCAACATGTTTAAGTAAGTCATGAAAGATGCTATATAATGTGTATTATTTTCTCTTTTTATATTCTTCACAGGACAAGAGTGTTGCTGGCTAGGCCACCATTTATTGCCCATCCCTAATTACCCAGAGAACAGTTAAGAGTTAACACATTGCTGTGGGTCTGGATTCTCATGTAGGCCAGACCAGGTAATGACAGCAGTTTCCTTTCCTGAAGGACATTAGTGAACCTTCGCTTTATAGCCTGAGTTATTTTGTGACAGAGGAAAACTACTTCCTTTGCTGATTCAGGCTAGGGAAATTGTGGATTGCGTTATATTATTACCAAGTGAGCTGGCAGATGTGACTAGGATTCCCTGTTTGACCACTAAATCCCATTACATTTACCTGTATGTTGGGTAGGTCAGGGCAATCTTCAGTTCATAAAGAAACAGAGTTCATTAACAGGAGTGGGATAGAACGTAACCTAATGCAAAAACCCATGATAGCTTTTTGGAAACTTTATTAGTAGGCTGAAGGTATCCAGGCTCCTGGGCCATCCTCTGGCTTTCTGCTACCTTTCCATCAGAAAGTTGTGGCAGGAGGGGCAGATGATTTTCTGCGCTTTAAGTGTCTGTCTCCAGGTCGAGAGATTACTGGTAATGTGAGACTCTTCTCCTGATTATTTGATTCATTATTTTCAGTCTGTGCAAGATGTTGATAAATGTGACCTTCTTATCACTCATCAGTTCTGTATGGAAAAATAATTTGACCCACTCCATTGTTCAGAATGGCAATTTTCATTTTGAATGACGTCATTCTCCAGCTTTTGCTCGGGATTTGCTTCGCTGTTGTTGCAATCACTCTCAAGGTATTTTTGCCCGCATTGCAACTGTGACTCCTTGAAAACTACTCATTGGCTGTAGGGCTCATTGAGACAAGGGCTTGATGCAAGTTATTTCTTGTCAGTGTCCTATTCTGGCTTTCTCAATATACCAAACAGAAATGCTGCAAAGTTTGTCCAATGGATCCCCTGAAGCTGCAGACAGGGCAATAAACAGGAACTGCAGTCAGCTGGAATTGCAGACAATTAAGGCAACATGTGACAATACTATGGCTTTAAGAAATGTATTTTGACCTAGTTTTTTTATGAAAGAAGATTGAGACAGAGGTGACGAGCAGTCTATTCCAAACCATTAAAGCAAACAGCTTGTGAGGCCATGGATTATTTTTAAAAAGTTGGAACAATAGAAGCAGCCAGAATGGGTGGGGTCAAGTTAGAGGTGTACAAAATGATCAGAGGTATAGATAGAGTGGACAGCCAGAGACTTTTTCCTAGAGTGGAGGTAGCTATTACAAGGGGGCATAGTTTTAAAGTGAGTGGAGGTAGATATAGGGGAGACGTCAGAGGTAGGTTCTTTACTCAGAGAGTGGTAGGGGTGTGGAATGCATTGCTGGAGAGAGTAGTGGAGTCGGCCTCATTAGGGGCATTTATGCTGCTATTAGATAGGCATATGGATGGTAGTATAAAGTAGGGGGTAGAGGTTAGATAGACCTTAGGTTTAGGGTAAAAGTTCAGCACAACATTGTGGGACGAAGGGCCTGTGCTGTGCTGTACAGTTCTATGTTCTACGTTCCCAGAGAACCAGGATTTTTAATCTTAGCTTTTTGCAGTTGCTGGAGTCTTGAAGCTGGATGTGGAAGTTCTTACTCCTGTCTCCGTTACAGCTATAAGCTGGGGTTCTCTTCTAACTGCTCAAATTGCATTTGAGACAATCTATTTTACTAAATTTGCCTTTTCTAAGCACATGTTCATGGCATGTTGCTATTATTGAACAGTTTATTAGTAGTAGTCAATGCATATTTTTTGTAAAGCATTTCAATAGAGTTACAGTTAAGCCAATTCTTTTACTTCTATTTTGTCTGAATTTTAATTATAGTGTATGAATAAAATATGTTTTGTTTCAATCCTGATAGCTTGACTAATCAAATTGCATCTGGAACACAACACCTTACACTTACCTTTAAAATAAGAACAAGTTAGGGTCTAGACTATCTTCTTAACATATTTTGAGGGGGTTTGGTCTGGCCCATAACAAACATGACATGTTATGAGATAACAAGGTGTAGAGCTGGATGAACACAGCAGGCCAAGCAGCATCAGAGGAGCAGGAAAGCTGATGTTTCAGGCCTAGACCTATTTCTGAAGAAGGGTCTAGGCCCAAAACGTCAGCTTTCCTGCTCTTCTGATGCTGCTTGGCCTGCTGTGTTCATCCAGCTCTACACCGTGTTATCTCAGATTCTCCAGCATCAGCAGTTCCTACTCTCTCTGACATGTTATGAGTTGAAAAGGGCAATGCCCCAACAAGCTTGCTGTCTTTCTGATGATAATCCATCACTAAAGTACAATTCCATGTGCTCTATATGTCTTCATCATCCCCCCCAGCTGACCAATGTTTCTGTGCCACTCTACTTGTTGATTTATGGAAATGTTGAAGACTAAGGAACCATAGGCAAGGTAGATTTGTGTCCTATCCATGTTCCTTGGAGCAACAGTCACTGTATTCAGTGATTTGGCCTCCAGAGCCTTCTCTGATACAAAATTCTGCAGGTTCACCACCCTCTGAGTAAAGATACATATGCCCTCATCTCAGTCCAAAGTGACATCATGTATCCTGAGACCATGACCTATTGTTCTGGATCCCCCGGTCAAGGGAAATATCGCTGCATCTAGTCTTTCCAGTCCTGTTAGAATTTTATATATTTCAATAAGACCATCCCCTCATTCTACCTAACTCCAGTGAATGCTGACACAGTCAACCCAATCCCTCTTCATACAACAAACCTGCCATCCCAGAAATCAGCCAGGCAAACCATCATTGCACTCCCTCTGTGGCAAGTGTGATTTTTTTTTAAGTAAGGAGATCAAAAGAACACACAATATTCCAAGTGTGATGTCACTAAGGCCAAGGCTCCCTTGCTCCTGTACTAAAATACTCTTCCAATGATGGGCAATATACCATTTATCTTCCTAACTGCTTGCTGCACGTGTATACTTACTTCAACAGGTTTCCAGTGTACAAGGAGATGCAGGTCCCATTGTACATCAGTACTTTCCTATTTAAATAATATTGTGCTATTCTGCTTTTTCCTATCAATATAAATTTTATATTTATCCACATTAAACTGCATCCACCATATATTTGCCTACTCATTCAACAAATCTGACTCGCCTTGAAGCCTCTTTACATCCTGCTCACACCTCAATCCCGCCTAGTTTTGTGTCATCGGCAAACTTGGAAATATTACTTTTGATTCTGCCCTCCACATTGGATGACTTGACAGTGTCCCATACTAATTTTCTCAATAAACTCCTTTTATCGAATAGTGGGGTTACATTTGCCACCCTCCAAACTACTGGGACAGATTTAGAATGTACAGAATTTTGGAAGCTGCCAAACAGTGATCCCTTATTTCCATGGCTACCTCCTTTTGTATCCTTGGTCCAGCTTTCGCAACATTGGTGGCCATGCCTTCAGTTCCCTAGGCCCTCTCCTCCTCATTCCTCATCCACCTTAATAACAGATTTAATGGTCAATTTTTAATTGCGTTGTGGTAATGTCACCAGACTAATGATCCAAATGCCCCAGGCATGTCAGTTAAAATCCCACCATAACAGCTGGTGGCTTTTGAATTCAAATAATAAATAAATTAAATATTAACCAATCTGGAAGATAAAACTGGTCTCAGTAAGGGAAACCATGACAGCTATCATTGATCATGTTTTACTACACCATAGGTACTCTATAAATGCAAATTATTGTTGTTGACTTAAGCACGCATCTAGGCTGACCCTCCAGTACAGTGCTGAGGGATCATTGCACTATCAGAGCTTTCTTTGGAATGAAAGTTCAAACCAAGAACCTCATCAGCTCCTCTGATGAGTGTTTATAATCGCAAGGTCTTTTGAAGTAAAGCAGGGAGTTACCACATTTCCATGAACAGGTCAACATGGCATTAAATCTCTTGCTAACAGTGGTATGTCAGTAAAGTGCCTCAATGGAAAATGTTAACATTTCTTGTCACCTTACAGAAATTGATAACCTGGGATGTATTTCCACCTTGTTTGGAAAAAAAAGGGTTTTATTTTTAATCATAAACTTGTAACAGAATACAAGGATGGAAATTCAAAGGTGCCTCTGTCACTTGTGTTTGGATAAACACAGGATGTTTTGCACAACTGTTTGTCATCTCCCTAAATGTTCATTTAGCTCTAACATCAAGGAGCTTAGCTCACATGACCCTCACAATACACTGTCTCTACTCTCTGCAAAAGGAGCACTGTATGTCTATGTCTGTGGTATGTTTGTGTTTCTATGTCTGTGCATTGGAAGGGCAAAAGCCATTGTCTTTGTCCTCACCAAAGAACTTAAATTCCCTATCTATCAATCCCATCCGTCTCCTTGACAACTGTCTGAGGCTGAACCAGAATATTCACAGAATCACAGATTTGTTACAGTGCAGAAGGAAGCCATTCTGCCCATTGTCTCTGTATCATTTTTCCAAATGAGCATTATAACTTAGTGCCATGTTCTCCTGCACTTTCCTCATATCCTTGCACATTGTTTCCATTTAAATAATCATCCAACGCTCTCTTGAATATCTCAATTCAACCTGCTTCTGCCACATTTTCAGGCAGTCATTCCAGACCCATTTGTTTTCTTTGTATTGCATTTGCTCCTTTTGCAACTAATTTTAAATATGTCCCCTCTCATTTTCACTCCTTTTATGAACAGAAACAGTTGCCCCCTACCTACTGTATCAAGCCCTCTCGTGATTTTGAAATGTTCTATCAGATCTTTTTTTAGCCTTCTTCATTCCAAGAAGAACAGTACCAGACTCTCCAATTTATCTTCATAACTGAAGTTCCTCATTCCTAAAATAATTCTTGCAAAATCTCTTCTGCACTCTCTAATACATTCACATTCTCCTATAAGGTGGGCCTAGAACTGTACGCAGTACTCCAGCCGAGCTCATATAGGTGTCTAATAAAGTTCAGCATCATCTCCTTGCTCTTGTAGTCTATGCTACTATTGATAAAGCTTAGGATACGATATGCTTTCTTAACTGCTTTCTCCACCTGTCCTGCTATCTTTAATGATCCATGCACATATGCATCCAGGTCCTTTGGCTCCCACATCCCCTTTATAATTGTACCCCTTATTTTGTATTGCCTACCCCTGTTCTACTACCAAAATGCATCACTTCACGCTTTTATGTTTGCACTTTACCATGCCTTTGACTTCAAACCCATATTTACTTGCCAATTTTAAGATTAATATTTCCAGTTCTGTAATATCAAGTGACTATATCTCAGACTCAACCCAACCTGCTACAGAAGCCCTTCCCTGCATTTTTTTTCTTCTAGGCTTGACTATTCCATCATGCTTCTGGCTGACCTCTCAATTTCCACCCTCCATAAACATGAGGTAGTCCAAAGCTCAGCAACCTGTTTCCTAACTTGCATCACATTTTGTTCACCCATCAGCCCTGTACTTACTGATCTGCAGAGACTCTGTTTTAAGGCACTTGTTCTTGTTTTCAAATTTCTACATGGCCTTGCCTTTCCCTCCCTCTATGACATCCTATAGCTCAACAACATCTCTGTGCTCCTCCAATTCTGGTCTCTTCCTCATCCCCAGTTTTATTTCTTTATTCATTTTTAATATTTTTTCCACTTTTGGTGATCATAACTTTGACTCTGGAATACCAGCTTCAATCACTGTCTCCTCTCGACATCCCATTTAAAACTCTTCTTAAAATGTCCCTCTCTCATCAGGCTTCTGATGATCTCCGCTGATATCTCCTCACTTGATTTGCTGTCAAATTTGTTGGATAACACTTACCCAAAGAACTTTGGAGTATTTCATTACCTTAAAGTCACTACATAAATACCAGCTGTTACATGGCTATCTTTTTATTATCCATTCACTAGTCACTTAGATGTTGGCTCTAAGTCCAGCATTTATTGGTCATCCCTAATGCTGGGGAGAGGTGACAATGAACTATACTCTTGATTATAAATTGAATGGACCATTTCAGACAGCAGTGAGCAGTCAACCACATTGCTGTGCAATGATGTGCCAGGGCAGTTCAGAGCATCAGATTTATTTTTCTAAACAACATAAGTGATAGGTTTTCTTTGTGATGAAGTAGTCATTTCATTGTCATGACTGCTGATATCAAGTGTCCATCCCTGGCCCAGGTTTTATTTAATTAATCATCAGGGTAGGTTGACCCAGAGAGACAGGGTTCAATTCCTCTTGGGCTAGATTAGTTGGTTTCAGCAAGAGATGTACGTGGCTCACTGCAATTGACCTCAGTTGACCTGCACTGCAATCAGCAGAAATCAGTCAGGACATTGGTCCTGTCATTATTCCTCAAAGTTCTAATACTGAATTACACTGGTTCATCAATTACCAACATCACCCCGGAGTTCTTTTGACCCACATGGTTCAGGCATCAGGTTATTGAGGATTGTCAGAGAGGATAACTTGATTCCAAATTCCCAGTGAGATGTGTTATCTTGTTATGTCTCCAAGGAGACCCCACTGGTCTCACCTTCAAGGAATATAAGTCAGTTGTTGAAGGTGCTACAGGAAAAGAGGGAGAGGTCAGATATTTGGGGTTGTTGAGCAAAATCGAATGGAAATGTTGTACATTATGGCTCATCCCCCTATTGCTGTTCAGGTATGTTCTGTTTACTCTCACGTTATCTTTCTAGAAAGTTGGATCAAGTCCTCTCTCAATTGTTTCGTCATTGATCATGTTTTCTTTTTGTAGACAGAATCATCCTGGTCAATCAGCTGTGAACACTTTCAGTCTGGAGGGAAATGTATAGTGGTGTCCCCCAGGCGTCAGCACTGGGACTACTGTTCTTTTTGACATTTTTTAGTAAACCTGTTGGACATGATATGGCACAACTCTAGGGCAGATGAAACTTCTGGCCCAGAGATAGCATGGTGATATGGGAAAAAGAGTGTAATTTCAATGTTTGCAGATGAAACAAGCTCTCAGAAAATGAGGAGAACAGTAACAGACCTCAGGAAGCTCTACACACACTGATGAATTGAGCTAACATCTAACAGGTAAGATATAATGCAGACTGGTTCACTTTGATAGGAAAAGTGAGAAAGAACTGTTAATATAATCTAGGTATTAAAACTATAAGAGGAGTGCAAGAACAGTGTTAGGGATGTGTGTTCACAAGTCTTTGAAGGTGACAAGACAAGTTGAGAAGATTTTAAGTGTATGCGATTTTGATCTTCTAAACAGTGGCATAACATTCAGAAACCAAGTTATGTTGAACACTGATTAGGTCCTGGTGGAATATTGTGGCAAATTCTGTGGTCTGTCTTTAGGAAGGATGTCAAAGCCTTAGAGAGGGTGCAGAGGAGAATTATCAGAATGTTACCAAGGATCAGCTTTAATTGTCTGGACAGACTAGAAAAACTTGGATCATTTGTCTTCAAGTGTATAATTTATGGAGTGATTTGGAAGAAATAGTTAAAATTATGAAACAGTTTTTGATAGAGTAGATTGATGGAAACCTTTCTCAATTGCTGAAGCATCTGTAAGCAGAGGTCACAGATATAAGGTAATCAGCAAACTAACTGGAGGAGGCATGAGGGAAAACTTGCAGCAAATGGCTACATATTGATTTCTACTGACTGGTAGTGAGGAGGGTCAAAATTTAATAGTAATTTTCAAATTGGATAAATATTTGAAATGGAACATTTTTCAGGGAAATAGAGGATTCAAACTATTTCAATCAGTCTTTCAATGAGGAAGCACAGAAATGAATGATTTTGATTTGATATTGATTTATTATTGTCACATGTACTGAGATACAGTGAAAAATATTGTTTTGCCTGCTAACCAGACAAATTGTACCTTACATAAATATATCAAGATAATAGAACAGAATGCAAAATATGATGTTACAGCAATAGCAAAGGTGCAGAGAAAGAGGCTGAATGGCCTCCTATGTTGTATGATTCTATCATTTTAAGTCAATGTCACTTCTGAAAGTTATGTATCCAAAGCTGACCCAATAATAGAAATTTGCCTTTGGCCAGAAGCTACATGCAGTTATAATTATGTAGAGCTGCCTTCAGAATCAAATGTGAAATGTACACCTTACTTGGTGACATTTATTAGGACAGCTTTGGTTCTTTTGTCAAGTATGTAAGGGAAAAACTAGGGTACCACATCGTATCTCGCCCATCAGCACAGTCTCTGTCCGATCATGAGACATTATGTATTTTGAATTACCACAATGTTTATTACCATGGTTAGTGAGTTATTCCAGTTTTGTAGACATTTCCTTATTGATTGGTCGGTTAGTCACTCTTTCTGCTACCCTTTTTTTAGTGACTCTTTTCTCATTGTTTGTCTCATTAGCACAACTCAACAAATCAGAGCCATATTTACAAAACTAATAGAACCAGAGGCCAGGCCACATACACAAGAGACAAAGGTTTCTTCCAGTTATACACCATCAAGAATACTTAGAACAGCAAATTTTTAAGAGTAGAAAGCTTTTCAGGGGAACTGCTCCTAACCTGGATCAAGACTATATTGACAGGTTCTTGTTTGTAACTCATTCGTTGGCAGAAAATAGCACATTATAAAAGAACGGCCAAGTACGAGGAGCTGAGGTGGGCAGGGGAAGCATGAAAAAATAATAATATTATATTTTGGTTCTTGTCTTTGTACTTACATGTTATTTTTCAGTGAATTAACAAAGACCTGTGGTGGGTGCATAAGATTGAGCAATCTGGTGAAATGGTATGGAGTATTGAAAAAGATGATGAAAAAATAGAGCAGATTGAGAGATATGGTGCAAAGATAAGAGTAGGTTGAGGAATATAGTGAAAACATTGAGTGATATGGTGAGTAGGTGGAGGGGATCGAGAAATTTGGTGAATAGATGGATGGTATGAAGGGATGTTGTGAGAATTTAGTTATTGAGATTTGCATCAAGAAGGTAAGAGGTATTGAGGGATATGCCTAACCACTACACATTTAAAAACTTGAGCCTCATAGTTTCCTGTTTTTATTTTCTGAATCAGTCATATTCCCTCCGTAACAGAGATTACCAGGCAGTACCAATCCCTGATCATGCTGATCCCTGACTTTATTCCTCCTAATGAACTCATCTTTGGCCTTCCCTCTGGTTGGGATGTTAACTGTTTAATTGAAATGAGGAATTATCAAAATCAGTCCCTAGGAAAGGACAAAAGAAAACATTACACTTTGGCATAATCGGAAATTTGCTTTTTTTAATTAGAAATAAGTCGTCAGACTACAACTGGATTTAGTTATACAGGTAGATCAAGGTTACAACCATAACATGATTTGAATGTTTCTGTATAAACCATTTACCTTATTTACAATAACCATCTTACTTACAGTCTTCTGACAAAGCTAGTGTCCTTGGGTCTCAAACTAACACACCAAGTATCTTCGTGCCTGTCGCATTGGCATATCTGTAAATAACCCTCACACTGTCTAACATACCTGGCACATAAGAACACAAGAATTAGCAGCAGGAGGAGGCCATCTGGCCACTCAAGCCTGCCCCGCCATTTAATAAGATCATGGCTGATCTTTTTGAGACTCAGCTCCGCTTACCGGCCCACTCACCATAACCCTTAATTCCTTTACTGTTCAAAAATTTATCCAGCCTTGCCTTAAACACATTCAGCGAAGTAGCTTCAACTGCTTCACTGGGCAGGGAATTTCACAGATTCACAACCCTTTGGGTGAAGAAGTTCCTCCTGACCTCAGTCCTACATCTGCTTCCCTTTATTTTGAGGCTATGCTCCCTAGTCCTAGTTTCACCTGCTAGTGGAAACAACATCCCTGCCTCCACCTTATCTATTCCCTTCATAATCTTATATGTTTCTATAAGACCTCCCCTCATTCTTCTGAATTCCAATAATCCCAGCCTACTCAGTCTCTCCTCATAATCCAACCCTCTTAACTCTGGAATCAACCGAGTGAATCTCCTCTGCACGCCCTCCAGTGCTAGTATATCCCTTCTCAACTAAGGAGACCAAAACTGCACACAGTACTCCAGGTGTGACCTCCCCAGGACCCTATACAGCTGCAGCATAGACTCCCTGTTTTTAAACTTCATCCCTCTAGCAATGGCAGACAAAATTCCTTTTTAATTACCTGCTGCACCTGCAATCCTACTTTTAGCGATTCATGCACAAGGACACCCAAGTCCCTCTGCACAGCAGAGTACTGCAATTTTTTAACATTTAAAACATAGTCCGTTTTGCTGTTATTCCTACCAAAATGGATGACCTCACACTTATCAACATTGTACTCCATCTGTCAGACCTTTGCCCACTCACTTAGACTATCTATATCCCTCTGCAGACTTTCAGTGTCTTCTGCACACTTTGCTCTACCACTCATCTTAGTGTCATCTGCAAATTTTGACACACCACACTTAGTCCCCAACTCCAAATCATCTATGTAAATTGTAAACAATTATAAACAACACTGATCCCTGAGGCACACCACTAGCCACTGACCGCCAACCAGAAACACACCTATTTACTCCTACTCTTTGTTTTCTTCTAGTCAACCAATCCTCTGTCCATGTCAATACATTACCTGTAATACCGTGCAACTTTATCTTATGTAGCAACCTTTGGTGTGGCACCTTGTCAAATGCCTTCTGGAAATCCAGATACACTATATCTACAGGTTCCCCATTGTCCGCCATGCAAGTAATGTCCTCAAAGAATTTCACCAAATTAGTTAAACATGACCTACCCTTCATGAACCCATGCTGGGTGTTCCCAATGGGAGAATTTGTATCCAGATGTCTAGCTATTTCTTCCTTAATGATAGATTCAAGCATTTTCCCCACTACCGAAGCTAAGCTAACTAGCCTATAGTTAACAAGGTGTACAGCTGGATGAACACAGCAGGCCAAGCAGCATCAGAGGAGCAGGAAGGCTGACGTTTCGGGCCTAGAACCTTCTTCAGAAATGGCGGAGAGGAAGGGGGTTCTGAAATAAATAGGGAGAGAGGGGGAGGTGGATAGAAGATGGATAGAGGAGAAGATAGGTGGAGAGGAGACAGACAGGTCAAAGAGGCGGGGATGGAGCCAGTAAAGGTGAGTGTAGGTGGGGAGGTAGGGAGCAGATAGGTCAGTCCAGGGAGGACGGACAGGTCAAGGGGGCGGGATGAAGTTAGTGGGTAGGAGATGGGGGTGGGGCTTGAGGTAGGAGGTGGGGATGGGTGGGAGGAAGGACAGGTTAGGGAGGCAGGGACGAGCTGGGCTGGTTTTGGGATGCGGTAGGGGGAGGGGAGATTTTGAAGCTTGTGAAGCCCACATTGATACCATTGGGCTGTAGGGTTCCCAAGCGGAATATGAGTTGCTGTTCCTGCAACCTTCGGGTAGCATCGTTGTGGCACTGCAGGAGGCCCAGGATGGACATGTCGTCTGCAGAATGGGAGGGGGAGTTGAAATGGTTCGCGACTGGGAGGTGCAGTTGTTTAGTGCGAACCAAGTGTAGGTGTTCTGCAAAGCTTCCCCAAGCCTCCTCTACATCGGGGAAACCAAGCGGAGGCTGGGGGACCGCTTTGCAGAACACCTACGAGAGTCCAGTGAATTTTGGTACATAATTACTAGTGCATTTGCTATTTCCCCCATCACCTCTTTTAGTACCCTGGGATGCATTTCATCAGGGCCTTTAGCCCCATTAGTTTACCCAGCACTGCCTCCTTAGTGATAATGATAGTTTCTAGGTCCTCACCTGCTATAATCTTCTTGCCATCAGTTTTCGGCATGTTATTTGTGTCTTCCACTGTGAAGACCGACACAAAATAACTGTTTAATGCCTCGGCTATTTCCTCATTCCCAGTTATTAAATTGGCCTTCTCATCCTCTAAAGGACCAATGTTTACCTTCACCACTCTTTTACGATTTACATATTTATAGAAACTTTTGCTGCCTGTTTTTATATTTTGAGCTAGTTTACTCTCATAATCTATCTTACTTTTCTTTATAACTTTTTTTTGTGGCTTTCTGTTGGCCTTTAAAGATTTCCCAGTCAACTAGTTTCCCACTAATCTTTGCTTTTTTGTATGTTTTCTTTTTAATCTGATACTTTCCTTTATTTCTTTAGACATCCATGGTTGACTATTTCTTTTCCTACAGTTCTTCCTTATCACTGGAATATACTTCTGCTGAGCACTGTGAAAAATCGTTTTGAAAGTCCTCCACTGTTCCTCAATTGACCCACCATAAAGTTTTTGCTCCTATTTTACCTTACCTAACTCCTCCCTCATCCCATCATAGTCTCCTTTGTTTAAGCACAGGACATTGGTACTGGATCTAAACTTCTCACGCTCCATCTGTATTTTAAATTCAACCATACTGTGATTGCTCCTTCCGAGAGGATCCCTAACTGTGAGAGCATTAATTATTCCTGTCTCATTACACAGGACTAGATCTAGGATAGCTTGTTCCCTTGTAGTTTCCATGACATATTGTTCAAGGAAATTATCGCGGATGCATTCTATGAACCTGTCCTCAAGGCTGCCATGACCGACCTGGTTTGACCAATTGATATGTAGATTAAAATCCCCCATGATAATTGCTGTACCATTTTTACATGCATTAGCTACTTCTATGTTTATTGCCCGCCCCACCATGATGTCATTATTTGGTGGCCTATAGACCACACCTATCAGTGACTTCTTCTCCCTGCTATTCCTAATTTCCACCCAAATGGATTCAACCTTTTGTTGAGAAGTACCTACATCATCTCTCACTACTGCCCTGATATCATCCTTAAAAATCAGAGCAACACCACCTCCCTTACCTTCCTGTCTGTCCTTCCGGACAGTTTGATTCCCCTGGATATTTAACTCCTAGTCATGACCATCTTGCAACCATGTCTCTGTAATGGCCACTAAATCATACCCATTTGCCATGATTTGCGCAGTCAACTCATCCACCTTGTTTCGGATGTTCCAGGCATTCAGATAAAGTGCCCTTATGCCAGTTTTTGCACCTTCTTTTTGAGTCCTATCACCTCCATTACTAACAGCTCTTGAATTCTCCTTCCCTTTAACTTTTTTCCTAATTTTCAATGGAGTTGAAGCTTCCTCGTCACCTGCTAACCTGCTGCTTTGCCTTACATTAATTGTTATTCTCCCTCTCCGCTCACTCCTCCCTTCCCTCCTACTTACTAGTTTAAAGTCCAATTGACCACCCTATTTACCTTTTTTACCAGAACACTGGACTCGGCCCTGTTCAGGTGGAGTCCATCCCAGCGGTATAGATCCCTCCTTTCCCAGAACTGATGCCAGTGCTCCATGTAAAGGAAACCCTCCTTCCCACACCACTCTTTTAGCCATATGTTTACCTCCCTGTTCCTCGCCTCCCTATGCCAATTTGCATGTGGCAAATGTCCTTACGTCTGAAACAAAAGCGCACCTAAAGTGTGTTTTTGTACTTCACAGTGCAACATTGAGGGCCAGGTTTGGGCGATGAGCGGGGGTTAGTGTTTGGAGGTGAGGGGTGGATGCTACCGATGTTTTGACCATTATTCTGCTTTTCCCACTTTCCATTCACATTTTCCATTGCACTTCCCAAAAAAAATGTAGCCTGGCAGCCAATGCTCAATGCTCAATTTATAAGAAGGGCACTTTGTTGTTACTGTTCCTGGGGCAGGGAATGGAAGGCAAACAGTAGTTGGCCACTGAGAATAGTGCCCTGAGTCCAGAATACATTATTCCTCTTTTTTTCATTCATTAATGGGATGTGGGTGTTGTTAGCTAAGCCAGGATTTATTGCTCTTCGTAATTGCCCTGGAGAAGGTGGCAGTGAGCTGACTTCTTGACCACTGTAATCATTAGGGTTTGAGACACCGTATAGTGCTGTAAGGGAGGAAGTTCTAGGATTTTCACCCAGTGACAGTAAAGAAACTGTGATATAGTTCCAAGTCAGGGTGCTGTGTGGTTTGGAGGGTAACTTCTAGGTGGTATTGTTCACATGCACCTGCTGCCCCTATCCTTCTAGGTGGTAGATGCTGCACGTTTGGAAGAGAGCAGGTGTAAGCTATTCAGCCCATCGATTCCTGCTGTGCCATTTAGTAAATCATGGCTGATGTGATTGTGGCCTTACCTCCAATTTCCTCTCTTATCCCATAATCCCTAACTCTCTAGTCGATCAAAATTATGGAAAATTCAAGCTTGAATATTTTCAATGATCCAGCCTCCACTGCTTACTAGGAAGGGAATTCCATTGATTAACGACTCTCTGAGGGAGAGACTTCCTTCTCATCTTCATCTCAAATGGAGGACCTTTAGTTTAGAACTGCGCCCCATGGTTCTAGATTACCCAACAAGGAGAAACCCCATTCGCTATCAACCCTGTCAAGCCCCCTCAGAATCTTCTATGTTTCAATATGATCAGATCTCATTCTTCTAAACTCCATTGAGCATAGGTCCAACCTGCTCAAATTTTCCTCATTAGACAATGCCTTCATCCCAAGAATCAGCAAGTGATCTTTCACTAAAATGTTTTCAATTTAAGTATATTGATCCTTAAACCAGGAGGTACAGTCCCTCTTGTGATATAAGCCAATACATTATTTTACCTTCTTAATTACTTGCTAAATCTACATACCAACTTTTAGTGATTCATGTACAAGGACATCCAGATCTCTCTGAACTGCAGCATTTTGTAGTCTTTCTCTGTTTAAGCAACGTTCTACATTTCTATCTTCCTTCCAAAGTGGACAAGTTCAATTTTTTCCACATTATGTTCTATCTGCTAATTATTTTCTAAATCAGTCAATCTGTCTCCATCTTTTTACAAAGTCTTTGAATCTTCCTCAGAACTTTCTTTCCAACCTAGTTTTGCATCATTGGTAAGTGTGGTTGTAATAGCACCTGTCCCATCATCACAAATCATTAAATACATGAATAAATAGTTGATATTTCAGCATCCAAGCACTCCAGCATCCACTAGTTACAGATTGCCAACCTGAATGTGACCCATTTATTCCCATTCTTTGTTTCTTGTTAGTTAGCTATTCCCTTCCCATGCTGATGCATCATTCCAGTAGCATGAATTTGTATCTCATGCAGCATTGTTTTATGTGGAACCTTACCATATGTCCTTTTGAAATACAAAGAAACTATATGTACTGGTTTCCCTTTATCTACCATGTTTGTTGCATTTCAAATAACTCTAATAAATTTGTCAAATGCATCACAAAGTCACTAGGGTCGTGTACTAGAAATCAAACCTCACTGTTCCCAGAGTCCTGATAAAGGAGGAAAGATTTATTCAACTCATCCAAACTCCCTAATTTACCTGAGCAGTAAGCTCAACTTAGAAGACAACACTCAGCAAGTTTCTGTACTTAACAAGAAAACAGTGTCTTTATTTATCTTTAACCAATGGCAATTAGGAAGAATAACTTGCTAGCTTATACCTTTGAGCAATTTAATTCTGCACTGTTAAGATTCCCCCTTAACAAACAGACAGAGAAGACATGGATACTATGAGTGAAAAAGAGAATATAAAATCAGGAAAGCACAGTTCCAGAGCGCCAATCTGGACCATTGGAATTGATTAGTTGTTCTCAATATTTCTTCCAATTCCTTTTAGTACTTTGTTGGTGACACAAGATTATTTGCACAGCAATGCTCTCTTTCATCCATTGGTTGAGAATTCATTCTTTCACTGTCTTTAAAGGTACTTTATTCCTTCTTCAGTAGGGCATCTGCAGAAAAAAATTAATCGAAGACTTTTGTTGGAGATTTTCTGTACCTCCACATGGGACAGAGTCTGAGAGAAAGATTGTTTTTTGATGTTTTCTCTTTGCAGCCTCAGCGGTTCTGCACCAGCTCCACACACAAGCCATGGTCACCTAATCAGGAGCAAATCAGAATGTTCTGGTCAAGCAGTTTTCCTTTAGTTCAGAATCCATTGGCTCTGTAGTGTTTGCTTCTGCTCTGAACTATTCGAGGAGAAAGCAACATTGCATAGAGCTCACAATGTGCTCCTGAAAACATGATTTCAAAAACTGCAGCCAATTTTTTTGAACAATCTCCTTGATTTAAAGCAATATCTTCCTTTATTTAGTCCAAAGTCCAAAGATAATGGAAATAAAATGATGAGATTTTTATGAATGTGATTTCTCTGTCACTAGACTATGTTGACTCTGACTCAATGTGTTGTGATTTTCTAAATATCCTGCTACTACCTCTTTAGCTATGGATTATATCATCTTCAATGAAAGATAGGAAACTAACTGGCCAATTATCTCCAGATTTATTTTCCCCCTCCTTTTTTGAATAGTAGTCTTACATTTGCAGTATTCCAAACTTCTGGTACTTTTTAAGAATCTAGACTATTTTAAAAGTTTACAAATAATGCATGCACTGTCTCTGACACTGATTCATTGGGTCAGACAGTATGGAAACAGACTTTTCACTCCAACTAGTCCACACCGACCATGTTCCCATACTAAACTAATGCCACCTGCCTGCATTTGGCACATTTGCCTTCAAACCTTTCTTATTCACATACTTATCCAAATGTCTTTTAAATGTTTTAAACATACCTGCATCTACCACTTCCTCTGGCAGTTCAATTCGCACATTAATCACTCTCTGTGTAAAAACTTGCCTCTCAGGTCCCTTTTAAATCTTTTTCCTCTCTCCTGAAAAATATGCCCCCTAGTTTTGAACTCCCCCACCTTGGGAAAAGGCTTTTGCTAATCACTTTATCTATGCCCCTCACGATTTTATAAACTTCTGCAAGGTCACCCCTCAACCTTCTATGCTCCAGTAAAATAAAGTCCCAGCCTATCCTGCCTATTTTTATCTCAAACTATCCATTCTTAGCAACATCCTGGTAAACCTCTTCTGAACCCTTCTGATTCCTTCTGTAGATGCTAGGGTGTAGCTCATCAACTCTGGGGGATGTGTCAGCCATTAGGTTTCCTTGTATTTTCTCTCATTATTGCAAATTCTTTAATATCCCGTCTCTCCCTTTCAACTATTTTTGTGATGCTTTCTATGTCATCTACTGTGAAGACATAAATTAAATACTTGTCAAAGGCTCTGCTGATTTCTGTGTTTCCTATGGTTAGTTCCTCAGTCTCATTCTGTAAGAGACCAATATTTACTTTAACTACTCTCTTCCTTTTTATATAACTGTGAAAGATTTTTCTGTCTATTTTTATCTTTCTTACTAATTTTATATGATAATCCAATTTCTTTTTTTATCCTTTGCTGGTTTCTAGAACATTCCCAATCTTTTGAGTACCACAATCTCTACAGTATTGTACCTCTTTTCTATCAATTTGATGCTATCCTTAACTTCTTTACCTATCCATGGATGGTGCATTATTCTTGTAGAATCCTTCTTGCTCAGCATGTCATTTATTATAGTTGAGAATTATGAAATATCTGCTTGAATGTCTGCTACGGCTTCTGTACTTTCTTAATTTTTAACCTATTTTCCCATTCCATTTTAGTCAACTCCATCCTCATCACTTATAACTGCCTTTTCACAAGTTTAAGATTCTAGTTTCAGACTCAAAATTTTCACCGTTGAAGTGAATATGAAATTAAATCATGTTATGATCGCTGTTCTTTTTACAAAGTTCCTTGCCCTCACTTCCCTCTCTCACCTCTCCCAAACCAAGGTTAGAATCTTATACTCAAATTGATTGAATGCCTTTTACCCCTGTGGGTGTTCACTCAAAGAAGTGGAAGTCCAATCAGTAGTTTCCTTCTCTTTGACCCATTCACTCAGCTAGAACAATGGAAAACAAAATTACAATTGAAGGAAAAGTAGAACAATCCTTGTTACTGACTATGAAATCCTTGTTACTGACTATACTGACTGGATTGAAAAATATCCAGGAGCCAGCATTTGTCAATCTGATAGGATGTTGTGGATTTGTAATTTGGCAACCCGCTCCTATTCTGCTGAGTTTGTGTATGTCAGGTTCAACATTAATTCTAACAAATCATAATTAAACCATTACTTACTGACCACATGATGTCCAATTTGAGGAGATGATCAATCGTAAGTTCTTCCCTTCTCATCTTTCCCTTCTCATCCCATCTAGTACAAGAAGATCTATAGAAACCAAGGGAACATAAATTCAGGATCTATAATACGCAACGTCTAGATGAACAGGACCATTAATCTTCATTCTGAAGTCTTGTACTCAACAGAAGTGTCTTTGTTAAGGTCCAGTATATTGTCCTTCACACTCTTCTCCCCATGTACTCAATGGGTGGTCTTTACACATGTCAGACATTCCATTTCTGATGAAGGGTCATCCACCCAAAACATAAATGCTATCTCCAAAGATGCTGCTGGACCTGCTGAGCTTTTTCTATTTTTATTTCAGAATTGCAGCATCTATGGTATTTTCCATTGATTTTATATTACACTCTACTCCTCTAAATCTAAACCTCCTCTTCTCCACAGTAGAGGTAATGTTTGTGTTTAATGGTCAGCCTCATTAACTGTGAATGATTTTTAAGGGCTTGCATTTTCATGAGATTTTGGTATTGGTTGCGAGTTAATTACTGCCCAGGACAAATAGTTTGCTCTTCTTCATCAAATGATGTGGTGGGATTGACCTTCCATCAAGGTCATCCTGCTGGTTTGCTGTATCCTGGGCAACATTTTGTATACTATAGTCTGGCTTTCATTTTAAATTTTTAAAATTAATTCTTCAGATGCGAGCATTGCCCAAGTATGATGCAGTTGAGTGGCTTGACCAGCTACTTCACTGGATGGTTAAACATTTGTATGGATTGAATTTACTTATTTGGCAGATGGGGTAAGGACTTTAAGTGATTCTGTTGGATTTTTACAACAAGCTTCAAGTATAATTTCACTAATAGCAGCTTTTAAAACAAAATCCAATTCTTGAAGAGCTGAATGCAACTTTGTACGCACTATTTTGGAATTTAAATTCACTGCACCCTTACCCAATAATGTAATCACTATGCCATCATATCCTTCACTTATTACAGTGTTATCCCACATGCATTTAGTTGTCAATACCTAACACAAATAATTTTTTTTAAAATTCAAAACCTATTCTGTTCAGTTATCTTTTCCACCTCTAGTTTGATTTATGATTAAGACATGATATGCGGTAAATGTAATATATTTGGAAGGTACTGATGATATTGGAACTACAGTCATCCACTACTTGTATTTCCTCTACCTCATGTAGGCTAATTAATAGGGATTGATTGTTATGGTAAGGTAATTAATCAGTCATTGTATTATGTAATTATCAGGTCAGTAGAAGGTGAACCAGATGGACTTTAGTCTTTTTTGTTCAGTAAAGCCTAGGTTACTGTAGAATCCCTTTTACTTGTCATGGGAATAAGACAGATCACTGTGAGGCAACAAGAAAGTTTCCCTTATTTGTCAGTCCTTCCAATTTCCATCTCATAGACCCCTCATCACTGGTCAATTTCCTTCCAGAGTTAAAATATCAAGGATCAGGAAACTGTCAAAGGGGAGATTATGATCCGAAACAGATTTACATTGATCTGTGACAGTGTTTTGGAATGTCACTTGTCACACAATAACACCTCCAAACACAGTTAAGCATTTAGATTCTAACCTGGGTATTGGTAAGGGCAGCGTTAAACAAAATTATGGGATTCCAGGATAGTAGCTATAGTTCGTCAGAAAAATCAGTTTGAGATTTCTACCTACTCAGTACCTATGGGATTTGAACAAGCAGGGATTAAACAGATTGTGTCTTAAGAAATAGCATCAATCTGCCAAAACAAAACTTACTAACGCAAACCTCCCTTGGGCCAGTTCAAACTATTCTTTGTGGAAATGCCTTTGGAATTGAGTATAAATTTCATACGTATCTGTCAGTTAAAATACCTCCAAATACCCACACTGAAGGTGTGATCAAGATGAGATACAATCCCATGAGCACTGGATATTTTCCAATACCTATTTTGGGACACATTATAAATATGCCAGCAAAACTGCAATTGATAATAGACTGAGAGGGAGTATCACAGCCAATCTCAATTCTGCCTTTGCCCCATGTTCACAGTCCAACTATCATTCAGTGACCAGCAGCATTAAATCTGCTTGGCATTCCCTGGCCTGACCAACCTGCAAGACTCCCTGGTGGCAAACTGGGGTTAAAGATGGAATCCTTCTAGTCTGGGTGCTTCAGCATTACAAAGAGCGGTATGCTCGGTTAAGAACATAAACAGTTGGAGCAGCAATAGACTATGTGGCCCACTGTGCCAACTCCATTATTCAATAAGATCATGACTGATCTTGTCCCTCAGCTCCATTTTCTTGCACTATTCCCATATCGTTCAATTCCCTTACTTTCCGCAATTCATTGAGATTGTTATTGGCAGAATTTCTTTATATTAACATTAACATTCAGACAGATCTGGACATATAGGTCTACAGTTCCCGAAAAGTGGCAACACAGTTGGCTAAGGCGACTAAGAAGATATATGGGATGCCTCCCTTCATCGGCTTGGGAATGGATTACAAGAATTGGAAAACCATGTTGCAGCTTTGTAAAACCCTCTTAGGCCGCATTTGGAGTTTTGGTCGCCACATTACCAGAAGGACATGGAAGCTTTGGAGAGAGTGCAGAGAAGGTTCACCAGGATCATGCCTGGATCTTACTATGAGAAAAGGTGTAAAAGACTAGGATTGTTTTCACTGGAAAGACAACGGCTGAGAGGAGACCTGATAGACGTCTACAAAATTATGAGAGGCGTAGATAGGATAGATAGCCAGAGGCATTTTCCCAGGGTTGAAGTTTCAATTATGAGGAGCCACAGGTTCAAGGTGAGAGGGGAAAAGTTTAAGGGAGATGTGCAAGGGAAGTTTTTCACGCAGAGAGTGGTAGAAGCCTGGAATGCACTGCCAGAAGAGGTGGCGGAAGCAGCCATGTTGGTGACATTTAAGAGGCATCTGGATGGTTACATGAATATGGAGGGAAAAGAGGGATATGGACCAAATAAGGGCAGAAGGATTGTACTTTAGACTAGTTAGGGCATGATGATCAGCGCAGGCTTGGAGGGCCAAAGGGCCTGTTCCTGTGCTGTACTTCCCTTTTGTTCTTTGCTCTTTTGTTCTTGATGGCTAATTGCTCAGCACCACTTAACTCACAACATCCCAATTTCTGCCCTGCAAGACTGCAGCCCCATATCAGTTTTTTGACCTGGACTCGTTTTGTTTCATACTAACCAGTTCGTGTATCTGCCTCAGCTTCAGACTCAAGTGCATCCCCAGTGGAGTCTCAAAATATATCTGTCAAGAGAAGTGGAAATCAATTAAACATTTTACCTGAATGACTGAATATTAGAACAGCTGGTAGAGAAGATCATTTGACCTACTGAGCATGTCCCTTCCACAAAAATACATATCATCCACCCTATTATTGACACAACATCACCAGGATATCATGAGAGAGTGTATGGGGGAATGTACCATTGACTCACACCTTCCCAAAGGTAACCAAATAAAGAGCACACCAAATTCCATCTTTCCACTACTGGACACAGTCAGTGCTGTCTCCATTGTTCCAAAGTCAGCATCCCATCCCAATTTCCTATTCTCCATCTAATATTTTTCTGCAGAATTGCTGGAAATATTTAGCAGATGTTTAACATCAAAAATGTTAACTCTGTCTCCCTCTCTCTCTCTCTGTCTCCACAGATGCTGGCAGACCTGCTAAATATTATCAATATTCTCCGGTTTTATTTCAGCTTTCTGGCATCCACAGTATTTTAGTTTTGTAATTCTATTTATCCATATGTTTCATGAAGTAAAGGATCGACACAAAGGAATGACACAGAACTTGAATAAGAGGCACTCATGGTATTTTTGGTAGGATTTGAAATCACCTAAACCTTCAATTAGTTCTTTCCTGTAGAACCTATTCATCTCAGACAGATGGTTCAACTTCCTGGTTTCAGATTCCAAAAACTCATATTGATATAGTTTATAAATCCATCTGTAACAGAATCACAGAATTGTTACTGCGCAGAAGGAGTCATTTGACCCATTGAGTCTACACTGGCTCTCCAAATAAACATTCACTTTAGTGCCAATTTCCTGCCTTCTCCCTGTAACCCTGAACATTGTTCTTTTTCTGTTAACAGTCTATCTGCCTTTTCGATGCCTTAATTCACCCTGCCTCTATCACACTTTCAGCCAGTACATTCGAGACATTAACCATTTACTTTACAAGAAAGTTTTCTCTCAGATTGTAGTTTGCTTCTTTTAACAATTATTTTGCATGATTTTGCGCTGCATTCACTCAATTGATGCAGATGCCTTTAAATGCTGTCAATCTCCTATACTCATTGACTAAATATTTCACAGGATACCTAGACAGTTCTGATGAAAGGTCATCAACTTGAAACATTAACTCTGTTCATTTCCACAGATGTTGCCTGACCTTTTGGATATTCTCTTAATTTATACCAAGATGAGGTTTAAATAAGGAAGGGCTACTAATTTTTTGGTTGCTCTTTTGTGTTGTCAGTAGACAACACAATACAAACATATTGAACTGGACATCACATGTGGAACATGAGAAGAATAAGGGACCCAGTACAGAAGATTACAGAAAGCCATTGAGCAAAGAAGAACAATAATATACATGTACTGAAGAGATATGCCCCAAACAGCTTCACAAAGGCTCAATCAAATGAAATGACTATTGGGCCAAGGACGGATATAGTAAGAGTTAGGGTCACAAACTTGGTCAAAGAAATGGGATTTTGAAAAAAGGGTTCTTAAAAGTAGGGTAACACTAATAAACATAGGGTCTGTATGGCTAACACTGCAGTGACTGATGGTGGGTGCAGTAGGAGGAGTTGCACAAAAGGCCAGAAAGAGAGGAATGGAAGATTCTGGCAGAGGTTATGGAGGTAATGAGACTTGAGGCCATGATAAGAATTAAACTCAAGCATCAGGTTACTAAACTAGATGCAGTGAGGTACAGGAATTCAACTGTTGGTCAGTCAGGACAAGATGATAAGTGGATAGGACATAATGCAGAATAAGATATTGGCAGAGATAATAGGAACTGCAGATGCTGGAGAATCCAAGATAACAAGGTGTGGAGCTGGATGAACACAGCAGGCCAAGCAGCATCAGAGGAGCAGGAAAGCTTGACGTTT
>JAHRHZ010000046.1:15252591-15289251 GCA_024137785.1 Ginglymostoma cirratum
AAACGTCAAGCTTTCCTGCTCCTCTGATGCTGCTTGGCCTGCTGTGTTCATCCAGCTCCACACCTTGTTATCTCATAAGATATTGGCAGCAGAGTTTTAGATGAACTGATGCTCCTGGAGGCCAGAGAGTAGGAGTCCACATGGCAGCCTTAAAATAATTGAGTCTGGAATTCAGATTGTGAGCTGCTCATGGGCTGTGGCAGGGTTGAAGACAATGTTACAAAAAGATAGTATGGAATGGTTGAATAAGACACCATTCATTTCATCAAGCCTATGCAGCTCCCTTCAAGAGTAATTTAGTTAATTGCTCCTCTGTCAATTCCCCCAAAAGCAATGCAGATTTAATCCCCGTTCAGGTTCTTGGTCAATTCTCTTTTCAAACCTATGATTGAATTTGCATCCTCCGCTCTTTCAGAAGCTAACTGGTTCCCGACACCTACTCCAATCACTTTCGCCTACTGTCTTTCCAAAAGGAGGAGATAATAACGCCAATTAGGTAATCAGTGTATCACAGCAAACAACTGAATGAACAGTTATGGGGCTGAAGCTAGACGTTGACGTGAACCTAGGACAAAAGTCCACAATTTTCTCACCTACCCTTTTGCAAACAGTCCCAAATATTTCAAAGACTATTATTTGTGGTACATTCTGGCAATTTGTAAAACATATATAAATGTTTCGATGTCTATTTTGCAAATGGATTTGCAAGGCCGATTTTGGATTGAGGTTGCAAATGATTCAGCCTGAGACAATGGGACCGAGAGAGAGAGATTGAGTCAAAACTGGGAGACCTCAAGATGCCTTTGGTATTTCTACTGCGAAACTGGTGAAAACAGAATTTCGTACAGAACTGGCTGGAAGTCGCACTGGAAACAATGGAGGCGTCGAAAGAGGCGCTGAAGACACAGAGCTTTGTGTGTGTGTGTGTGTGTGTGTGTGTGGTGGGGCGGGCTAACCCTTTATCTCTGCCCTGAATGGAGATAAGGAAGAAGTGGGGACCACGGCCAGAAGCTGGAGCAACGCCAGCGGTGAACTGGGGCCTTTTCCTCTGTTAAAGAAACGGTTTGCACATCCTCGAGTAAAACTTCCCAGCAGAATAGAGGAAAGCTGAGGCTGAAGGAACAGGAATGGAGGGGCCGGCTGTCTCGCAGGGACAAAAGTAGCAGCCAAGATCGTGGAAAACAGTAAGGCCCAAAGCCAGGGCTGAAAGATGTCCCAGGGGAAACCTGCTGCCTTTCAGAGCCCAGCACTGCAGCATGGTGTCTGACTGTGAGAAGCCAGGAGCATTTTGATCTCCAGTCCTGCAGCTGAGGAGGTCACTCCAGTGGGTGGCAAATGGGGAATGGATGGTGTGACCAGTACTGCACCGCCGTCCCTTCAGCCAGCAGCTACCCAGTGGGATATCAGAACTGGGCAGACAGGCCGGACAATCAATAGTGAGCAGCTTTCACTGCGAATTGTGCAGGGACAGTATTTCCGAATGGATGCACAGAATGAATTCCCAAGTTATCCCGCTGGCTCAAGGCTGCCTGGAATTGAATGATTCGGTGTAAAAGAGCCCACAGTGTGTGGAAAGCTTTCCCATCTCCAATTCTGCCATCGTCCTCTTTAACTCACGACCGAGAGCACTCTGACATCACGACTCACTCAGCTCTGGGATGTGGCCGGCTTCCTATCTATCTGTTGGTTTCATGTTTGCTCCTCGCGGAGGTAGATGCGATACTTGTTAGCTGTCACTCGGTCTCCTGCCACCCACCCCAGAATGAGAGCCAAGATCCGAGATGATTAGTAGGCTGTGCAACCGTGATCATTTTGGGAGATGAGGCAAGGCTGGGAGCCCTATCCACCCCAGTACTGAAGTTCTGTAGAAGGGTCACTGGACCTGAAACGTTAACTCTGCTTTGTCTCCACAGGTGTTGCCAGATCTGCTGAGTTTCTCCAACAATTTCTGTTTTTGTTTGTTCCTGTCCAGCACTGGCTCACTGGCTCCTCACGGTGGCACTGGGTTTCACTAGAAAGCATTGGGCGGGGTGAAAGAACGCTGGTTGGTTCCTCCAGGGGCACTGAGACCAATTATTGAGCCTTCTGGTTGGCTGGGCAGAGTCAACCTCCTCGAAACGCGGAGGTCAGTCAGGCACCAGGAGAATACACGGAGCTTTGCCCCCCTCCCCCCCCCCCTTTCTAGTTTCATTGTCTCTCCCCATTCTGAGAATCCGGGGGAAACTCAGTCTCGAACATGAGGGTTTTGAGTCAAAAAGACCCCAGTGGCCTGAGGAAATCAACAGAACCCTTTTAAAGTGGAGAGTGTCCCCTCACCAACCTCCAAACCATTCTGCACATTGTACAAGCAGATTACTGAACATGGAATTTCTTAATCCCTCATAATTTATACAGAAGAATGGACATAATAGCAGCTGTATTCCCTTTGATTATGTGTTGGTTGCCTGTCAATCAGTTTGTAGCGATAGCCCTACAATTGTTCAAGCTTCAGTGGGATTATCATTGCAGACGGCATCTGTCACTGGTCACTACTGTCGATCATTTTCAGGTTTAAAGATTCCCGATTTTAAAAGAGTCCTGGACCCAAACACACCCATATAGTACGGAGGTTCCCTCTGTGAGTTTACTTCAACGCCGAAATTCTCAATAACAAAAAAGGTATCTGGAATTGTGAGACACTACTGTTTAAATTCAACGGGGCGCGCAAGGTTTGATTTGGTCGTTTCACTGAAGCAGCGATAAATTTGAGAGGAACGTGGTTTTGGTGAGATTTTCTAATCAATGTGTTCAGAGCTGTTATGACACACCTCTGGAGCAGCAGCGATAGTAGCACTGTATCAGAAGAGCGCTCACTGAATTTTCTTCTGTAATAATTGTGCACAATCACAACCTGACAGACTTGTTTCCGATACCAAGATGCCCGAATTGATCGACCTCGGGCGGTCGGGGCAATCGGTAAGAAGGGATTTGATCGTCATTGCCTGTGTGTTACAAACGAATCCAATGTCCGTGTGTTCATAATAAACCCGCTCTGTGACAGGACGTCCTTACATCCTTTCAGAAGTGAATACTTTCTGGTCAATTCATAGCTATACAGTAAGGTAACGTGAACATACATAACAAAGCTTGGTGCAAATTTGCAATGAACATGATTCAATACATTTCAAATCAGCTGCCTTTTCCCAATGTTACAAGTTACATTCTGAGTGTTAATTATGTCTTTATTCTGAGGCATTTCTATACATAAATGTGCGTAGGTATCCATCTTTCTTGGTGCATGTTTGCCTGTAACCTGTGTATTTATGTATATCCCTTTTCTCTGTGATTATTGTAACTCCTTGCATCCCTGTTACAGAATCATTCAGCCCATTCAACCCATCATGCTTGTGAGGCCTCTTGGAAAGAATTTACCAATTCTTCCCTTACTCTTGCTTTTTGCTCATGGCCCTGCAAAATGTTCCCTCTCAAGTATTTATCTAGTTCCCATTTGAAAGTTACTCTTTCACGTAGCACAGTCCAGATCATAATTCAGTGCTTAAAGAAAGTTCTCCCTGCCCTGTCTGTTCGATTACCAATGATCTCTATCTCTCTGTGCATATTTAGCTCTATGTTCCACATGAATCAGATCTTTTGACCTTCTAGAATCCTCGTCAGAATGATGCTGTAGTGTCACCACTGTCGTTTATTCCCCTTTTACCTGTTTAAGCCTATCTGTAAACTGTTGGCCTTTTCTCAATTGCAGCATTAGTCCACCTGTCAAACCTGATACACTCTCCCTGTCAATCTCTGAAACACAGCCCCACTTTCTATGATCAATAAGCAATGTTGGAAGGAGTGCTCTGCTCTCTGGCTATAGTTGGCAAGTCTAGAACCACCGGATCCCACTATCTCACCAGTGTGAGTTCTACCATTGCCAAAAACAGCCAGGCAGCTATCTCTTCTCCCCAGGTGGCATTGTGTCTGGTGGCATGTTGTTATACCAAGACAGGTATTGTCCTCCAATGAAGTGCCTGCAATGAGAGACATCTGCGAAGTCATCCAAAGCCTGGTTCTATATCAGACAGCTCCGAAATTAGAAACAGTGCATAAAGGTCCCAAAGCCAAGGAAATGTGACATGAAAATCAATACCATTGATGCAGCTCAGTTATCAATAGGAAAAAGAATGCAAGGTCACAATTCAACAGGACCATCTCACCAACATCAAACAGAAAATGACAGAAACTGAGATTGCAGATGCCTTCGAGAGCTGGTGAGATAATAAAGGCTGATGAGACATGACAAAAAAATGGATATCTTGTGAAGACTTATTGTAACATTTCCTACGCAACCTCCTTCATCCCCAACTCTTGTTTTCCCCATTCTTACCATCCTTCTGCTTTCTCAGGTCTGTTACATGCATTTGGTATTGTCAGATCATTGCTTTTGGATACATTATCTTTCCTACTTTCTGTCGTGTTCTACACTATGGATTTGTTGCTTAGAATTCTGCCGTGAGGAAGTTGTATTCTCTTCCTTGACAGTGATGGTTGCTGTGTTTCCTTTTCCTATATTGGCACTACACATAATTGCTCAAAGCCCATATACAAAAGCAAAAATGTGCTAGTGCCAAAATGGGCAAAGGAGAGATGCCTTTCGCTCCCGTCACCTTAGTCCTTTTCCAAAGGCCCATTGCCAAATTGTAATCCTTGTAACGACTTTGACAAATTATTTGGATGGGGAAGAAGAAATCTTCACTTAGAGCCTAGACTGATGCAGTCTGACAGCTGAAATCAAGGCACCAGACCAAGAGTTTATGTGGAAAATGGGAAATTGTGGAAGTGGTGGAATATTGCTGAAAATACTTGTCTCCCACTGTCTTCAGGGAACACTCTTCATTCTTAACCAGAATGGGTGGATGAAATCTTGACTTTTCTGCTGCACCAGACCTCTCACTTCTTCTCTTACTAAATTCTAAATGATTGTTGTGAGTTTGATGCTGTAATTTCTTTACAAATCTTGCCATGGCTTTATCTCTCTCTTTGAAGTTTCCTTCAGCTCTAAATGTCATTGCAGGTCATCTGAACCTTCAGACTCAAAGTTTCTATAAATTGACCCTCTTTTAGTTCATTGTTTTATGACAGAGCTGTGATTTGTAGTAGCCCCATACTCTGCTGGTCTTCCTACAAACTCTCACCCTGTTGCCTAGTTTCTCACTTTCAGATGCCTCCCAACACCTGTCCACTTGCACATATATTTATTCAAACTGCCTAACTTCCTTGCAATTTCTACTCAATCTGGCTCTTCACTTCTGTGAAACATTCCTGAAGAGTGCAGTCAAAAAGCAAGATGTCGTGTTTCATCTCCCATCTCTACTTGGTTCAAATACATCAGTTTCCAGCCTGTTAGCAAGATTATTGGAAAAACTGAGTTGCTCTTGAAAGCTTATTAATGAGAGCAAATACTGCATGCACATTCTCCCGACGCATTATATAACGGGAATCTTTCAAAGAGTTTGGAAACTCTTGGCATCAGAAGCAGCAACAAATAGTTTACAACTGTGAAAATAGAATCACCTACAACTAAGTGTTCCATTCATTTCATGAGTTGGCATTTTAAAATGCAAATAGTACCATTAATTTACTGACAATAACTTATTTTTCAACTTTTGTACTAGCGCTTAGTTAAGGAGTATGAAATATTTCCTGTTTCAGACTTCCACCGGCAGTACAAAGTACTTGCAATTCAGCAATGACATGGTTCAATCTCAATTAAAGCCCCTTTTACTCAGAGCAGCAGCTTAGTAACCCACCTTTCATTATGTACCATCTTGGAGCAAGACTACTATTTCAGTGTCAACTTGGGGCACTTTCATCCTTTGATCTGTGAGAAAGCCCGTTTACACAGAGTTCTGACAGGAAGCAGAAGGAGACAGAATACTTCTCAGGAATTAATTTTCACTAAAAAAGAAAAAAAATCACTTGCTGTACCTGCCTATCTACTTAAATCTTCAACTGGGGCTTAAAGTCTCAATCTTCTGACTCAGGGGGAAAAGGGTCACCACTGAGCTCAGCCTGACATTTGGCAAGACTGGAGTGAAAGATAAGTGGAGCTTCCAAAAGGATATTTTGAAAGGCATTTTTTGTTAACCACTGCTCCAAGATTCTGCCAAAGTACAGTGATGGATCAAGGAAGGCCTGGGAAAATCCTGGCCACTATTGCAGGGAAATTAAGTTTTCACATTCTTCCAAAACTCTATTACCTTGTTGAATTTACCCTATGCACAGCCTTTATGTCAATCTTTTGAACTCATTGTTCAAGAGTTGTCTAAAGAGACATTTTGTGATTCAGAGTCATCTCAATCAAATGAGAGCTGCATATCAGAGCCCTGAAACCTCCACAAGCGGACTTTCAGAGGTCTCAATAGATTTCTGAATTGCAACCTCCACAAGCCAGTTTTAAGTGTCCAAGAATTGAGAGTAGGTAGAACAGAAGCTAATTTCCTCTTCCAGCTGACTGTACCCCATTCATCTTGTTCTAGGCTGTCCCATTACAACAGCATGCTTCTGCAGGCCACATTGCAAATTGGCATGGAGGTTGTCAATAACCAAATGAAGCCAACATGTATCCTATTCCAGCTGTCTCCTAGATGTTGAGATTGGTATTGAAGAACTAGCATCTCTCTTGTTCATCTTATAAGTTCCTTGTCTTGTTATTGAAGATCTTCCAGTCTGTACAGAGAGAGAAAGAAAAGGCACGATAGTACGTCTAGCACAAGCAAGGCATATTCTTTGCTTGCCTGGCAGCACAGTATGAGTTGCATTGGTCCCTGAGTGGCAAAGTTCTGATGTTGGCTCCACATGGCCTGAAGACTGTGTCTTCCTGTGGTTTATTAGTGTCCTTGAGAAAGTAACTGCTTCAGGTTCAATTCAACGGACTTTAATGTACCTGTCTCAACTGTAGAGACAAGAAAATAAAAATTGTTTCATTAATACCTTGGGTCAGAAATGAACCAGAAATACAAACATACTACTGCAAATGTTATAGTGTTATTGAATGACTTATGTTGCCCAAAATAGGAAGGAAGTTTTCTTTTTCCCATAAAGTTACTAATCAATATTAGGAAGCCTGTTAAGAAACTCATATCATCCCAGCATATGTTCAATAAGTTTACCCAAAAGGGAATTGAGCCATTAAGAGCATGAATGTCCAAAGTTCAGTTAACAGTTCATGTGGCATAGGTAGGGCAATGGCAGATGTGCTACAATTATTACCCTGGTTTAAGAGAAAGAAAATCACCCTGAAAAGCACCTGCTGATTCCTGCTAAAACATACAAAGTATGAAAACTGAGCTTTGTTCAATGTCTCCATGGTTCAGTAGGCTAATGCACCCATTGTTAAGGCAGATAGATGAGTAATGGTTAGTTAAGCAAGGTACCAGTGACACCACTCCACCCCTCACTCCCCCATCTCTCTACACCTTGGGACATACTTACCAGCAGATCAAACCCCTTCAGGAAAAGGTGATCAATTAGAAAATGCAAAAGAAATGGAAAGATAGTCTAAAGATGATTAGTGCTAATGTCAATAGACAAAACACATTAAATAACAATGCGTCAACATTCTAAATAAGGTAAATAAGTCAATACTGCCCTAAAAATTTGGGCAGAGAATGAGAATATATACATGAAGCTTTTGACCACTATGTCTAACAGTAATTTCTAAATGGTAATGAATCAAGCTTTTTTTTCACTGTATCTAATATTGGGAATAATTGTTTTCCTACAGAAACTATCTCACACTTACCGGATACTTCTGACTGAGGAGGTGATGTTTTACTCCTCCAGTGCCTTGACACATTTGGTAATCACAATCTCAGTACAACCAAGTCTTTGGATATGTTTTTTTTTTCAGCTTTTCTTTAATCCTATCAGTTGCTTATTGCAATTGAGTTTGTCAAATCCTCACTACATGTACATCAATCCTTTGGGAGTTCAGAAGCCTCCTTAACGGTGTGTGACCACAGCCTAAGTCTTTTATAGTTAAGAGGCTGATTCTGCACTGTGCTGTTATCTTTATTTCTGTTGGGGATGGAGGTGAAATTGTTAAACAATGAATATTTCATCTTCTGAAATCCGGTACTGCCTTTGCTCTTTGGTTTTCCTTTATTTCTTTACTGCCTTTAGTGTGGATGGTCATATTTATTAGTGACGATCAAGTGCTTTGTCAATGTTTGCAAGGGAGAAAAAACTACAATAACTTCAATTGATGACAGGTCAGACATTAGTTGCTCATGGCAGGATGTACAATATTCAGATCTGGACTGTGAATGAAAGTCTGATTTGCTAAAGCTGTTGAAAACATTCAACACCTTAAAGTATTCATGAGTTGATGTGCACTCTGCCCTAACAATAACTTTTAAACTTGCCATTTTATGAATTTCTATTTTCTTAATCAAACCATCCCACTCTAGATGCTGAGGCAACCCATTGCATATAACCTTATGGCACCACAGTTTGTTGAGGGTAGAACAAGTCTTGTCTCTACTAAAGGCTAAAGATAATATGCATTCCAGTTAAGGAATGATCTTAGTTGCTTGCATTTTTGCCTCCAGCTCACTTAAAGAGGCCCCAGTATTCATACAGAAGTCTTTAATGATCCTGCTTATTTCCTGGAGGTAGTAGAACCAAAATAGTCCTACACTTCATCACCACGACAACTTAATGCCCAATATGATGCACCATTGTATCAAGTGCTCACAAGCGAATGAAAAGATTTAGTCATGCACTTTTTTTAGTAAAAGTGCTTCCCCTTTAAGGTGGAAAGTTCCATCCATTACCCATTCCAGTCTATCATTTGATGTATGTAGTACAAGATAAGTCAGAGATTAGCAGAAACATTTTTCAACTGGTAACTTATGACACATGCACCTTCTCACTGCCACTCCAACAGGAAACTATTAGCATTGCAATGTTGGTAGTGCCTAGTTGTTGAAGCAGGGTTTTTATCATACTCCATGGGGTTTGGGTGCTGATGCCTACATAGGGTGCTTTTCCAAGGTCGGCATTGCAGTATATTGGTTATTTCTCTGCTCTGTTTATGGCCCTATGGTAATTCACTGATTGTGTGTTGTCACAGTGAATTCTACCAGTGCCATACACAGAACAGGAGTCAGAGTCACCCCAAGCATTTCAGTAAAAGTAAGCAAGCCTTGGAACTGCTTTTTCCATTGTAGCAAATAAGTTGACACAAGGTTGGCAACTAGTCAGGACACGATTACACGACTCCTCTGCTCTTTAAGCTGTCTAACATAATACAGAGCAGGGTGCTTCCTGTGATATAATGTGCTCATGACACCAGCTACAGAGCTGAGTAACAACATAATTAAATACATACAACAAAGGAATTAGGAGAGGTTGCCCGCTTGGCCCCTTGAGCCTGTTCTGCCATTCAATAAGATCATGACCGATTTCATTATTCCGCATTCCCACCTATCCCTGATAACCCTTCATCCTCTTGCTGTTATTGAGAATCTATCCACTTCTGTATTGAAAATATTCATAGGTTTTGCCTCTACCAACTTTTTAGGAAGTGAGTTCCAAAGGATCATGACCACCTGTGACAAAATATTTCTTCTCATCTGTCTTAATCTGACACTTTACTTTTAAATAATGATCCTTAGTTCCAGATTTTCTCACAAGAGGAAACATTCTCTCCACTTGTATGCTGTCAAGATCCCTTAGGATCTCATATATTTTGAATAAAGTCACATCTTGTCCTTCTAAACTCAAGTGGATAGAAGCCCAGCTTGTCCAACCTTTGATCAAAAGATAGCATACCATTCGAAGTGTTAGTCTAGCAAACCTTCTCTGAACTGCTTCCAATGCACTTACATCATTCCTTAATAAGAATGACTAATCCGCAGTGCTAGTCTCCATAGTACTCCAGATATGGTCTCACAAACACCCTGCATAACTGAAGCTTAACCTCCCTACTTTTATGTTCAATTTCCCCTCCCCAAAAACGTTCCATTAGCTTTCCTAAGTACTTGCTGAAATTGATTACAAACACTTTGTGACTCATGCACTATAATGCCCACATTCTACTGCATCTCAGAGCTCTTCTTTATTCCATTTGTCAAAATGGATAATTTCACATTTTCCCACATAATACTCCATAATTAGTACATGTATCATATAATTGGTATACTAATCATTTGGAGTGATCTAGAACAATTAAGTGAAATAGGTAAGAAATGACAGAAGTTTTTGAAAGCCAGATAAGCTCAATTTTTTTGTACATTCCAATAAGAAACACCAATAAATGTAGCTGATAAAGGGATGTCCAACAGCAAGAAACAAGGTTTAGCCAATGACAACAAGGTACATAATCAAGTGACAAAAATATTGCGACTTACAGCAACTTGTGATGATTGGCATTTCTGGGAGGTTTCTAAATGATGTACAGTCATCATCAATAGTGCTAGACAAACATTGCATGATGCACCATAATAATACGGCATTAGCTACTGAAGCACATTATTCTAACCCAGAATATTTCAGTATGAGTTTTGAGTTTGGGATATGATAGAAAGTTTGTATCTCCTACCTTCAAAATTATGTTAATATGATGGAGTAGCAATGATGATTCAGGACTGTACCCTAATTCTGATGAGAAGAGGATCCCAGCAAGGAACATGATTCCACTGAAAAAGGCAAAGAGAGAAATGGTTAAAATCCATATATGACGCATGCAAAATACAATGAACATAGACTGTTTGTTGTGAATTATAATCACATGATTTAAGAAAAAACCTAACATTAGAAGGCCTCTAGCATGACTTAAGATTGGAAGTGCATCTAACCCCACTCTTACGAAAGTGTGTATGTACAACAAAGACAAATTTCTCGGTTAGAAAAAATATTGGGTAATTGTCTGGAGGGGATGATAGTAAAACCTGAAATAGTATTTATACACAACAATTAAATGATTTTAAGGGTTAGTCTGTATAACCAGGGAATTGTCAGCTGATTCAATGTCTGTTTGAGAAGAGAAATGGACAGTCTTTAATGGCGATGCTAGGAAAGAAAAGCGGTCTCCAGACAGTAAATGGTCCGCACAGAGCAAATGTCTAAGTTTGAATTGAGAAAATTTTGAGGATGGATTGAGATGCTGATATTCTGCTTGACAACCTTTGTAGATCAGATGACAGCAGTAGTGGTATAGTGGTAGTGTCACTGGAGCCCCACACAAATATTCTGGGAACATGGGTTTGAACCCCAACATGGCAGAAGGTGAAATTTGAATTCAATAAAAATCTGCATGGTCTAATGGTGATCATGAAGCTATTGTCAATTATCATAAAAACCCACCTGATTTACTAATGTCCTGTACAGAAGGAATACTTTCTGAGGCTGGCATACGTATGATTCCAGACAGTAATGTGATTAACTCTTAACTTCCCTCTGTGATAGACTAGCAAGTCACACAATTACATGAAAACTACTATAAAACCTAAAGAAAGGAATGTACCTGGAAGGACCAGCCAGAATCAACCCAGCAGCAGAAACAAAAACAGCAAACTCAGCCCTGTCGATACTGCCAAGTCTGCCTTCCCAATATCTGGGAGCTTGTGCCAAATTTGGCATAGTGTCCCACAGACTAATTAATCAACAGCCTGACATATTCATACTCACAAAATCATACTTTACAGATAATGTCCTGGACACCACCATCACCATCAGCAGAACAGCCATACCAGAGATGATAATACAGTTGTATACAGACAGGAGTGAGCTGCTCTGGAAGTCCCCAACATTAATTGCAGATCCAATGAAGTCTCATGGTCAAACAGGTTAAACATGATCAAGGAAGCATTCTGCTGAATACCACCTATAGTGACCTTCTGGCTGATGAATCAGCGCTTTGTCATGTTGAACATCATTGGGGGAAACACTGAGGGAGGCGAATGTGCAGAATGTGCTCTGGATATGGGACTTCAATGCAAAGACAATGGGCCCTGAACACTCAGGCAATAGTACTGAAGACATATTCTCTAGAACTAGCCATGTCACTAAAAAGAAGGGTCCAGACCTGGAACATCAGCTTTTTTGCTCCTCTGATGCTGCTTGGCCTGTTGCGTTCATCCAGCTCTACACCTTGTTATCTCAGATTCTCCAGCATCGGCAGTTCCTGCTTTCTCATGTCACTATTCAAGCTGTTCTAATATTGCCACAACACTGGCTTCTATCTAACAATGTGGAAAATTGCCAGGGTATATTGTGCGCACAAAATGCAGGACAAATCCAATCTAGTCAATTTCACCCTACGAGTCTAATTTCAAAGTGATGGAAGGTGTCGATAACAATGCTACCAGGCAGCACCTGCTCAGTAATAACCTGCTCATTGATGATTGGCCCTGTTGGAGCCCAAAACCATTCAGCTCCTGACCTCATTACAGCCTTGGTCCAAACATGGAGAAAAGAGTTGCACTCCAGGGGTAAAGTGAGGCGTGAGTGATTACCCCTGATATCTAGACAGCATTTGTAAGAGTGTGACATCGAGGATATCAAGGCTGTGGGGGTGTTGGGGCTAGTGGTGAAGATAATTGATGGAAAAGACGTTGAGTTTGAGGAATGTCCTATATCGTAACTGCTCGTGCGGGTCACTGCCTATTTCACTAAAGGATGATATGCACCACCAAGAAGATTAATAAATGTGATATCTTTGCTGGAATGAAACCAGAAATCATTTGGGTTTACTATAGGTTTCTACTACATTCTGTATTCATTTTATTTGAACAATTGGTGAGCTTTTCCAGTCAGATGCTTAAAGTGAGAAATATTGTAACACAATGAGAAAATATCCAACCAAACTAATCCAGTCGAGTCAGAATCCATCTGTGGTTATTCAGTCACAGACACCACTCCCACAGACTGCTGATCCCCTACTTCATGATACATTAAGTTTCTTCCCTTGCAACATTTCCTGAAAAGAAACTGCTCATTGGTTTGGACCTCATGAGGACACATTCACTGACCCTCATTCCAATGCATTAATTCACAGTGTGGCTGAGATCATCTAAGATAAAGTTAGGTATCCACTCACCCAAGGTAAACATTAGGGGAGACGGTGACATACTGGTATTACCACCTGACCAGTGATTCAAATAAGTGCTCTGGGAATGTGGGTTCAAATCTCACCATGCCAAAATAAATCTGAAATATGAAGCAGAAAAAATGACCAAAACAATTAATAGGCAATCCATCTGGTTCATATGTCATTTAAGAAAGGAAATCTGCCCTTCTTACCTGGTCTCCAGGTGACTCCAGCCCACAGTAAGGTGATTGATTCTTAGCTGCTCTCTGAAAATATAGTAAGCCTTTCAATTCAAGGCCAATTAGCTGTGAGAAATAAATACTGCTCTTGCCAGTGCTGCCCATTAAAACTCTTTTAAAAAGTTAGTACAAAGGAAAAATTATTCTTCCGTGTTGCACTTGTATGTTACCTAGTATTATAACTGTGGTGATGATTCAGTCTAACTTCAAGAATGTTGAGGCCTGCTACAACATAAACTACCAAGAAATCCCCTTCAGGGAATGCAGGGGGAGAAACTTAATGTCATACAGCAGTCTGTGGGAGTGGTGTCTGTGGCAGAATAACTGCAGTATTGTGAGTTTCAGGTGTCTTTTTTTTAAAAAAAGCACTGAAGACTATTACTAGAAAGGTGATTCCACCAAGAAGGTCAAGAGGCAACAGTTACATGGGAACATCACCACCTGCAACTTTCCCTCTAAGTCACATGCTTTTCTGACTTGGAAATATATCATTGTTGTTTTGTTGTCACTGTGTCAAAGTCCCAGAATTCTTTCCCTAAAAGCACAGTGGGTGTCTCCACATCCCAAGGACTGTAGTGGTTTCAGAAGGCAGATCCTTGCCAATTTCTCCAGGGCAATTAAGGATGGGTATTAAATACTGACCCAGCCAGCGACACCGCATCCTGTGAAAGAATTTTTCAAAAATATGAAATATATGGTGTGATTCTTTAAGTCAAAGGTGGACAATCAAATTAACCTGGCTGGAAACTCAGATCTTTAATGAATTAGTCACTAGTATAAAGTAGCCAGCTTTGGAGCCAGAACTTGAGAGTTGGCCTTTATTTGCCTGTAGATAGGTAAATATTTTGGGGAAGATGTGCCTACAGATAATGTTCTTATTATTTGGTCTCTGACAATTGCTGTAGAACCTGTATGTTTGTACAATCCTTTTGCAAATTGCATGAAATAGTCTTAAATGTGGTGTGTATGACATGGAATCATAGGCCAAACAGAAGGCCTTTCAGCCCAACCTTCCCGTACCAGCTCTTTTAAAGGGTCTATCAATTTGTTCCATTCCCCTGCTCTTCTCTCATAGTTTTTGTTTTTGTCTCTCCTGTTCAAAGATGTATCCAATTTTCTTTTGAAAGCACTATGAGCCCAGCACTCATTCAGGTGTTGGATTCCAGTGTGTATCAATATGCCTTCTATACTCCATTGTGTCCTTGTAAAGAAACTTCATTTCATTTCCACAGAAATCCTGGCAACAAACAATAAAATAAAAACTGGGAAGTTAATATTCCCATTGAATTTACAGAACAAGTTACTCTGAGAGAAATTGCATTGGTGTAAGAGATGTATCATCTTATCATGAAACATTGTGTGCAAAAATCTTCAGAAAGGGTCAGTCAGCCCTTGTGTAAATTGTGAAAATTGTTGGTGATTCTAGTGTCAGGTAATACTGATGTTATTTCATGTTATTTTCACTGTAAGTAACTATCTGTAAAGGTTCTTGCTGCTGACCTTTGTTCCAGCCTGAGTCAGACGGTTTCTGCACAAGGAAAGATCTCAAAAGGGTACAGCTTCCTGACCATGGAGAAGCTAGATACTGTGGAAATGGTGTTAGAAAATTAAAGAGTACTTTAAAACATTCAATAGAGAAGTCAAGAGAAATATGAGATAATTTTGCATTCAGATCAAAACCTTTTCAACCTTTATGTTCAATGCGACAAAGCAAAAGGTGGGAGGACTGAATCGGAAATCAGGAGATGTGATGGCAGGAAAAAAGAACTGGAGCTGGTGGCTTGGCTGCTAGAGGAAGCTTTACAAATATCCAGCAGACTGGATGAAATTGGAGCAGAACAATAGCTTGCTCAACCTGCCATTGGAGCCCAACGGAAGCAGGACGAGGAGATGTGGGAGAGGAGGGTGGCCATCAGGTGAGGATCATATCAATAAGCAGATACACAATCATGCATTAAACCTAACCCATGTCTGGAAGTGTAACAATAAGTAAAAAGTTCTTAGCAAGTCTGAACAAATGGCACTGAAATCTCTGACCAGCGCTGGACATTCTGCAATAAAGACAGTTTTTCTTTTCCTACAGAGAAAACCTTTGTTGAGTTTGAACAGAATGCAATGATATGGGTAAATCTTAATTATTATACTAAAACAAAACAAAGAACTGCAGAAGTTGGAAATCTGAAATAGGGACAGGAATTGCTGGAGAAACTCAGCAGATTGGCCAGCATCTGTGGGGAGAGGAAGCAGAGCTAACATTTTAGAGTCCAGTGACCCTGGCAGGGGTGTGAAGAAGGGTCACTGGACTGAAAACATTAACTCTGTTTTTCACTCCGCAGATGTTGCCAGAACTGCTGAGTTTCTCCAGCATTTTCTCTTTCCGTTTAGCAATTATTATAGTATGGTTCAGGAAGGTAATGGGGCGAGCTAAAATGTTTTCCTAAGCATTACATAGCTTATATGCAAAAGAGTCGCCGCGAAAGAGACAGAGATATTGCAGTCAGCGAGAGAAAATGGAGTGACATCTATGAACTCGTGTGAACTAATGGTGAGATTTTCTTGTAGGAATTGTGTTGAGATAATCGACAAATATGTTTACAAAACTATAATTGCAAACTGTAGGTGAAGTGGCTGAGAAATCCAGGGGCAAGTTGAACGTTAAATTATTGCGCTGGATAATGAGTTGATGCCCTGTGAGTAGCGATAGTGCGTGGGCTGCGTTACCCAGGCAGTTAGAACGGTTCAAGTCAGTCACCTAAAATGTTTCATTGGATCTAGGCAAGAAAGTCGCGAGTGCTGCCAGATTATACCAAGGCCAATGTGGAGAATGCAGAGTCAGAGGTAAAAGTCAAAGATGGGAAACCTAGTCTGACAGAGGAAATCAAACGACGAGAGGGAGTCGTAGGTATTTTTAATCAACCCGGAGTAGTTGGGGCTTGAACCGAGGCTGACTAGCTCAAAGGTATGGACATTACCACTGCATCACAAGAGTTCTCAAATAGTGAGCTGTAAGCCAATTTTAGAAATCGCGGTCCCAAATTAATAGACCTGCAGCTGCCTGACAGCGACCAAAACCGGGAGGACGATCCTCATTGATACTTTACTAGACTGCCATATTGCTGAACTGTCCTAAATTAATAAGAGCAAGGGAAAGGCTTTGGAAGTCTGCGCAGGTCTGGCAGTTTCTACGGACAGAAACAGTGTTAAAATTTCTCAGACCTCTGGAGGGTCTGTGGTGGTTTCAGAAGATGGGGAGTGAGTCCTGAGCGGTTTCTGAAAATGAATGGAAAGCAGATGGTCAGAGAAGCCAATGAACTGCAACATTGGCCCAGGGTGGAGATTGCTCTGCACCAAAACAACCTGGCCTCGTTCCAACTGCCAAACAACAAACCTTACACTTCCGAAATCTGCAATGCGCCTATTCCGGACCAAAAATGAGTGCTGTCTTTTCTTCCGTTTTCCGGTTGTTCTGTGGTATAAAGACCTGACTGGCAGAAACGCCTTTCAATCAAAAAGAATTATCCCAGCGTCACTACGGGACAGATGAGTCCAATCGACCCATCGTTTCTGTAAATATCCAATACAATGATTTGGGAAATTTGATTTTTTTAAAGCAGTTGGGCGCAATAGTTGAGAGTTTTCAACATTTTGGATATCTAAATACAAATATAAAATATTAAATATAAAAGTTCTGAGCCATTAATCCTAGACTTAACTGATGTCGCTTTGTATTTCGATAATTTAAAGTTACCAGTTGGATTTATGTTTCGAAATAACACGACGATAATTAGAACTAGATTTAGAATTCATTTTGACCGGCGCAGACTCGATGGGCCGAACGGCCTTTTGTGTGCTGTAGATCGTTATGATTCTATCCAACTGAGGGGGCGGATCAAAGCAGGTTTTCGAATAGATTCAATCTTGTGAAAAAAGAGATTACATCTCAAAATCACTTTTTTTTAAAGGAAAAAGCCGAGGAGAAGTAAAACTGCCAATGCATTGAATATAATGGGAAAGTCCGGCGCCATACAAACGCAGTAGCGTTTGCTAAATTAATGTGGTCACCTTGTCCACAATTCAGGCTGCTCGCTGATCTAATATTTAGCTGCAACATTTAAACGCACGTTGAAGCATTGGGCAGGTGCAAGTGCTTTGAAAATAGTTCTGGTTAAACGAAGAGATTTGGAAAGCTAGAACTCTGCATCTTTTCATTTTCTCTCGGTGTTTCCCGTTTGCCTGGTTTTGGTTCCAATTGGAAAGATTAATTTCTCATTATAACCCTGTGCCTTCTGGACCAGCGGGATCTATTTACATAACCCAGATTTTTTTTTGTTTAAATCCTCCGGGATTCTGGCTACAGGCCGCTCACCTCCGCCTGTTCCAGCTCATTGCGACCGTTAGTTCTGATCAAGTCTTTATGGAAATAAATGAAGGACTTTCGTTTCCAACCTGCAAAATTCTCAGAGATCTTTCAACGGCCTGAGTTTTATTTGTTGTTTGCAATTCCCTCTGTGATTCCAATCGATAGCCTGGACTGCGGCAGCCCAGCTCCCCGCCCCATTCCATTAGGAGCCCCTTTGAGAGAAATAAGCGCTCCAATATACCTACGGCTGGGCTAATGGCTGTTTCCGGGAGCCATCCACTCCCTTGGATTTATCTGATTTGAAGGAGCAGACCTTACCCTGAAATCTGCATTCATCAAATCGAGCAAATTGAGAACCTGGTTGCAAAAAAAGCTCCAGAGTTTGTGGCATATTAATGTTTACAATCAGCCCATCTAGACTTGGACCGAGGAATGAATTAATACCCTCATCCTACCCCTTCCCAATACCCTATCCTACCCCTTTCCCAAACTGTGTAAAATCTAGATAATTCCTGGAACAATGAGACACATCCCTGGCATAAGGAATCTCCTGGTATTCGTCAACATGCCACTGGGGTGATAACTCTACTGAAAGTATGAAACGATTAATAATGTAAGCCCAAGTGTTTCTACCCCAGCTCTAGGATCTGGGTTACATTTTGGTTTGATATCTTCCAAGTGAAGTGGCAGCCAGTTCTACTCCACATCTGGTGATTTGAAGAGCTCAGTTTGCCAGTAAACTTACCTCCCCCCCCCACCACCACCAAACTTTTGGACCTTCTTCCTTCCGATTGGTTACTCAAACTTGGGGTTTGATCACTGGGACTGGTGGGTGCATTCGGTTCAAGGCTTTTAACAGACTTTAAGCAGAGTGGAAAGTGTTAAATATTAAAATATTAAAAGTCACCTTCAGTTCCAATGTGAATCTCAATTCCATCCACTCTTGTTCCCATCTTCGCTTCCCGGCGTATACATGCTCCTGTCATCGTGTCTCCCTATTCAACTATCGTTCTGTCTATCAATCCTCACCCTTTTCTGTTTTTTTTTCATCTATCTATTTGGTGAATGAAATATGACCTCAAAGCCCCAGTCCCTAATATAAAGCATTCAGCCTTCCCGCCCTACACCAGCCTATGCGAATCTCTTTCAAAATAGCTATATCCATCCGCTACTCTACTCGTACATTGTCCAGATTCGGTTCAAACATACTTACAATCAACAACATCAAATAGTCAAAATCTATATTTCTAGCGTCTATTTCTCACTTGAGTGTTTATTCACTGTATTCAGGTTCTGGCCTGGTTATGTAATCGCACCATATACTGTACTTTCTTGAAATAGTCCAACATCTGGAATGACATATTGACCAGAATATGCCGCAGTGTTGCGACATTTTGTGCATTAGCCTCTGCCCCGCCCCACAAGTACTCCCACATTTGTTTCTGTTCAGAAAGATGATGTGCACAAATGATTGATTTCAGCTGCAATGATGCTGTAAGTGATTTTTTTCGACGCCCAAATGGCTCTCTAAGCAGCACTAATTTGTCCCATTTCCTGGTGTAATCGATCTCCTTAAACTAGGGTCAGAGCAAGGGGGAAAAAAGACATAGAGGGAAAAAATTACGCAGAGGACTTGGTTTGGAACTGGGAGTGGGGGATTGTTGAGAACTGGAGAATATAAGGATGCAGAAAGGGGTAGGAAGAAAGTAAAATACGCGGAATGGGCCATAAAACACTGGGAAGACGCCGAGAGGGAAAGCGGCGATACAGATATGAACAAAATGAGATACAAGTTAGAAAGACAGAGAGACAATCAGAGATGGAAGTAAATAAAGACAAGAAATTGAGAGACCTCAAAACTATTGCCCATCTATTTATTGTCGTCCGTTTATATTTTAACTTCGTTATCAGGCATTTGCAACAATCACTGTTTATGTGGAGAAAATTCGTCTCTGAAATACCACAATAGTGAAAACATTATTAAATCGTGTTCGTCGGGCATTGGTAAATATTCTTCCATGTAACATTGCAATAACAGGTTTTAATTTCAAGGAATTATCTCAGCATATACTAGGATCCCGTGAGGAGGAAATCTAACGACAAATGAATACACTAACACGATAACTAATTGGAAATTGAGTAAGTAATCCTGACATTTATTACATGGAGCGTCGCTGAATCATCGCTAAATAGTTTACAAAGTAAGTTATTTGGAGTGTGGTGGGGGGCGCAGTGAGCGATATTTGAACCTAAGTTAAAGTTCTATCTACCTTAACCTGGCGCAACCACTCTAGCGTACCGGTGCCTAGACTGCGTTAATGTAACTGAGACTATTCTGGTTTGGGAAGAGACTGGTGATTTTGGATTGGGGGGTTGGATTAGTAAACCTGACGTCTTTATCATGCGGAATATTCAGCACAAATCAATGAATGGTCGCTGTGCAAATCCAGACAAAAGCTGGTTGCAAATTTGCTTCATTTTCTGAAGGGTCTAGGCCCGAAACGTCAGCCTTCCTGATCCTCTGATGCTGCTTGGCCCGCTGTGTTCATCCGGCTCTACACCTTGTTATCTCTATTACAAATATACTCTCCGCTGTTTCATACATGCACATATAAATAGTTGTTATTTGACTTCCTAAAACCTGCACTTGCCTTTAACCAACAACTTCTGCCATATCATTGTAATTCATTGTCCGTGAAACTGTCTGAGACATTTGCCGGAACAGAGAATAAAGCTTTGGCCTAACAAATGTTTCTCTATTCTGAGTTACCGGTCTCAGGTTAATGGGAAAAGGGGGCCATTACAGTTCTGTTCCTTGGCTGGAAACGTTGAGTAACACTCCTTGCGGTGACAAACCTTTGCGCATTGAATGCAGATCTCAATGTCACACAGGGGAAGGCACACAATAACTGGAGGAGTCCATTCAGCCCCCTGGAACATCCTAACTGCGGTCTAGTTGCTTTGGTTCCCTACACGTTAATACCATCGTGTTACAAAAATCTATCAATCCCAGCTTTGAAAATGTTAACCCCACCCGCACCGCATTTCAACAGCTTTTTACTTCGTGACAAAGGATTCCGGATCCAGCAAACAAAAGCCTGGCAGAGACAGACAGATGAATACAGGAGGCTCACATCATTATTGAGCATAGGCCGGAACAAGCAGTTTTTATTTCAATACCGGATTGCTGTTGAATAGCAGGGAATATTGCCTCTGCGCTGTTTAATTATCAAGACATTGTAATGGATCTTAGAGATTGGAATTAAGGACCAGTGCAGCTGGATCTCTTCCCTAATCAATGTTATTTGGTCCATTTTCATCTCAAAAAATACATCTCGGGATTTCTCGAGTTCATTTTGTTTCGCTGTCAGATTTTTCTAGGGAGAAGAATTAGTTTTGATTGAGATACTCGCACACTAACGACTGCATTGATGGGAGGTAGTGCGGCAGGAGGTATGGGTCAAAGTGCGATATTCTAGACAAGAGTCTTCCAGAGATTGCCAAACCGCACTTCGTAGCACGGTCCCCATTTCACCTTAAGCTTCACTTTGTCACACATCGCCACACCGTTCAGACACCCATCTCCTTTCTGAACTTCACTGAAAAGCTGTGCAGAAGAAAACGTCTCAGCCCCTTTACAAGATTTTTTCTTTCCAGAAACGAATGAAATAAAATGTAGCAATCAACTCCGTCCGATGTCCCATTTACTGGAAAAGCGTGTGCGCCAGCGCTGTTTAAACGGCCTGTTTTAATGATCTTTTGCGGTAGACTTTTACGGGAAGAACACATTTGCTGAGTATTTCCAAACAAACAAAAAGGCGAGAAATGTTTATTATCCAGCACACAAGGTGGGTGTGGCAATGTGTGAAGACCCGCAGTAAAGTTTCCAAACCCTGAACTCTCCCTGAGGTTCACAATAGAATTGGAGGATTACAGACCTACTCTTAAAACTACATCACACACAGAAAAAAAAAGTCTGAGCTACTTTCAGTTCAATTCTGTTTGTTCAATTTTCATGATTTACTGGGAAACAAGGAACAAAAACTATTGTCTGTTTCTTCCTTTAAGTTTTCCCTCCTTCAATCGAGTCGTCTTTTTAAAAAAATGACCCGTAATACTGTATAAAATGAAACCCAGGACGCAGAGAGACAGCGATGGAAATTGGCAGCAGCTCAGTAAACTGTCCTTTACATCCCTCTTGCGCCAATGTCATTTTGACTGTTAGCCTGATTTCCAGTTTCCAAGCTGCATTTTGTCATCAACCGGGTTCGATCTCACAACCGCTCTCCCTTTGTTTTAATGTCATAAACACAGAGGTTTGGGCTGCCGGTGTCAGGTTCTGCAGCGGTACGGGGAGTTGCTCTCAACGGCTGACCTGGCGAGAAACCCTGGGGAAGCTCAAACATAAGCAGAACTCACATCACGTTCAAAATTTTTAGCAGCCAGAACTGCAGTAATATTTTAATCGGGGTAAACTGCACCGATGGGTGGTTTTCTTCCCCCATTTGTGTTCAGGTAGGGCCCAGTCATGTTGGCAGGCTCTGGGATAAAGAAACCCGATATATGTGTAGGGTGGGGAGCAGAGGTTTAGCTATTTTCTCTCTGTAACTTTCTCTGCAGCCGCTGCCTAACAGCATTTCCAGCTTGTTCTTGTCTTGTATTTTAAATTACAGCCTTCCAGCATCCGCAGTATTTTACCGCTGGCTTTGGCAGTGGGTGCGATGAGGTGTGGAAAGAGTTAACGGTCTTTTGTCAATCCACTTTTGAAAATCTCCTCAACGCTGCAGAATGCGTGCTGTTGTTAATCTCAACTCGATCAGATTACCGCACCCGGTTTCTGCTCACAGGCCAAGTTATTCTGGGAGAGAAGTGATGCAGAGGAGGAGGGGCGGAGGCTAATGGGTGACAGGCGGGTGAGGGCGGGAGTTGGGGGAAAGGAAAGATGTGCTGACGGAGAAGGACATTTGTCGGCTTTAGATCAGATGACAGTTTCCCTTCTTCATTACAGTTCGCGTCCCTGAACTGCCAGAGAGAATACTGGATCTCGCTCCCCCCTCAACATGAAACTATCCGCCTTCAATTTCTCTTCTATTGTGAGCCTTTGTTTTAACAAATCATATTTTGAACGCTGCTGGCTCAACAAGTGGGTTGCAAAATAAATAGGAAAAAAATCCACATTAAAAGTGCGCCAATCACCAGATAACCTCGTTGTGTCGGCCAGCGTCAAACTTACACTACTTATTGTTTTTAATGCATTCGTTGCTGCCTATATTTTGCATATTAAATCGCACTGCTTTCTGACCAACTGATTCTTAATAAACCATTTTAATCCAATATACTTGCTTTTCTTGTATTTTCTCCGTCAATATCCTATCAATACATGCAATAGCTAGATCGAAGATCTGCGGAACACATTAGTAATTTTCAGTATGTGAGCTTTGTGTTTAAGTTGACTCTACCCTGACTATCTGAGAAGGTTTCAGCGCTTCCGAGAACCGGCTGCGATGAGCAATGACGTTAAAGTATTAAAAAGACTAAAATAAAATAATGCCGAGGGGATTTCAGGGATTAATCCTTCGTGAAGGTAAACAGGCGCAGAGTACAAAAGCTGACATTGTTCGTATCGGCAAAAGTAACAGACCAATACTCCATGACCCCGAGGATAATCAGATAGAGAGTGAAAGACAGACACCCAGAGAAATAGAGACATAGGGAGCTGGATAGAAAGGGTGAGAGAGTAGGGGAAGAATGATACAGAGTGAATTAGGGAGCTACTGTGGGAGGAAGACTTGTTAATTTCGGAAAACAGACAGTGACACATTAGGACAATAGTATTAAGCCAGATTGATAAACTAAATTCCTGTCTCTTCATGACCACATAAATTCTCTAAATGAAATCGTTACTGCGGTATTTTAAATAAAATTATTACGTTGATTTTAGCACACATACCAGGACAGATACAATGCAGGTGGGGATATTACTAGATATTGGTCAACAGCTAGAAATATTAATATACCATAAAACGTCCGAAAACAATTGACATACAATGAATTGCTCGAGAATACTGTTCAAATTGCTGTATTGATGTAAAATGGAGATTTCAAAGTGACACAAATAACCCACTGTTTAAAAGTCCAACATTGCAAACGGAATTCGGTCGCACCTGATAAAATTTATCAATACCAAAGGAAAATTATAGACCGATATTGACAATGAAGTGTCGACCACTACTGGGGAGTAGCTGAGAGTGGAATTACATATCGAAATGCCTCAGTTACAAGGGGAGATTGACGATATTTCCATATGAAATATTGAACATGGTACATTTCCAAAACGAAACGCTTTCTTTGTCTTTGATATGGGACAGTGTTCTGTATGCGTGACCTGACAATTTTTATATTGTGTCTGATATATTGTCCTAAGTATGCAACTTTGGTCTGGATTTATTAAGCCTTCAATATAAATTTCACACAAATATGGTATTTTTGTGTGATATTGTGCTGTTATTCGTGATAAAGTGTCCTGACTACTGCAGAATTGTTGAGGGTGCGGGAGTGGGGGTGGATACAGGAGCTGAATGAGAGGAGATACGTTATCTGAAAGAGAAGGAAATGATGATGCAGTCTTTCTTAAGTCTGAATTTTACACCAGTTCATACGAAATAACCTCAATAGCTTTGGACACGTCTGTGAGGGCAAAATCATTGAAAATTGTACTCACTACATGTTATGTTCTCATCCAATAATCTTGACATTTTAATATTCACAAAACAGAGGCGTTTTGCCACAGCCAGGAATCATCAAGCCAGCTGCACAAAGCCTCCCTTTGTTTCCTGGTTTCGAATTCTTTTTTAAGTAACTTTGTTTTTTTTCATAAATAAAGATATTAATATGCGAACGTCTCAAGGAGAGATCTCTCAGGTCTTTCAAATTAAGAAGCCAAAATAATTGCGAAAAAAATCCTCAGAATCTGCATCAATTAATAAACCTTACCAACACGCGTGTAAAATAAGATAGACTGTGAATTTAACTAGCAGCAATCAAAAATTGAGTGGATCCAAATGCTTGGATTAACAAATAAAACTACTCAAGGATTCTCCTCCAATTTAAATTAGTTTAGTTTAAATTACCGGGTAATTAATTTTCTCCTTATTAAATTACTATTTTAGATCCCCGGCTAAGTTTTAACTCTTGAATAATTCAAATCTTGTTAACCAAAGACTCGAAATTCTCAATGGCATGTAAATATATATATTTATGTATTTAAATCGAGAATTATCATTGACCTTTCTACGTCTATATTTTACATTGAAAATTATCAGTGGCCTATGTACCTGCATTTTACTTTGACAACAACCAATGGCCTTTATAGTTCTATACTTTACATTGAAAAGTATCAGTGATCTATATATATTTATATTTTATTTAGAAAAGTATCAATGGCCTGCATATTTCTATGTTTTACGTTGACAATAATCAATGGCCTGTAATATTTCTATATTTTACATTGACAATTATCAATGGCCTGTGTATATCTATATGTTACATTGAAAATTATCAATAACCTGTATATATTTATTTTACGTTCACTTGCTACACTTTATAGAAATTTGTTCATTTAAAATGTCTGCATCCCTGGAAAAAAAAGGAAAAATGGGGGAAGGAGGGGTCAACCTCAATCCCAGCCCAGTGCTGATCTTATTGCTGCCTCTTCCTCGACATACTCTCTCAGTCAAATCCCTTTCTGATTTACATTTTAACGGAGGTTCCTTTCAATTGTACTTTTTAAATTCAGGTCATAAACGTATGCAAATAACATGAGGCTGAAAGCGGAGGGAGTGGTGTGGAGGGGGGTGAGGGGGGGCGCTGTGGAGCGCCATGGATTTGGGTAATTTTGACGAAATGAGCAGCTTGCGAATCGAATCCATGTGCAAAATTCATAACCGGCGACTACAAAACGAATATCCGGGGGAGAATTTTCATAAGAAAATCAAACAAAAACAAAGCCGACCGGTTTCGAATGTTACCGCCTGAAATGACTCGGTAATAACTGAGCCCTGTGGCTGTAGTGAAATCCTATGCGCTGCGAGAATTTCTTAATTCAGCTACAAATAAAAAAACCCACTATGTAAATGTGGAGATAAAATGCCTCCACGATCTGGATGATTCCGCAGTATCAGGCGTTCTTATCCTATCGGTTTAGTCTACGATTGTGTGGGATAGTCTGCAATCTGAGATTCACAGTCTGATTTGGGGGACACTCAATTGGTTCGCGTTTAACACAAACGACCCGAATCGTTGGAAGGACACAAATGGGTTTCTCACACATCCTGAACCTTCAACTGCAAAAGTCACCACTGGTCCATCGGAAATATATGGCTTCCAAAAACGTAAGGCAGAATCTATAATTCCCTTCAAAAATGCCGGGTAAGCAACGATAAACATTCCCTCCTGTTGAGGTTAGACTTACCTGGGGTGAGCGGTGGGAGTCTCGCCATTTTCCGGCCATGTTCTCATTCGGATCTGGGAGCCGAACCTGCCTCAATGGGAGTTTATTTCTTTCTGAAAAGGTTCTTTGTGACACCGAAGCGGGCCGGCAAGACTGAACCAGCTCTCCCTCTGTCTTTGAATGCCGCTCAGAAACCTCTGAAAGTGTTCGGAGCCCCGTCCAAACACATCTACATGAAATTTTCCACAGGGATTCGGAGCCCTTGCCCCTCTGGAGTGTCTGCAACAATTATTTGAGTAGATCCTCCTTCTAGCGTCTCCCAACTGCGGATCCTATACTCCAATCTCCCACTACCACCGCCACCAGCAACCACCACCCGCGCACCCCGCCCCCCCCCCACACCCCCACTTCCCCCACCTCCCGGCTCGGCTGTTTGAAGCTACCTGTTTCATTGGCAGCACCGCCAAACAAAGGAAGGAGTCGAGAGCGGTCGCTGGTGCATGCCTTCCGTGATACCGGATCGCAAATATGCTCAACGGACTGTCTCTTGTCCCTGTACCGTCAGGAACGGGAGCCGCTGGCTCTGTCTGTCCGCTTTCTGCTGGGGTCTGCCCCAATCCTCCTCACCATCTCTCTCTTTACCTCTCTCTCTATCTAACCCACCTTTCTCATTCTCTCTCTCACAAATTAACTGAACCAAACAAGTCCAAGGTGGGGATTTGCCCGCAAAGACAGTAAACATCTTCCCCTTTCTTTCATTCAGTGGTAATCTTATCTCGCCCTCTCTCTTTCTTTCTCTCCAATGTCACTGACTCTGCAATCTCTCCAGGTGAGTTTTAAGGTGGCTCAGAGATGAACCAAGCTCACCTTAAGAAGCACAGGCACATACCATTCCTCGCAACGAGCCCGGATCTACCATCAGGCCTGGGCAGGGAGGGAGGAGTTATTGGGGAGGGGGGTGGTGTGGGCGCTGAGATGGTTCATTTTAGAAATACCTTTCTGCAAAATTATACAAGAGCAAGCGGGCCTTTCACAAAGCAACATGTTAATGAGAGTAGCTTGTTGACGGAGATCCTCTGGTGTAAAAGCACTGCTGTGTTTTCACTGGCTGGGGAGGATATGCGGTCATGGTGCTGCTGTGGGATTGAGTTCCCTGCTGACACACCTACCTGTTCATGCCGCAGGCCGCTGTGATCACTGTCTGCGGTTAGAACTCTCTCCCAGGCTAACCCTTCTCTCTCGGTCTCTCTCTTTCTGTCTTCCCCCTGTCTCCTCTTTCGCTCTCCCCCTCCCCTATCACTCCCCAGCTTGCTCAATGCCGATTCAGGCGCAGAGAGTCACCAAGCTTTTACAAAGTACTCTCTCTGCTCTGTGTGTGTGTGAGAGATGAGGAAGCCAGGCGCTCACACAGGACAGACAGCTGCAGTCCTCTCCTCCCTGCCAGCTGGGGTATGGGATTAGTATTACCTGGCCTGTACGGAGTGTTCGACTGACATCTTAAACCGCGGTCTAATGATAGCCGGTTGACATTTTTAAGTGAATGGGAATGCTGCCGGCGCCACTTCCCACCTCCCAAATACACACTTTTCACATTTCTGCATGGCCTCCCCGAGTCTCTTCCTTGCCGCGGGCATTTCATTGAAATCTAATGTCTAATCGCGTGTTCTGCACTTTGTCAGTGTTTTGCTGACGTTCCCAATCTCTGTCTCCCAGTGTCTCACAATCTCTCTCTCAGCCTCTTGTACCTCTCCGCCTTTCTCATTGTTTCTCTCCCTCTGTCGCTTTCGTTTGTCACTCTGCTGTCCCCTATCTCTCCTTCTCTATCTCTCCATTTGATGGTTCACCCCACCATCTCACGCTCTCTCTTTGGTCATTCTCATCCGAGCCATTGAAATTGAAGTTCAACTTTAAACGAATATCCCACCCCAGCCCCACCCTAGCACACGCGCTAATGAGACCGATTTTGGAGCTAACGCCTGCTGTACAGGCTGAAATATGTGTTGCAATTATATTTTACAAACACTTCTAAAATGTTCCAAACAGGCAATTTTAACAAATATTGGCAGCTTTGCAGCTCATTGTAACCCGGATTCTCAATTCGGTGTTCTACTCCTGATTCATTAGTGGTGCCTTTTTAAACCTATTTTGTCGCTTCTTCATAAAATTTCCGATTTAACTTTATTGTCCAAACTCGCCCTCTCACAGGTGAATAATTTCATGGTAATAAAATTCGCTAAATCGCACTACCTCTCGGCCGTCCATTAGCTCTTTCTTTGTGTGCATCTATCTGTATGTGTGGGTCTGTCTATATGCATTTCTGTAAATGTGAGTGTGCATCTCAATTGTGCAAATGTGCCTTTCCATATGAATGTCCGTGAGTGTGCGAATCACATCTGACCTGTTCAGTAATCCATTCAGCATTATCTTCTAGTTTTGCTTCCAAGCCTGGGCGTCTCTCTCGTTCTCCGTTCTCGGTGCTTTCCCTCTTGTCTAACAATTCCGAAAGATCGGATGTCATGGTGCAGATGAATTTCCTCGCGCCCCCTCTGTGTAGCCTCTTCCAGGCTGCCAGCAGCCAGCCCTCGTCATCAACATCATCCTGGAACCACAGACAAGTCTCTGCTTTAGAGTCTCCCTTCCGTTTACACAGGTAACAATTTCAGACACGCATTCTTTACACGTAATTATACATCTGCTCACAAAGCAGAAACCGAAAGAGCTGTTCCACAGTAACCGCTCTCTAGATGCAGTTTACCATTGAGGTGAGGGTAAAGGATTGAACAAGTGGTGAAAGCAGTTTTAACAAGCGCTGTGCAGCATATATTTACTGTCAATTTAACCATCACCCTCCAAATCTTTCCAAAACCAGGCTGAATTAGACGGAAACAAATTTATGCTCATGTGATTTGATTTTTAAAAAATGAACACAAATAACTACACAGTATGACTACAGCTTGTTCGGTTAAAAAAAAGGATGGCATAGAAATTGCTGGAGAAACTCTGCAGCTCTGGCAGCATCTGTGGAGAGAGAAACTGAGTTTTGAGTCTGTTGTGGCTCTTCTTCAGAGCTCTGAAGAAGCAAGAGTCATATTGGACTTGATACATTAACCCTTTTTCTCTCAACAGATACTGCCAGACCTGCTGAGTTTCTACCAGACCGTCTGTTTTTATTTCAGATTTCCAGCAACCCCCTACTTTGCTTTTAATTCATAAAGAGATGTGCGATTGACGAGTTTTACATCATGGATTAAGAGGAGCAGCTTCTGGTCTTAATGAGTGGGGCTGGGGTGACAGGGATAATGACACGAATGCTTTGCTAAGTTCATTTAGTGGACCACTTAGATTGGCCAAGGTCACTTTCATTGATATCAGTTCTTTATTCCCAGATAGTTCTGAGTAACTCATTTCCAATTCTCAAACGGCGAAGATGGAGTTGTTGAGAGCATGTTTTTCTGGCTGATTGATCTAGGATTACTGGCCAATCACATTGACACTACCTTGCTCTAACCTTGTTAACTTGCCAATTTCTTGAGAAATAATTAAAGATCTTGGGAAAGCAGACTTGTATCATTTAAGTAATCTGACATATTACGTACAGGTGAGGCAAGGGATCTGGATTTGTACTTCACACATTCAAGGTATTTGTACCTGTTACCACCTCCTTTCAAACACATTTAGGGCGAGTTAAACCACAGTCCCAGGCCTGGCAACGGCCTTTTTTGAACAAGAGAAAGTTCTGCAGTAAATATGAATTGAGGGTAGTGATATAAAATTGTATATTTAGCACACTATAGGGGTCGAGCTTATATCAGGTTAATTAATAATACAAATATATACAAGATTACTTTATTTGCAATTATTGAATGAATCTGAAATAATTTTGTTTATTTACAGAGAATTTGGTCACCCATCAGTTTTCCTTTCTGACCGTCTCATCCCACACCCGCCCCACAAACCCCCCCCCCCCCCCCAACCAATCGATAAAACTGTTTAAATCCAGTTACACATCCCTGCCCGTGGACTTCGCTTGTTACCTTGTCCACGGACCTTTTTTTTAAAAAGAATCGTTCATGGGATGTGGGCGTCACGGGCTAGGCCAGCATTTATTGCCCATCGCGAAGTTATCCCCTCTCCGTCCGTGAATCGATTTCGACCCAGTTACCCATTTTCTGATGATAAACCGGTTTGAACCCAGTTACCCATTCTCTGATGATAAACCGGTTTGAACCCAGTTACCCATTCTGTTTACTGTAATCAGAATCAATCTCCTATTAACCAGAAACCCCACGATAGCAATAACCATTCTTGACCAAAAATTCTTTGCAACATTTGTTGTGAATAAAATTAACGATAAAAATTAATGTGTCCCTATTAAAGTTCATGCATTAATTCTATTAGCTTTGAATTTAGCATCTGGTTGATGCATGTTGCAATCGCTATTGGTAGGACGGCAATTTGTTTTGCTCTAAACGGCGACCCAGTTTTCCTTGTTAGAAACGTTGTGTGAAAACGTGACTCAGGGAGAGACAGCATGGAATGACAAATGGAGGTCTCCAAACTCTCCCTCCCTGTCTCTTTCAGATCTCCAGATATTTTAACTCACTCTAGCGCCTACCTGAGTATCCCGACGAGGTATCTGCCCTCCAGGCCAATCTCTCTTTCTCCTGGTTGGACTGTCTTTCCTTGGCCAAGGCCCTGAATCAGGATTCTTGGGCGCCAGACGATTTCGTTCCTTCGAATTCTGTCTCTGCTCACTGTAAAACCGAATGGAATGGCAAAGTATTGACGAAGCATCAACTACCCACGTCCCCATTTACTTCTCAGAACGTAGCTACAAAATAAATAACAAAAATGAAGCAAATGGAGCTGGGGGAGGGGTGGGGGGAGTTGAGAGTGAGACAGGCGAAGAGTGGAGGTCAGGTACAAGATCAGGTTTGATCCTCTCTGCCAAATTGGCACTCCCTTTATACCAGTGCAGCACCCAGTCTGCCCTCTTGTGAGTCGGCTTGTTTTCCTCGCTCTCGCTTACCTGCTGTTGACAATGACTCAGATACGTTTAGAAGCCCCTTTTCCATATTTGATGAAGTATCTGAACTTGATCCTGTCTCTCTATCCCCCACAAGCCCCTCCCAACCAACAAGGCCTCCCTGTCTTTTCAATCTATTCCCTGCTTTCACCAAACCCGGGCCGGGCTCCCTGGGAAAGGAATCCAACCAGACCCCATTGTTTCGTGCCCACGTGCGTTGGAGCCTGACGGTATTGCACGAAAGGCGACCCACCAGAACCTGAGCCGGCACTGAAAGCTGAACCGGTCGTCTTCACAAATAGGAGATTGGGCTCCAGTGACTGATCAATATTTAACAGGGCCGGATTAAACTCCCACTTTACACCGCTAGGCTGCGTGTGAAGTCCCTAGCCTCGGCTATGTACTATCATCACCAGGTGTAACGCTATCTCACCTGTCTGGCATTTTTCTCGTCCAGTCACCGTAACCGAACCTAGCGGAACAACGAGGATGCATAAATTAAATACAACCCCCAGTGGTTAACACGTACTGGGCAGGGTAATTTTAATGTTTCCATGTGCCTGCACGAGGCTAATTTCAGCCCCTGTGTATTCTTGTGTTGGATCATTTAGACCGGATAATCTCGCTGCCTGGAAATGAGACTGACCCAATCTCACACAAACCCCACTCTGCAGCAAGTGATAGATGAAATACAACTTTTTTCAAAAGTTGGTGTATCACATTGACATTATATGTGATACATACAGGTGAAAGGAAGCTGGAAAATCTCATCAGCCTTTTAGGATTGAGAGTTCATGTTTCAGTACGATGACTTTCTAACAGGACATGATACAAATCCTGCGCCAATTGTGAGCGCTGCAGTTTGAAACAATTTAACGGGTGTTTCCTGATGAGCGCTTGAGTGTCTATGATTCTGTGTATGTGTGCACCTGTATGTGTGCATGCCTGTGTAGGGATGTGAGTGTCTAAAGGTATCTGAGTGGGGAATGAATGGCTATTATATAGATATCCCTGAGTGAGGGTCTCTCTGCGTTTGTTTGAGTATACTGTATGGATACAACACAGATCTATTAATGTACTTCTTTGTGTAACAGTAAATATGGCTGGGTATAAATGAGCGGGCCTATGAGCCGATGGACACAACTAAATTATAGCTTCATTGATAAATCCCCAACCAAACAATATTTTCTCTTATCAGCGACAGAATAGGCAGCTCCGCATTCCTCGTTTCCTGTTGTTGTTGAGGTAATCCAGTTAATGTAATAGATTTAGGGAGACAGGAATTGTTCAGGTCCCGGCTTTTGAAATTCGGGCCTGAGTTTAAATCTGACCAAAACCATGGAATGGAGGTTTTTGTTGGCTGTAAAGATTGGGTGTGACTTCGATTCAGTCTAATTCCTCGCGGACCTGGGCCCAAGGCACAAAAAAATCAAACAGTCCTCATTGAACACATAATTGGAAATGTCAATAAGGATCGTGGAACCAACTTAGGGAGTAAGGGTGGTCTGTCCTGTAGCTGTCCTGGGAGGACACGGCACTGATACTCAAACCCCGAAATGCAGAAGTGTTTTAGTCCCTAGTATTGTGTGCCTCGAACAAGCTGTCGCAAGAATGACCCCATATACCCTTGGCCCCTAAAAGACCAAAAATCTGCCTCAGCGTTCAGTGCTCAATCGTGGGACATCTTCTGAGACAGACAGTTCCTGATACTGAATGATGCCCCCCTGAACCCCAGAGTATATGCCTATGTTCTAGATGCCTCAGCGAGAGGAAACAATCTCATTGTCTATCCTGTCAGACCCCTGTAGAAGTGTGCATCTTTCAATGAGATCACATCTCAAGAAAGATGGGGAATTTAATCATAGCTTTTTTGTTAAAATAAGCGTTCTTCAGGAGAGTTGTTCGCTGGTCCATTACAACAGAGAGTGCTGGAGAATCTCAGCAGGCCTGGCAGCATCAGTGGAGAGAGAAACAGAGTTAACGTTTCGAATCCTGCCTGACTCTTCTTCAGTCTCGGCTGTCTTCATTTCGGATTTCCAGCACCCGCAGTGTTTTGCTTTGATTTCATTGTACGCCATTGTCCTCTCAGTTACTGGATAAACAACACAGGATTCAGTCAACACTACCCACACCAACAACTTTCAAGATGAACTGCAAAAAGTAATACGTCAATTGAGAACCCAGCACAACCAACGATTAAATCAAAACAAACCACTTGATTGTTTATTTAAGCATGATGCAATTTATAATTTGCTACTCACTTCAACGTCTAATTAATTTCTCAGGGCGATTACTCTATGCCTGTAAAGTACTTTCCCATTTTAAAGCTGATTTTGAAAAAAAAGTTCAAATTTGGAGATGTCCATTTTGAGAAAAGGGCGCTTTGAAGGAAAAAAACTCGACTGAGTGTATTAGCAAACTGTGAGCGGTGCTGATGTGGATGTAGCTTCCAAACAAATCGATCGAAAATTTCATTCACCTCATAAAACATAAAATGACCATTCCCTGTTTATTTGCTCATTAACTCGTTAATGGAGGAAATATACCAACACGGACAACGGAATTTTCTTTCTAAAACACCACTTTTTTAAAAATCCTCAATTCGTGTAATACTGAGTCAGGAATAAGAAACTCAGCAACCCTACCTCTAACCATGATGTCATTAACCATTGTACAGAAATGTGTAAAATATCAAACATTTGGGAGATTTGCTGGTTTCTGGTTATCTCGTAACGTTCTGCATCTATGATGAACAACCTTTAATTAATCCGTCCCTTCGCACGTGAAGTCGGTAGACTGCATGGGGGTTCACAAACTTGCAAATATAAATTTTAAACACGGGTGCCATAACTTCTTCTGCGCCGTTCTGCGTTTAAGATAATGACAACGGTTCCATCCCGAAGTGGTTCGATTCGTATCAAATAAATAACCCACTGCTTCTCAGCTAACATCTTGTTCCCTTTAAAATGATCTCAGTTACAAGTAGAAGTGAAAGGAAAATTGTTCGCTTTACATTGGAAAAGGTGGGGAAGCAGTTAATGACGTTATTTTTATAAGCTCCCTCGCTTTTAAATTTGAATGTTTGTGTCTCTATTTTCAGTGCAGAATGATGCTCGGATTGTTTCAAAAACCTCTTTCCCCGGCATCCTTTGTTTTATTATCAACGCAATGTCGTTTATGATCCGGAAACCGATCCCATAAGCTGGGACCAACGCAGGCAGCTCTCAGTTAACGGACCTCTCCTGGTCCCACTCCTCCCCCAACCCTCACATAACGAAAGCTCGCAACTCTACTGTGATTTTTTGGCTATTGACTACAATGGAACGAAATATTACAGGGATGGGACGGCGTGGCGAGGAATTAGAATCGAGGGCTGCAGTGAGGCGAGGTCCTGAGATGGTGGGATTCAGCCTATCGTGCTCTGAGAATGATCCCAGACTGACACAATAGATTTCTTTTTAAAGTGCGAGAGAAACTTTGTAGTTTAACGGTCCTTTTTATTTTGACCCGAGACACAGCTAATGCATATTCGCTGCGCCATTGTTTTTCACGTTTAATCAGCGCTCAGTGATTCTGCTGTTTCTGCATTTGCCAATTGGGAATGAGGAACAAAGTATTCAAAGAGACTGTTCTCAGAGAGTCTGTTGCTATCCTTTCATAATGCTTACATCAACTTTAAATTGAAACAAAAATGAAAAAGACACGAACCTGTCAATAAATCAGCCCCATTCTCGCATCTGTGCACAAATAAAGGCAAAATACTGCGGATGCTGGAAATCTGAATCAAACACAGAGAACGCTGGAGAAATCCAGCAGGGTCTTTGGAGAGAGAAACAGAGTTAACGTTTCGAGCGTTCGTACAAATCCTAACTGTGGATTCGGAGTCTAGTTTGATGGGATAATCTCCTCTTCCCACCCTTAAATGCATCTCTCCAAACAGAAGCATCTGTAAAAAATAAAGTATTCCCCGAATGGGTTAAGACCAAGTGGTCGAATCGGCGGCGGACAGAGTCACTTTATTCCACCTATTTTTGAAGCGAAGTGTCGCTTCAGATGTTTGCTTACTTATCCCGAACGATAAATTGCTCATCACGAAGCTAGCCTGCTTTGTGTATGCGCATCCCGCGTTAATGTTATGATTCCCTGCCAACATCATCACCTGCATTTGAAGAGTGCACTCAGGCAAAGATAGAGTGATAATTTAATGTGATATTTTCCCCCACAGACCGTGTTGACTCTGAAAAATACCATCACTGTCTGTCAGAATACCATTCTTATCGAGACATGGATAGATCATTGCGGCACCTCCTGTTAGTCCACTCATTCTGCCTCTTCAACAGACAACTTCCCTTCAGCCCGTTTGCTTTCTGATTAAGATCGTAATTTGGCCCCAACTTCTCTCAGAGCTAAACAGTCTCCTCTGAAGACGCTTGAGTTGTTAGGTGATTCATAGATTTTTTTTAAAAATCTGTTCGCCTGATCCAGATGGCAAGAGTAAGTAAATGGCCAATGCTGTGGTGAAGGGTTTTGAAACTTCACATCTGTAAATGTTACTGACGAAAACACTCTTCCTCCAAATTCAACCCGTTTCAGCGTCATTGAATTTTAAGCCCCCACCCCACCTCATTGCAAACAGCCTGCATTTACATTTTTGAAAGATCCTTTGACAAGGATCAAATTATGTCTAAAATAAATGTTCGGCAAAAATAGAAGTTGCAGGAAAAGCTCAGCAGGTCTGGCAGCATCCGTGGAGAGAATCAGAATTAACGTTTCAGGTCGAGTGACCCTCAGAACAAATAAATATTTAATTTCAATTGCTTTAAATTGAGCAGCAAGTAAAAATAATGCTAGAGAAACTCAGCAGATCTGTAGGGTAGAGAAACAGAGTTCACGTTTGTCCAAAGATTCTTCTTCGAAACTGATGGTCTCCATTCTGTCGAAGTTCAGAGGCTTCCGTGGTGTTGCTGGTCAGAATGTAGCTGATGCGGTTTGTGAGACGTTGGCTGTGGTCCGGTGAATAATATTTTCACCTCCGACCCGTGAAATCCCGCTTCAGAGACTTAACACCAAGTCTAGGCTGACAGTCCAGAGCCATCTTTCGCGGCGATGTTACACTGACCTCGGAGGCAGTATCCAGGGATTTCTCATCAATATTTAACCCTCAGCCAACTTCACTAAATTAGATTATCTGGTCATTACAACATTTTTTTTTAAATTGGGAATTTGCTGTGTGTACGTTGACTGCTTCATTTCCTACATTACAGTGGGAACAACACTTTGAAGGTCTTACCTTGACTGTAATAAAACAGCTTTGAGCATCAGAACATTCCTAAAATTAAAATTGCAGTTATTTTGCATTACAACCTTTCAGGACACCTCAAAATAGCTGGCAGTCAGGGAATAGAGACAATAGGAACTGCAGATGCTGGACAATCTGAGATAACAAGGTGTGGAGCTGGATGAACACAGCAGGCCGAGCAGCATCATAGGAGCAGGAAAGCTTGATGTTTC
>JAHRHZ010000046.1:15289651-15352988 GCA_024137785.1 Ginglymostoma cirratum
GAAACATCAAGCTTTCCTGCTCCTATGATGCTGCTCGGCCTGCTGTGTTCATCCAGCTCCACACCTTCTTATCTTGCAGTCAAGGAAGTTGTTTTGAAATGTGTTTACTTCTGGTGTCCAGGTCAACAGTTGTCTCACAAGGTGTACTCCGTCTCCCCAAGAAATCTACAGGCATTATCTCCCATGTCCCCTTGCCCACATATCTAAATGTTTACCCCACCATCCATGCAAAATCCTGCCTGTACTTCAACTTCCTTCCATCTTATATGCATTCTTGTCCCCCAGATCCATTCTTATCGCTCCCCCCAAAAAAAATCAATATTTGAATCTGTCCAATCAGGTTTCCACTCTGTCACAATACTGAAACTTATCGAACTTACAAATTACATTTCTGTGACTGTGACAACATTAAACTATCCCATTTCATCACTCTCAACTTGTCTGCAGCTGTTGATGTGGTTGACCACAACATCCACATCTCCCACTTATCCGCTGTCATCTAGTTACATAAGACAGCACACATTTGGTTCCAATTTTATCTATCTAATCATAACCAGAGCATCACTTGCAATGGTTTCCCCTCCCACTCCTCCACCATTATCTCTGAAGTCCACAAAGATCCATCCTTGGAAACTGCCTATTTCTCACCTGCTGTTTCTCAGCAACCCTATCCAAAGGCACAATGTTTTCATACGTACATCCAGCTCTACCTGACCACCACCCTTTTCAACTCTTCCGCTATTGAACAGACTGCCTGTCCAATATCAAGTACTGGATAAGTAGAAATTTCCTTTAATTAAATATTGGGAAGACTGAAGCCATTGTCTTTTGTCTCTATCATTTAGGGAACATTTGCTGAAACTCTCTTCTATTCTTTTCTTAACACCAAACTTAGCTATTGCAATGCATTCCTGATCAGGACCCCACGGTCCACCCTCTGTAATCTTTTTTCTCTATTGTAGGAAGTGGGCATCGCTGGCTGGCCAGCATTTCTTGCTCATCCTTAGTTGCCCTTGAGAAGGTGGTGGTGAGCTGTTTTTTGGTCAATATTTATCCCTCAAGTTTATGTGGTCATTTTCACATTGCCATTTGGAAGGAGCTTGCTGTTCACAAATGGGCTACCATGTTTCTGCATTGTACCCTCAACGTATCTTCATACAGCATAGTTAATGCAAAAATAATTCAAGGACAATGCTCAGGTGGCACTGTGGCTCAGTGGTTAGGGCTGCTGCCTCACAGATCCAGGGACCTGGGTTCAATTCCAGTCTTTGGCGACTGTCTGTGTGGAGTTTGCACATTCTCCTTGTGTCTGCATGTGTTTTGTCCGGATCCTCCAGTTTCCTCCTGCGATTCAAAGTTGTACACGTTAGGTGGATTGGTCACGATAAATTTCTCAGTGTCCAGGGATGTGTAGGTTAGGTGGGTTAACCAATGGAAGTGCAGGGTTAAAGGGATGGAGCAGGGGATGCTCTTCGGAGAGTCAGTGTGGACTTGTTGGGCTGAATGGCCTGTTTCCACACTGTGGAGATTCCATGAAAATTCTACGATATAAAGTGAAATTTGACACTGAATCAGATAAGGTGATTACGGCAAATGGGTAAAAGGTGACACAGAAGGATTGGCTTTAAAGAGCATCTCAAAGGAGGAAAGAGAGATAGAGAGCCAAAAGGATTTAGGGGAGGAATTTTAAGAGCTTAGGGCTGAGGCAACTGAATGCCGAGCCACCAGTAGATAAGTGATTAAAATCAGAGCTGCTGTAGAAGTTCGAATTAACTGAGTGCAGATACAGTGGGAGGTCATGAGGTTATGGGAAATTAGACATAAGGAGGGGTGCCATGGAGGGAACTTGAAAACATCAGTCTGGATTTTAAACACAAGCCATTGTTTGATCAGAAGCCAATGAATGTCAGTGAACACGTGAGTGATGGGCAAAGGGGACTTGGTGGAAAGACAGGGGCAGCAGAAGTTTGCAAGACTTCCTTCAATGTTGCTGGGTCAAAATCCTGGAATTCCCTCCCCGATGGCGTTGTGGGTCAACGCACAGCAGGTGGACTGCAGCGGTTCAAGAAAGCAGCTCACCTTGCTTTTTATTTGCAGCTGTGTGATTGCTGCTTTAATGAAAGTGTACAAAGTGTTTCACTTTAATCTACCGTTGGAAAGATAGTACCTTGAATAGTGCAGTAGTACCTCAGTATTGCACTGGAACATCACTTCAGATTTTCGTGTACATATCTCACAGTGAGTCTTGAACTCACACATTTCTGTTTCCATGTGTTGGGTGTTGTAAACAAAGCCATAGCTAACACAAGACATACAGTTATGGGGGATATGAATCCTATACTACATAACTGCAAATATATTAGAATGTTTTGTGCTAGGGAATGGAACATTTTCACTGACAGCAACAGGTACTCCCAGCTCTGATATGGCCTACCCTGTCCCAACATCAGAAGAACGCTGCCCAAATGCACCAGTAGTGTTATGTTTTCACATCCAACTTGTGACCATTCTTAACAAGAATGACAATTGGCATCAAACTAGGGGAGATAGTAGGAACTGCAGACGCTGGAGAGTCTGAGATAACAAGTGTAGAGCTGGATGAACACAGCAGGCCAAGCAGCATCAGAGGAGCAGGAAAGCTGACGTTTCGGGCCTAGACCCTTCTTCAGAAATGGGGGAGTGGAAGGGGATTCTGAATTAAATAGGGAGAAAGGGGGCAGATAGAAGACGGATAAAGGAGAAAATAGGTGGAGAGGAGACAGACAGTTCAAGGAGGCAGGGTTGGAGCCAGTAAAGGTGAGTGTAGGTGGGGAGTTAGGGAGGGGATAGGTCGGTCCAGGGAGGACGGACAGGTCAAGGAGGTGGGATGAGGCTAGTAGGGAGGAGATGGAGGTGGGGCTTGAGGCGGGAAAGGATAGGTGGGAGGACAAGTTAGGGAGGCTACAAGCTGGGCAGGTTTTGGGATGCGGTCGGGGGAGGGGAGATTTTGAAGCTTGTGAGGTCCACATTGATACCATTGGGCTGCAGGGTTCCCAAGCGAAATATGAGATGCTGTTCCTGCAACCTTCGGGTGGCATCGTTGTGGCACTGCAGGAGGCCCAGGATGGACATGTCATTCAAGGAGTGTGAGGGGCAGTTGAAATGGTTTGCAACTGGGAGGTGCAGTTGTTTGTTGTGAACCAATCGTAGGTGTTCCACGAAGCGGTCCCCAAGCTTCCGTTTGGTTTCCCCGATGTAGAGGAGGCCACAACGGGAACAGAGGATACAGTATACCACATTAGCAGATGCACAGGTGAACATCTCTTTGTTGTGGAAGGTCTTCTTGGGGCCTGGGATGGGGGTGAGGGAGGAGGTGTAGGGGCAAGTGTAGCACTTCCTGCGGTTGCTTGGAAAAGTGCCAGGGGTGATGGGTCTGGAGGGTAGTGTGGAGCAGACAAGGGAGTCACAGAGAGAGTGGTCCCTCCGGAAAGCAGATAAGGGTGGGGAGGGAAAAATGTCTTTGGTAGTGGGGTCGGATGGCAGATGGTGAAAATGTTGGAGGATGATGTGTTGGATCCGGAGGTTGGTGGGGTGGTACGTGAGGATGAGGGGGATTCTGTTTTGAATGTTATTGCAGGGAGCGGGTGTGAGGGATGAGTTGCGGGAAATGCGAGAGACACGGTCGAGGGCCTTTTCGACCACTGTGGAAGGGAAGTTGCGGTCCTTGAAAAACGAGGACATCTGGAATGTCCGGGAGTGGAATTCCATCTCTGGCAGCTACTTCACTAACACCTTCCACCCCAGCCTTAAGTTCAGCTGGACAATCTCTGATACCTCTCTCTCCTTCCTGGACCTCTGGGAACCACCTGGGATCCAATATCTATTTCAAGCCTACCGACTCCCACAGCTACCTAGAGTACACCTCCTCTCACCCACCTTCCTGCAAAAAGGCCATCCGCTATTCCCAATTCCTTCGCCTCCGCCGCATCTGCTCCCGTGATGAGGCATTCCACTCCCGGACATCCCAGATGTCCTCCTGCAGTGTCGCAATGATGTCACCCTAAGGTTGCAGGAACAGCACCTCATATTTCGCTTGGGAACCCTGTAGCCCAATGGCATCAACGTGGACTTCACAAGCTTCAAAATCTCCCCTCCCCCAACCGCATCCCAAAACCAGCCCAACTCGTACCCACCTCCCTAGCCTGTCCTCCCACCTATCCACTCCTCCCACCTCAAGCCCCACCCCCATCTCCTCCCTACTAGCCTCATCCCGCCTCCTTGTCCTGTCCATCCTCCCTGGACCAACCTATCCCCTCCCTAACTCACGTTTACTGGCTCCAACCCCGCTTCCTTGACCTGTCTGGCTCCTCTCCACCTCTCTTCTCCTTTATCCATCTACTATCAGCCTCTCCCTTTCTCCCTATTTATTTCAGAATCCCCTTCCCCTCCCCCATTTCTGAAGAAGGGTCTAGGCCCGAAACGTCAGCCTTCCTGCTCCTCTGATGCTGCTCGGCCTACTGTGTTCATCCAGCTCTACAGCTTGTTAAACTAGAGGAGACTTTTGTTGTGTTTTCATCATGATTAAGAACTAAACTAAAATCCCATCAAACTGAATCTATGTAGAATTCTTAGAATTGCTCATACAGAAACAGTCCACTCCATCCAACTGGCCAAAGCAGCGTTTATATTCCATACAGACTTGCTCACAACGCATTCAACTTAGGCCCATTCACATATTCTTCTATTCCTCATTCCCTCATGTGCTTATCTAACTTCTCCATAAATATATCAATGTTTTCCACCACAACCATTCTTTGTGGTAATGAGTTCCACATTCTGGGTTAAAAATTAGACTTGGCTTATCCAGTTTTATCTCTCCTCTATGTGTTAACTCATTACTGGACTTTGACTACAGGTAAATATTTGTTAGTTGCGAACTTTACAATATTTGACCACAAAGGGCACATTAGCAATGTGTAAGCAGCTTAAATTAATATATACACTGAGAAAACATCTAAAAGTGAGGACAAAACAAATGAAAATATGGATAACAATAGGATAGGAAGTGTGATTAAAGAAAGAGCCAATTGGGAGAGAAAGATATGAATCATGAAGAAAGATTGCAATTATGTAAGAAGGAATGAGTTATACAGAAGAGAGAAAGGGGAGAAAGATGATTGGGAGTCCTGGAAATATAGAGATAAAAATGAAATGATTAAGGAAGAGGAGTGAGGGTGGAAGAGGAAATGCAGAAGAGGAGGTAGAAAAGCAATTTTTTTTCTGAGCATTATTCACTACAGGCACAAAAAATGATGGAGAAAAATAGGAATAAACATTGGTTGTCATTTTATCTCCCAATTGTGAATTGTAGGAAATTTATTCAAAGGAGGAACACCCCTCATCACCCTGCTTGATTATTTTGGTGACAATGCTTGGTTTGTTACCTCATTGCCTATGAAGCTGAGTTTAAGTAGCATTTGGTGAAATCCCATCTCAGTGATGTTGAATCACCTGTTAGCACTGGAAGTCCTTCAGCTCAGATTCATTATTTGTATTCTGGGCACATTGGTAATTTTTTTTTCAAGAAAGTGATAAAAACAAGTGTTGAGAAGCTGATGGTCCAACAAGCTGTCTTGGTTTGTCATTTCAACTCCTCATTATGTATTCAAATCCAGTCTGAGGTCATGAAACAATAGCGTGCTGTCTACTAAGCTTCTGATCACAAAGTGAGATTTTTAGGATGAGACTTTCCTAAATGTCCTTTATAGTATTTAGAGGATGGAAGTAGTTTGGACTAAATTCAAACATAGGCTATGGAATTGAGAGGTGAGATAATAACACAGTAAGGAAAGAGTAACAGGTCCAGTGCGGTACCGATGAGGTTTTGTACTTTGTACCACACAAACAGTGATGCCTTTGAGAATATAAATTAAGGCCCCATCTACACTCTCAAGTTACTATGGAAGATCCCATAATATCACTTTGAACAACAGCAGGGGAACCATGCCCATGTCCTGGAAAATGTTTATCCCTCAACAAGCATCACTAAAACAGTTTTTCTGGCTGACATCTTATTTTTACTTATGGGATCTTACTGTGCACACATTGGTCACTGTGTTTCCTACATTACAACAGTAACTATGCTTCTAAAATAATTCTCTGGACGTATAGGACTTTGGGATATCCTCTGCTTCTGAAAGGTGATACAACTGTTATTTAATTATTTCTATCAATTTATCTATTGCTCGCTATCTCTTTTTAAGTTGTTACTATTTCATGAGATCAGGTCATTGTCAGTAGATCACTACCAGACACGTTGACTGGTAGTGAGTCATACGCTTTGATGCCAAAGAAAGGAATATGCACATAGACACCAGCTTTTGGCAAAGATACAGAGTGAGAGAGAGGAAATACAGTGAATAATGTAGAGTGTCCTGGGGGATGGGAGCAGGACAGGCGTGTGTGGAGGGAAAGCAGGGATAAGTGAGAGAAAAAAAAATCAGTCAAACCGGTCTGTGCAGTACCTCAAGATCAGATTCCAATGAGAAAGGGATAATCAGCTGAGACTAAGGAACATGCTAGACAGCCTAACAACTATTCAATGACACACACAGATAAAGTTACATTTTAATAATTATTGTGGATTCAACTGTAGATCATTAAAGAAAGTTACACTGACCATTTCAGAAATTAAATCTGGATGATTTCTTTTTCCCCTGTTTATCCGTTTTTTACCTCTTCTCCCTCCTGATTTCTGGCTGGTTCAAAGGCCCCAAGATTCCAGATAGCCTTTTATTTCACCATTCAGGGAATTATTCTTTGAATGTAAACCTCGTGTCAATGGGCTATTTGACTATAGGGGCTAGTCTAGTGCTTGGTCCTAAATGTTTCTTTGTTGTGAAGGGTCTTTGGCTGAAATGGTAACTATTTTGTATTCTCATTCCTGAACCATTCCTCACCCAATGTCAGCGGGAGTGACTTGCAGGTCCAAGTAGCAGGAGCAGATGGACTGCATTCCTTCTCTCTTACCTTTTCTTAACCAAGCACCAATTTAACCTTTTTACCAATGCATTGGCAATGCTCAGTTAACTCAGTCCAAACTTCGGACAAAAGCTGGTCCCTTCCAGTCTAAAACACTATTGACTGAAGACATAATTTGCAGTCCCTTTTAATCTGATAGACAAAGATTCTATAATGGCTTCCAGAATGCACAGTTGCTTGTTCCTATGCAAAATGTAAAACAAGTTCCGAGATGTAAATGAGGATGATTTATAACAACAAATCTCCAACATATGTACTGTTTTGTTTATTAATAAATGATATATAAAATAAATTGTCCTATTGGTTTATAATTGTTCTTGTCTCACTAGTATTTGCCACGTCACTTTCTAAAAGATCACGGGTGCATTTAAGCCTATAGCACCCAGCAAGGAGGTGATCCATTCATATTGATCCTGCATCATTCTATCATATGACTAGATAATTGGCTGCACAAGCAAACCCCTGATCATAAAGGACATGTGGCCTGCTTACAGGACAAAGCAAGTTGTTAAACCTAATATACTTGAAGCAGATTGAAATTTGATATCATGCTGTTAAGAAACATAAAGAGAGTGGCCAATGAGCTCAATGCCCCACTGCAGAGGTAGGAGAGCTTTGCCTAGAAACAGGCATCAAATGATTATGAAATGTTGATGGAATCGAATTAAACAACTACTGATGTGATGCATTTCACAACCTGACACAATCCCTCAAGGCTGCATCTCAACTTGTAGTAATCTGGAACAGAGAGGGAGAGATTGATAGAGAATAGGAGACAGAGGAAGGGAGAGAGAGAGAGAGAGAAAGTCTCAATAGAAGAAAGACAGCTGGAGACAGTGTGAGAAGGAGCCACACTGCAACAGACAGAATGAGAAAGAGGGAAAGGCAAAGAGCGAGTGAGAAAGCATGGAAGAGAAAAGAAAGGTGAGCAAATGAGATACAACCTGTGATAGAAAGAGAGTAAGGGACAATGAGAAGAAGAGATGGATGGGTTCATCAGGGGAGAGAAACAGAAAGAACAAGCGAGAAAAAGATAAAGAGGGCATGAGAGAGGTACAAAGAGAGAGGGGAGAATTAAATAATTTTTCTTTTGTTTGATATTTCTAAACATTATCTGTTGTGTAGAATTAAAAATTACACTCAGATTTCGATGTTTTCACCACCAGTTTAAATGATATTGGAACTAATCTGCTGACAGGGCAATCCCACTTACTGCTCCTGGTCACATGGGCCTGTGCCTAAGCAGAGGCCAGGGGAAACATAGATCTGCATTCAATTTATTGCTTTTTACATAAATCCTCAGCGCTTTTTCCCAAATTAAAAAATGTAAAACGTTGGGCTCTTATATTCTGCGGACAGTATGACCAATTTCTCATTCTGAAATGCTGGTATTTTCACAGACCATTCTTGGTACCTTGTTGTATATGCGACCTCTATCAATGCAAGAGATGTTTGAGGTGGTTGGTTGCCACAATGATCTTTTGTTTTTATTTTGTCTTGAGCCTGTGGCAGAGAATACCATAATCTGGCTGGGGAGTACCATGATCCAGAAGATGGTTCTCCCAGGAGAAGATCCAAACGTTGTATTCTCATAGTTATACACACAGCATTATAGCCCACTGCAGCAACACTGACCCCGGGTGTATAGGCTACACATGGCCACTACTGAACATTATATCACCAATTCAATGACCAGCCACCCAGAGCTATGGCCTTTGCTAATGCCCACACCCGAGGCCTGGGGCTCTGCAATACCGTCAGGGTGACTGTGAAGAAAGTGGAGGAAGGATCCCCGGTCAACTGGATCTTTTGCGTGAAGAGAGTCCTCCTGGATTGCTGCTGGTTCCAAGCAGCAGGTATTTTCTGTCTGCAGGATTTCCCCAGTGGGGGCGACTTCAACATGACCTTCAGGAACATCAAACAATGTGAGCATCTCCTGAAGGTATTTGAGGAGAAAGGAGGTGAGGGTTCTTTCTTCATCTTGGCTGGAGCATCACTGTCCATTCTCCCTGTACAATCCATATGTACAACACCTACATCCCGGCAGCAGGTGTCCTGACCTTCCTGGGAGGGTTCGTACAGCTTGAAGGAGGCAGTACCGACATAGTGGACCCCTTCGGAATCTGGACCAGTATGTGGCAGGTCAAGGTGACCCTGAAAGTGGACAGCAGTGGGAACATTCCTCCACCCGCTCTCCAGCTTCGCAATCAGAGGGAGCTGAAGTTACCTGACATACACAGGGTAGACTAGAATGTGCTGAATGTGGCAGCAGACTGCAAAATAACTGTGTGCAGGGACTGCAAACAGGAGGGCTACCTGACTAAGGACTGCAAGGTGTCCTGGAACTGCAATTTGTGTTGTGAATCGCGCCACCTGTACAAGGAACTGGCATTGCAAGCCATGGACTCCCAAAGGACAATAAAATGCCACCCTCCAGCAAGAAAACTGAAACAAGGGGCATCCAGAAGGAGGCACAGGCTGGAGAGAAGGAAAATGTGGTCAGCGCAGAGGGTGAGAAATGCATCGGGCCTTCAGCAAAACAGAAAGAGACAGCTGCAAGATTGACACACCAGCAGGTCCTCTGACAATGAAGTTATGTGCACGGATGGTCACCAACAAAAAAGAGGAACTGCACCACAGGGGGAGAAGGAGAGGAGCATTCCCCCCACCAACCCAGAAACATTGGATGTCACAAGGGGCCAAATAAACCCAACCTCCAGCTATCGGGAACCAAGGGGTCCCCACTGCACAACAGCTTCAGGCAACTGGAAGCAGCAACACTCCAAATGAGGAGCAAAGTACAACAGTCCCTCTGCTAGACTCAGAACCGGAACTCCCTGGCTTTGTTCTCACCCTGTTGACTCCAGATCAGGGTAAGCCTCCCAGGGAAGAACAGGATGGCTACCTCAATGCGGAGAGAGACCAATAGTTCGCCCACACCATGGGGGTGCAGGGAGTGCCCCAGTGACAAGACCGTGGGTGAATAGACATTGGATCTACAGGTAATTCTACAAACTCTCAAAATGTGTTGTAAAATTGCCAGTATTAATGTGTGTAGCTTAAAATGTACTACGTGATCTTTTGGCTTACCTGGGTACCATCAAAGCAGATCTCCTGTTTCTGCAGAAGTGTAGGATGCCACACCTCAGCAGCTACAGGAAATGGTCAAGCTTATGGGCCCATGGGCTTTTGATTTGTTTGAGCAGGGGAACAGGAACGATAGCCGTTCCTCCCCGCTGGGTATTCCGCTGTAAGGAGGCAACTTCACCATTTCCGAGGTTAAGGAGGTGGTGGATGGGACCTCCTCATAGCAAATGTTATGTACACAAATGTTTCCCCCAAGGCTAATTAACGTGTATGCCCCAGTGGTAAAGTGTGAACTGCTGACATTCCTGCAGTAGCTCCCACTGCTGCTGGCGGTGTCCATGCCATTCTGGTCATGGTCCCGGTCATTCTGGCTGGAGACTTGAACTGCATCATCAAAGCTGATGGATAATCCAGAGGGGCTGACAGCTAAAAGGATGCCATGTCCAGATTCCTGACGGAAACGATTAGAGTCACCAAGCTGTAAGATATCTTCAGCACCCCTGCAGATGGGGCGCTGTGTAGACACATCTGTTCACAGCCAGATAGGTCTATCCAGTCAAGGATAGATTTCCTGTTTGTGTCCCGCATATTCCCTGTCAGATCCATCAATGTCAAGCCAATATTATTCTCTGACCACAGCCTCCTGCTAGCTGACTGTCAACTACTATTGACCAGTTTACCTGCAAGGGAACATGGAAACTGAATGTGAAACTGTTGATTCCAGAAAACATGAAGGAGCTGTGAAGGGATTTTACAGGTTGGAGAACCGTGAAGCCCCTCTTTGAGTCTCCCGTGGACTGGTGAGAAACAGTAAAGGGGAATATCAAGAGGTTCTTCATCCTCAAAGGTGTTCAGAGGTGAGAGCAAGATGGGAAAACTTGTCCAAACTCCAGAAAACCATGCAGAACATACTCCTGCTACAGATGATGAGGATTGATGATGTCACGGAGGATCGCCAGGAGGTGAAGAGCCAGCAAGTCTCGCTCTTTGCCTCAGAGGCCTTCAAGATAATCTTCCGATCCAGGGTCCACACCATGGAGCAGAATGAAACATGCTCACATTTCTTCTTCCAGAAGGTGCACAGGGAGAGCTCTGTGCTCAGCAGCCTGAAGGAAGAAGATGGCTCAGTAACATCAGCTCAGTCTGACATCCTAAAGATCAGAAATTCCTTTTATGCCAGATTGTAATACACAAAGCCCACTGACAGTGCGGGCTCCCTGTCGTTCCTGCCCTCTACCACAGAGGTCCGAGACAACAGCAGGTGGGAGAGACTGGACCAGCCATTATCTCTGGATGAGATGACCAAAGCCTTCAAGTCCTTAGAAAAGAAAACAAATTCATGGAAGGAATGGCTTACTTTCCAAGTTGTATTTGGTTCTGCGGGACTTGATAGGCCAGGACCTGCTGGAGGCATATGATAGTAAGCTTCTATCAGGAAGCATATACGAATCCATGAAGAAAGGTATTATCACCCTCATCTACAAGCAGAAGGGGAGAGGGAAGAAATTAGAAATTGGCAAACAATTTCACTGCTGAATGCAGATTCCAAAATCCTATCTAAGGTCATTGCCAACTGGATCAGGTCTGCTCCGGGATCGATGATTCACCATGACCAAACCTGTGCTGCATCGGGCAGGACGACCTCTGAGACTTTTGCACTCCTCAGGGATATGATCACCTACATGCACAACAGCAAGGTGGGTGCCTATGTCATCAGCCTGGACCAGAAGAAGGCCTCTCACAGGATATCACACACCTACATAGAGTCATAGAGTCATACAGCACAGAACCTTCGGTGCAATCAGTCCACGCCGACCATAATCACAATCTCAAGTAGTCCCAAATGCCTGCTCTTGGCCCATATCCCTCCAAACCTTTCCTATCCATGTACTTATCCAAATATCTTTTAAATTTTGTAATTGTACCCACTTCCAATACTTCCTCAGGAGGTTCATTCCACACATGAACAATCTTCTATGTAAAAAATTTGCCCCTCCTATGTTTTTCAATCTTTCTCCTTCCACCTTAAAAATGTGTCCCGTGGCCTTGAAATCCCCCCTCCTAGGGAAAAGACAACTACCAATAACTCTATCTGTACCTCTCATTATTTTATACACTCCTATAAGGTCACTTCTCAACCTCCTACACTACAGTGAAAAAGGTCCCAGCCTATCCAGCCTTTCTTTATAACTCAAACCTCCACACTCAGCAATATCCTGGTAAATCTCTTTTGAGCCCTCTCCAGATTAATACTATCCTTCCTATAGTTGGGCTACCAGAGCTGGACACAATATTCCAAAAGACACTTTGCCAAAGTCATGTACAATCTCAACATGACGTCCCAACTCCTACACTCAAAGGACTGAGCAATGAGGCAAGCATGCCAAATGCCTTTTTAACCACCTTGTTAATACGTGATGCATACTTCAAAAAATTATGTACCTGCACCGCTAAGTTCCTCTGTTCTACAACACTATCGAAGGCCCTACCATGAATTGTATCACCCCACCCTTGTCTGTTGTAACAAAATATAATATCTTGCATTTATCCAGATTGAACTCCACCTGCCATTTTTCAGCCCACTGACCCATTTGATCAAGATCCCTTTGTAATCTTAGAAAACCTTCTTCGTTGTCTACTATGCCACCAATTTTGCTGTTGTCCGCAAATTTAGTAACCTTGCCTTCTATATTCTCATCCAAATCATTTATGTAAATGACAAACAAAACAGGACCCAGAACCAATCCCTGTGGAACACTGCTGGACACAGGCCTCCAGTCCAAAAAGCAACCCACCACCACCATTCTCTGTCTCCTTCCATTAAACCAATTATGTATTCAATTGGCAGGCTCGCCCTGAATTCTATGTGACCTAACTTTACCAATTAGCCTACAATGCGGAACTCTTTCGAAGGCTTTACTAAAGTCCAAGTAAACAACATCTACTGCTCTGCCCTCATCAATCTTCTTGGTAACTTCATCAAAAAACTCAATCAAGTTTGTGAGACATGATTTTCCTCACACAAAACTATGCCAACTGTCCCTAATCAATTTTTGCCTCTCTAAATGTCCATAAATCCTACATTTTATAATCACCTCCAACAATTTACCCGCAACTGAGGTCAGACTCACAGATCTGTAGTTCCCCGATTTCTCCTTACAAACTTTCTTAAACAAATGTACAACATTAGCCAACCTCCAGTCAACAGGCACCTCACCCATAGTTATAGATGATGCAAATATTTCTGCAAGGGCTGTCACTATTTCCTCCCTTACTTTCCACAATGTTCTGGATACATTAGATCAGATCCCATAGGTTTCTCCAGCTTTATACTGTCTAAGATCTTGAAAACTTCTCTTCTGTAATGTGAACTGATTTTAAAACTTCAAAATTTATTTCTCTGCATTCTCTAGGCTCCATTTCTTTTCCCACTGTAAAAACTGATGTGAAATATTTATTTAGTATCTCTCCCATCTCCTGGGGTTCAACACAAATGTGCTATCCAAAATGGGCTTTGGGGAGGGTATTCGCAATTGGATCTGACTGCTCTACACCAACATCAGTCAGTTGTGCAGTCTCAATCAATGGGTGGGCATCAGAAAGCTTTCCGACTGGTCTGTCCGCTCTCTCCTGCCTTGTGTGTGTATTGTATAGAGCCTTTTGCTGAGTCCATTAGGAAGAATGCGAGCCTAAGAGGGGAGACTATTTCAGGCAGCAGAGGCCTGCAGGTCAAAGCTCCCCTGTACATGGATGACATCACTGTTTTCTGCACGGATATGCTGTCAGTGCGCAGACTCATGAGCATCTGTGATTAGTTTGAACTGGCCTTGGGAGCCAAGGTAAATCAAGGCAAGAGCGAGGCCATATTCTTTGACAACTGGGCTGACCAATGCTTTATCCCTTTCACCATCAGGACAGATTACCAGAAGGTGTAGCAGAAACTGGGCTTTTGGGAACACTGCTCCCTCTCCATTGCTGATAAAAACCTGGCCATCAGGTGTGAGGTAGTCACTCTGTTGTTGTATGTGGCGCAGGTCTGGCCCATTCCCAGAACCTGTGCCATTACAGTCACTCAAGCCATCTTCCACGTCATCTGGAGGTCTAAGGTGGTCCATGTCTACAGGGACGTGATGTATAAAGCTCTGGATAAGGGGTTGAAGAACACACCCAACACTGCACTCATCCTGATGGCCACCTTTGTGTGCGCCTGCAACAAGCTGTGCGTAGACTCTCGATATGCAAACTCTAAGTGTCACTACATACTGAGGTTCTACCTGTCCCTGGTGTTGCCAAGGATGGGTCTGGCCTCATCGCTGCAGAACAGTCCAAATCACCTGACCTTCATAGAGAAATGTGCAAGGAAAAGCACCTTTGACCACAAATCACCAGGAAGTGGTCAGCACATAGTGTCCTTGAGACCCTGCAGGTAAGGGAGAGGGTGAATCCTGTTGGGTTGCTCCCTCAGCAGACTATCAAAGTCATTTGGCAGAATACCTCATCATTAGAACATTCTAACAAGCACCAAGACATCGCCGGGCTGGCAGTGAGAAGGCTTTACTTTTAAGATCCTTCATGTACTCCCGGTCAGTCTGCGCTACCACACGCTGCCTTTGAAGCAGCTGCAGGAGGCTACAGATTGTCACACATTTCCTTCTGGAATGCACCTATGCAAAGTAGTTCTGGATGCAATGGCTGTTGTCGAGGTTCATCCTGAGCAGCTCCATGACACAAGACACTGTGCTCTATGGTCTGTTGCCCAGGACACACACTGAGACAAACATCAATTGTGCCTGGAGGACCATTAACTTGGTGAAAGACACTCTTTGATCTGCCCGAAATTTGTTGGTCATCCAGAGCAAGTAGTTGACCTCGAACAAATGTTGCAGACTGGCACATTCCATGGTCCAGGACTATGTGCTGAGAGACACACTAAAGCTTGGAGCAACTGCCACCAAGGTGCAATGGGGAAAGACCATCATATGAGGTCTTTCTGCTGAAGTTAAATGGGGAGCTATTCAGTTTTCAGACCCTCCCAGTACCTCAAATATATGTAAATATAGTCTTGTTCAAGTAAGAAATGCCTTTGGTTTGTTTGCTGGATGAAATAAAACTCAGGTGTTTGTTTGTTTCTTCACATGCTACTGTACAGAACCGAACTGCTTTAATGACTATTTATGTATAGAAAGATATTTTTATGAATAAAATATATTTTTGAAATTAAAAAAAAACCATGACCAGGGTGTTAGTGGTGTATAGACAGAAGAGGTGCTATTCTTAAATATCAAGAAGGTTTACTGCATAGTAACAATAAATAGAAGTACATTTGTTCAGGTGTAATTACTAAGAGTTTAGAAAACCAGTACAGGTATATCTGCTCCCTCCAAAGCTTACGGTAGAACTTCTCATTTTCACCCACATACTACGTGTAACATCAGTAGAATGGATGGAGCCAATACAACATGAATATTAACCCCTTCCAAACCATTACTTTATTCAGCAGAAACAACCCTCACACACAAAGACTTTTCGCCTTTTCCTTTGGCTATCTAATGAGAAGCTATCCAACCCACCACTCATCATGCTGTTTGAGCTATCTTTGCTGACACCATCTTAGCATCCGACATCAGACTTAAATCTAGCAGAAGCATTTGTTCACCAAACAGTGTTGCACCGCGAGTCAACACATTTGAAGATGAGTTCAAATGAAATATACTGATCTTGGCTATATTATTGTTTGTGTTTTATCATAAAACTTACCGATTCTTGCAATCTGAACTCTCTTCTGTGTTGATCGCAATAAAAAACATTTCTGCCAGTCAATATAGTCACATGTTTCTTCTGCTAACATAAGTAATCTTGATGAATCCTGTGTCCCATTTAGGTTCTGCCATGGCTCTAGGGAGATCTATAAAATCTTCTACCAGTTGTCCTTTGGCTAGTTTTTGCATTGGTGGCATTTCCGAATGTTCTTTGACTTGTTGCTCATTGACAAATAGAATCCCTACAGTGTGGAAAGACGTCATTCAGCCCACCAAGTCCACACTGACCTTCCAAAGAGCATCCCATCCAGACCCACCCCTTGAGTCTGCATATCCCATGGCTAACCCACCTAGCCTGCACATCCCTGGACACTGTGGGCAATTTAGCATGGCCAGCCTACCCAACCTGCACATCTATGTACCTTGGGAGGAAACTGGAGCACCCGGAGGAAACCCATGCAGACATGGGGAGAACATGCAAATTCCACACAGACAGTCACCTGAGGGTGAATCAAACCCGAGTCCTTAATGCTGTGAGGCAACAGAGCTAACCACCAAGCCATCATACTGCCCACAATGGCTCTTTGTCTTTAAATAATCAAACTTCTTTCAGCATTTGAAAAAGATTCATGCTTAAGAGTGAAAATTCTTGGTTGGGAAGTACATGTAAGTTCTCTACTATCTGAATCTCTAATGATGGAGAGTTGTTTTTAGCACTGATGTAATCTCAAGTGCCCTGTACCTCTTGGAGCATGTGTTTGCCCAGCTGTAGTCTGTAAGCCAGCATCTGCTGTTCCTACTCTCTCTGTAGTCTGTAAACAGTGTTTTTTGAACCGTAACATACCGTTGCACATTATAATGACACTGACTCCTGTATCAACCTCAAAATTAGTGAGAGATCCGCTGACATAATACCTTCTTGCAAAAGATTAGTGGTCAGTGCTGCTTTTGGACTTTTGCTTCACTCATTATCTGCAGTCAAATATTGTATTGAGACCAATAAATCTGACAAAGACTCATCAGTAATTCAAACATAAATTCTGATTTTAAGTCACCACAGTTACGTTTTTCCACTAATCTGTAGAGTTATATTGCCTATGGAGTCTCCAGGATACTGAACTCTTTTGTTGAATCTTGTTCTTTCAAGAACTTTACTCATTCTGAGATTAAAATAATTTCTGAAGTCTCACTGAGATTTCAACAAAAATATATGTCGCTTTTTTTACATCTTGGAGCTTTATAATGCTATATAACTGTCAATTGTGGCTAAAATATTTACTTGTTCAGCTTCTGATTTATATCTAACTTGGAAGCAATTCTGTGTTTTACAAATTTTTTTTTCAAGATTGAACAACCATGTGTTCTATTTGGCCCATCTCTGGGATTAAACTACCTGGCGATATTATTTCTGCTATCATGCCCTCCTAAAGTTTTTTTTTGCTTCAAAGGCTTTAATTCTGCAGAGTAACAAGTGCCAACATGCACTGTTGTCCTGGAAGATTTTACCATGCTTTTGTGGTCAAAATGTGGGCAAATACATGGCAAATGCAGTACATTGTAAGTTGTCCATTTCAGCAGGAAAAACAAAATGGCAGAGTATTATTTAAATGATGGTTGAATGGGAAAGATTGATGTACAAAGGCATCTGGGTGTCCTCATAAAATGCTCATTGAAATCAAGCAAGCATGTGCAGCAAGCTATTAGGAAGTTAAATGTAATGTTGATCTTTATGGAAAAGGGGATTAATGATGGGATCAAGGAACTCTTACTGCAGCTGTATAGGGCCTTAGTGAGAGCTTACCTGATGTACTGTGTGCAGATTTGGCCCCCTTACCTAAGAAAATATATACTTGCCATAGAGAGAGTGGAGTGAAGGTTCACCAGACTGATTCCGTAGATGGTCATTCTGTTGTATGAAGAGGCAACTGGCCTGTATTCACTGGAATTTAGAAGAATGAGAGGGAACCCAATTGATATTAGACACACTGGGAGTAGGGATGATGAATCCCCTCACCATGAGGGATCCAGAAACAGTGGTCATGGTCTCAGGATACACAATAGGCCATTTTAGACTGAGATAAGAAGTATCCTCATTCAGACAGTGATGGAACTTGTGGAATTCTCTACCATAGAAGACCATGCAGGCCAAGTCACTGGATATATTTAAGAAAAAAAATCGAATTTTTTAGAAGGTAGATGTGCTAAAGGATATGGGGAGAGGGTGAGAGTACAGCATTGAGATAGACGATCGTATTGACTGGTGGTGCAGGATCGATGAACTGAATAGCCTATTTCTGTTCCTATTTTTCATTGTTTCTGTGTTTCTATATTGGAGGATTTCCAGCTTTTGCTAGTCATATGTTGGCTGTCATTACTTTTTCTCTCGTTTTATAAATTTCTGGCTCCTATGGCAACAGTGCTCAATCTGAGCTGTAAATGTTCTATTTCTAGCTTCCTCATGCTGTAAATTTTGCTCTGTTTTAAAGATTTCCCCCTCCCACCAGAGCTTTCAAGTTATATTTATTTAGCCTCTGTTGTCCATTTGCTGTCTGAACTTTGATTCAGGAATCCTTCCTCAGACCATTAGCACTCAATGCAATCTGTAACTGCCTGGGTGTGATTAAGTGCTTCAGCTCCATGGAATTCATAGCTCACTCATAATGCTGCACATCTCTTACCAGGTCTACAATTCCTTTTATCTTCAACTGTAGATACTGCCTTATTAAATCTTGCTACAACGTTCTCTTCTGTGAGGTTTGTTCATCTCTTCTGGCTGTGGGCCATCTTCACAAGCAGCCTTCATAAAGCTGAGGAAATCTTCAGACCAGCATCACTGGCAATATGTATGTAGCAGCTAAATGGTCTGTACAGCTTGCCAACATGCTGTGAGCTGAACCCTGACCACTGTTCATCATCGGTTATCTGGTAGATTTGCTGCCACCATCCACTTGCCTGGTAGACATCTACAGGGCCTGCTTCGTCGAATGTGGCAGAAGAAAACCACTTGATGGGTAAACAAGAAGAGGTTCTTGTCTTAAACAAGATGCAGTTAATAGCATGGCAACAACTATGGACAAGCGACAACAATGTGATAGACATTGTTACAGTGATGAAGAGGAAGAGCCCGATGGTAGGGCTTGCTCGTTTGAAATGCTTAGCTGTTCTCCTACCAGGTCTGCATGATATCATCATAGTGGGCAGTGCTTAACATACTCCTCAGTATTAATTCTTTCAGACACTTACATCCTTTTATGACACTAAGCATTTTCAGTATCTCTCTTCTATCCACCTTCTAACCATCCCACCACTGAGTTTCCTTTTCTAACGAAATAAAAGGAAGAAATGTCTCTTTGTCCACTGCAAACTGGGACTGCGCAATTCAGGAAGGTATATGTTGTGAGAAAGGTTCTTCATTATTGTGACTCCTTCTATTTTAGTTAAAAGAGAAATTGATTAATTGATTCAATTCCTGAAAACAAATTAGGCTTATGTGAAACTTAATCTTATCTCTTCAATCATGAACATAATGCGATTTAACACAAAGTCATGAATTATACTTTGGAGGAAATAGGCAACAACAGAATGCACCAGCAGACAGCTTGCCGTTCCCAGCAGATTGTGCTGGATCCTTGAGAATATCCATGAAGCCAATGAGGTGATTTATTTTCATCCTTAAAATGCCAGTCATTGGATCTTTTAGGTACCTTAATGTAAACAACAACAACTGTATTTATATAGAGCCTTTAACGTAAGTAACCATCCAAAGATGCTTCAGAGACAATTAAGAAACCAAGACACAAAGGAAAACATTAGGAAAGTTGACAAAACCGTTGGTCTGAAGTTGACCAATATACTGGTCTGATGCACATTTTAAGAAGCAGCTTAAAGGAAGTAAGCGAGTTAGAGAGGCAGAGAGACTTACGACCTCAGCAGCTGAAGGCACATCAGCAAAGATGCTCAAGAAGTCAGAACTAGATGAATACAAATATCTGAGAGCTTTGTAGTGCTAGAGGGGATTGCAGAGTTGGGAGAACTGAGGCTATGGATGGATTTGAAAACTTAGATAAGAATTTTAAAGTCAAGGCTTTGCTTGATCAAACGTCAATGTAAGTCAGCAAGTGCAGGGATGATGGGAAAACAGGACTTGCTGTGACTTGCAACAAAAACAGCAAAAGTTTGGATGATCTCAGCTTTCTGGGATATGGAACACAGGAAGTCAACTATAGTTTTGGAGATGACAATGGCATGAACGAGGTTTCAGCAGCAGATAAGCGAGTGGCAAAATCAGTTGTCTATCATATTCATTCAAGCCTGTGTCCCTTATATTAAATTGACCAGAGATGAGGTCATATCAGGGTAAAAAGCCTGGATGAAAGACAGTGCAGTTTTCATGGGGCTTATGATATTGAAGTGAAGATAAAGCTGAGCAGTGTACTAGTTACATGGAGAGAGACTTCAGCAGGATCCAGATGTATTGGTGCATGAATCAATAAAAGTTAGTTTGCATGTATAGGGAGTGATATGGAAGGCAAATGGAATGTTGATATTTATTGAAAGGGCATAGAACAGTAGGGAAATTTTACTACAGCTGTTGCATACAGTTATGTTTTCCTTACTTGTAAAAGGATATAATGCACTAGAAATATTCAGAGAGGATTCACTCAACACATTCCTGGGATGAAGTGCTTGCCCCATGAAGAAAAGTTGGGTCAATATCCATTGCAGTTTAAAAGCATGAGAGGTGACATTACTGAAACATATAAGATCCTGAAGGGACTTAAAAGGGTGGATACAAGAAGATGCTTCTCCTTATCGGAAAAACTAGAACTAAGAGAGAGTTTAAGAATAAACAGCTTTGTTTTCAAGATTTTTTTTCTCTCCTAAGGCTATGGAATTCTCTTCCTTAGAAAGCAGCTGAGGCTGTGCCATTGAATTTATTCAAGATTCAGTTGGATGGATTTTTGATAGACAAAGGAGTCAAGGGTTTTATGGGGGACAGAAGAGAAAGTACAGTTAAGAGCACAATCAGATCAACTATGAATTTCTTGAATGACAGAGGTTAGACGGTCAGAGATGACCTTTAAAATAGGAAATAGTGAAGCTGCATGAGATAGCGAGGTCAAGGTGGATTGTGGGATGAAAAGTTTAAATTGTGGGGCAGATTAAGGGTGGATAACAAAGTGGTGAATTCAAAGGAAGGAGAACTGAATGCACTGTAGCAAAACGGTTATATTACTGGATTAGTAATCCAGAGGCCCAAACAAATGATCCAGTCACATGACTTCAAATCCTATCACAGTAGCTGGGAGAATTTAAAATCAGTTAATTAAATACATTTGGAATAAAAAAATTAGTCTCAGTAAAGGTGAACATTAAATTATCGGATGTTGTAAAAACAAGTCCCTCACATTCTTTAGGGAAGAAAATCTACCATCTACACCCACCTGATCCATGTGTATCTCCATACCAACAGTAATGCGATTGTTTTTAGCTACGCTTTGAAATAGCCGAGCAAACCACTCAGTTCAGACAATTGGGGATGAGCAATAAATACTGGCCTTGCCACTGATGCTAATTTCCTATGAATAGAGTAGAAGTAAAGTAGAAGTATTCCTGCTAATTAAGCAAATTAAGTTTTATACACTGCAACAGTATAAAATAACTACTTATTCAACATGGAAAGGGATACACAAGTATCCAATTCTGGTTGCCCTGTTACAGGAAGAACAGTTTTAAACTGGAGAGGGTACAGAAAAGATTTACCATGATGTTGCTGAGAATGGAGGGTTTGAGTCAGAAGGAGAGGCTGGATAGACTGAAACTTTTTTCACTGGAGCTTGGGAGGTTGAGGGATGACGTTGTAGAGGTTTACAAAATCATGAGGGGTATAGATAAGGTCAATGACAGGTGTTTTTTTTCCTACGGTGAGGGATTTCAAGACTAGTGGGCATATTTTTAAGGTGAGAGGAGAAAGATTTAAAAAAGACATGAGGGGCAATTTTTTTACACAAATCGTGGTTCATGTGTGGAATGAACTTCCAGAGGAAATGGTGGATGCAGGTACAAGTACGATGTTTAAAAGACTTTTGGATAAGTACATGAATAAGAAATGTTTGGAGGGATATGGGCCAAACGCAGGCATGTGGGAATAGTTTAGTTTGGATTTATGGTCAGCATGGACTGGTTGGACTGAAGGGTCTGTTTCCATGCTGTATGACTCTATGACTCTGTATGACAAAAGAGCAGAATTCCAGAGGTGAGGTGAGAGTGACAGCCTTTGATATCAAGGCTGCATTCAACCGAGAGTGGGATCAAGGAGCCCTGGCAAAACTGGAATCCATGGGTATCAAAGGGAAACCACTCCACTGATTGGAGTCATTACTGACACATAGGAAGATGATCATGTTTGTTGGAGGTCAGTCATCTTAGCTCCAGGACAGCTCTGCAGGAGTTCCTCAGGATAGCGTCCTCGGCCCAACCATCTTCAGCTGCTTCATCAATGACCTTCCCTCCATCATAAGGTCAGAAGTGGGGACGTTCGCCGATGATTGCACAATGTTCAGCACCATTCTCGACTCCTCAGATATTGAAGCAGTCTGTGTTCAAATGCAACGACATATGGACAATATCCAGGCTTGGGCTGATAAGTGGCAATGAACTTTCGTGAAACACAAATGCCAGGTTATGACTTTCACCAATAAGAGACAGTCTAACCACTGCCTCTTGACATTCAATAGTGCTACCATCCCTGAATCCCGCACTGTTAACATCCTGGGGGTTATCATTGACCAGAAACTCAACTGGACTCACCACATAAACACAGTGGCTACAACAGCTAGGAATAATCCTCATTTATCTGAATGAGTACAGGCCCTAGAACATTCAAGAAGCTTGGGACAAAGCCCACTTGATTGGCACTGCATCAACAAGCATCCACTCCCTCCACCACTGACACTCAGTAGCGGCAGTGTGTGCTATCTACATGATGCACTGCAGAAATTCACCAAAGATCCTCAGACAGCACCTTCCAAACCCATGATCACTTCCATCTAGAAGGACACGGGTAGAAGATATATGGGAATACCACCACCTTCAAGTTCCGCTCCAAGCCACTCACCATCCTGACTTGGAAATATATCACTGTTCCTTCAGTTTTGCTGGGTCAGAATCCGAGAATTCTCTCCCTAATGGCATTGTGGATTAACCCACAGTAAGTGGACTGCTTCAAGAATGCAACTCGCCAACACCTTCTCAAGGGCAACTAGGGATGGACAATAAAAGCTGGCCAGTCAGCGGTGCCAACCTCCCACAATCAATAAAAAAATGTAACTATTTATTCAGCAAGTTGCTGACTGTGTCATAATGCAAAGGTATTGTTCTGGCTGGGTTACACACTGTGTAATTATTTGGACTGACTTTATTCACTGTTTACTTTACATCTAATCTGTGATTACTCGATGGGACAGTGCAGAAACAGCTTTAGTTCATATCTATGCCTTGGGAATGTTTGACGGGAATGTGTAGAGAGAGTTTTATTCTGAATCCTAATCAGGCTGCAACTGACCTGAGAGCGCTTGATAGCGACATGATGTGCTGCAAACAAAAGGATTAAATTAGCATAAATAATATCCTTAATCTTGATGATTTTACTTTCAACCAACAATTTATTTAGTAATGCAGCAAGTAGTTAAATAAGTGCCACTTTTTTAACATCAGGCAAGATAACATGATATTGAAATCCTAGCTGGGGACAGTTAATATCAAAATAATGTGGCTAAAATGTAGTGTCAATCAGCATGATTCAAGACTATAGCATTCCCTTTTTAATCTTCACCTCATGCATTAATAATGAAAATAGATCCTACCGCTGAATAATTTTTAGGCTTTGATATCTGAGGGAGGTATGCTTCAAAACATGTAGTGTCCTGCTGATCACCAGGTATTCTTTCAACAGGTTTCAAAGAAATGTTTCAGGCCTTTTGTTGTTCCCCTTTCAGCCCCTTTCACTCCCTCTCATTCTCTCTCATCTTTATCTTATCTGATGATTCCCAAATTTATCAGTACAAAGGGTTGCAGCTACGCTAGTGTCACTGAACTTGGCCATTTTGCTTTGGCAGCGGCTTCACATTTTCCCAAACTCCAGGGGGATCTGGAAAACCTGATTGTTTAACATCTAACCACCACAGCTGCAATTTGAGAAGAAAGTGAGTGTAAGGAAAGAACGAAATGTTTGTAGCGATAAAAAATTAAAGGCCATTCAGCCCATCCAGCTATTCCTTTCCCAGTAAACAATGAATTATATATCTTCATCAACCTGAACCAATTCACCAGAATAGTCACAAGTAAGTATTCCAGATTAAAAACTCAATGCATTTCTTCCTGATATCAGAGCTGCCAAGCTTTTGGGCTCAAAGGCAGCACACAGTATGTATATGGGTGTATATCAGGAATCCACGGGAACTCAAGTAAAGTTTAAATAAAAATCCTTATGAAGTTTCAATCTATTCACATAGTAAAATAATAATATCTTAGGCAGGAAATAACCATTGGCATATTAAGTCAACGTCTCATGCGTCTCTCCAATCATTTCCTTTACTGTGGTCTGGACTGAATGCTTCTATATCACATTGCCTAACAATACTGAGGCTGATTACTTTTTCACCCTCTCCAATGGTAATCTGTTTCACAACCTTAACCCATCTTTCTAAGCAAGATGTCACCTAAGTTTCCCATTTCCCATTGACCTCCTTAACTTTCAATGACCTCCCATATTCCTCAAATTCTGAGCCTGTCTAAGCAATGCTCTTGGATTCAGGATCAACATTCCAGCAGAAACTCAGACCAACTTTCCTTGGTCTTATTCTTCTTTGGAGGAGAGAATCCCAAAGTAGACAAGCTCTCCTCAAAACCCTGTACTCCACGGTCAGGAATCTGCCTTCTCACCAACACCAGACTTGCTCCAACAGAATGACACCTTTTCAGCCGTAAAGGGTCAGAACTGAAAAGAGTCTTCACATTACAATCTCACCAACGTCAATTTTAACATACAGCTCTGGTGTTTGCATTTAGGGATTGTCTTATAGTGAAGCCTCAATGACATGATAGTTTGTCCCAAACCTCTTGATCCACAAAACACAAACAGGATAAAAAATGAAAATAATAAAGCAAAGTTTAAGTGGAATTTACCTGGGACGAATTATCAAAGCTTGAATGGCATTTAAGATGTTCCACAATAGAAATATATATAAAATAAACAATTTGCAATCATATAAGACCTTTCACAATACCAGGACACCCCAATGTACTTTATATATAGCCAATTAAGTATATTTTTGAAGAACCATACAGTGACAAGTGCCAAGCAGATACTAGACAAGTGAGAACCAAGCTGAATATAGAAATTTCAGAAGGGAAAAGGAAATTTACAGGAGAGTGGCAAGAGGAGTATGGAAAGAGACTGACAACTAACATGATAGGGAATCCAGAAGTCTTCTAATAGGCATGTAAATAGTAACAGGGTGGAGAGGCAAAGCTGATTAGAGATCAAAAGAGGATTTACACATAGAGACGGGAGTGCACTGCATCTGTCTTTAGCAAGGAACCAGGTGCTGTCAAAGTCATAATAAAAGAAGAGATAGCTGAGACACCGGATGGACAGAAAATTGATAAGTGGGAGGCATTTGATTATTTAATGACGCTAAATTATCAGGCTGGTTGGGATGCATTTGAGGATGCAGAGGGGATTGTGGAAGGACTGGCCATGAATGTCCAATCCTTCTTAAATTCAGGAGTGGTACTCGAGGACTGGAGAATAACAAAGCTGCAGTCTTACTCAGAAGTGGGTGTAAAAATAAGTTCAGTAACTACATGACAGCTGGTTAACATATATCTGTCAATCAAAGCGGTCCAACAGTCTTTTTTTAACTCTTACCAACAGCCGGAGCCTTTTCTTTTTTGAAGTTTAAAGAGGGGAGAGTTTTTAAAAATTCAGATTGTGGCAGTGATATGGACCCTTATCCACCCCTTAAGGCTGTTTATGTGTATGCAATCAACCAGTCTGTGACTTGTGATGCAGTCATAGCGGGGTTTGTCTGAACTCAGCACTGAGCTCAGCAAAATGTCAGAAATAAAGGCAGGACTCCCATAACAGATTCCCTCTCACCTTTATAAAAGTTCATGGAATCTTCCCAACTCTGTGAAAAACTGGTTCATAAGAGTCATTATGTCACAGAAGAGGCCATCCAGCCCATCAATCAATGCCAGTTCTCAACAGAGCAATTTAATTAGTTCCATTCCCCTACTCTTTCCTCATAACCCTGCAAGTTTATTCCCCTCAGACGACCATCCAATTTGCTTTTGAAATAATTGGGTTTGGATATTACAGGGTCCCACAGTTCCTGCTGCTCCTTCACATTCCTGGCTAATAGTCAGGGGTTACAGGCTCACACTCTGAACAGCTACCTCACAACAGCTGAACACTGGGGAGTTCTGCACCCATCTTGGGAAGAAAGCGCTACCTTGGGGAGCTGAGATAACAAGGTGTAGAGCTGGATGAACACAGCAGGCCAGGCAGCATCAGAAGAGCAGGAGGGGTCCAGACCTGAAACGTCAAGCTTTCCTGCTCCTATGTTGCTGCTTGGCCTGCTGTGTTCGTCCAGCTCTACACCTTGTTATCTCAGATTCTCCAGCATCAGCAGTTCCTACTATACCTTAGGGAGCTGCTGGGCAGTCAGATTGTGACAGTTCTGCAATGACAGCAGTGCCAACTATGAGCTCTGTCCAATACTGGCTCCACACACAGTCTTGCAACCAGGAGCCTAGCTTAATCTGTCATCTGGAATCTTAGCACAGGGACTGAGGGAGATACGGGAGGTGGGGGAGGAAGGATTAAAGGAAGAGATGACTTTGAGGCTCCAACGGGCCCTGGGAATCCATTCCCCTTGACCAACACCAGGCCACTTGCTAAAGATGTTGAGCTGCCTGGATAATGTGGACTTCACTCGTTGCCAGGTAAAGTGTGGGCTGAGACATTTATCCAGTCATTAGGTTGCTACTTAAAGGCATTAGTACAGCCAAGGGCGGCCACTCCTCCTGACACCTACCCCATTCCCTCCTCCTAAAATTTCAGTCAGAGTTATGGTTCCAGAGAAACAGTCACCTTCATCAAGTCAACATCAGAAAGTTCCAACTGAACCATGCGTCCAGTTCTGAGGAAGGGTCACTGGACCCGAAACGTTAACTTTGATCTTTCTTCACAGGTGCTGCCGAACCTGCTGAGCTTTTCCAGCATCTTCTGTTTTTGTTCCTGATTTATGCCATCTGCAGTCCATTCGGTTTTTATTTCATATTTACCTCACTGCCACATCTCTAAAAGGCATGCCCACCTTGAAGAAGTTCTGCTCCTCTCTCCAATGGGATTTCCATTTCAATCTTTCTACTTGTCCACCGACATTAATTTCACTGTCACTCCTGGTGGTTGACCAGGTAATTGCTAAAACTCATTTCCACAACCATATCACATTCCTCAGTGACTGCTTCTGACTTGGACACATCCCACGTGGATTTCAACTGAAGTTTCATCCTGCATGCTTTGAATCCTTCCAGGGTCACAAATATTTCCATGATGTTCAATGTTCCACATACAGCTGCTCTCACCGTATCCTGAGATCCACACTCAGTGCCATGCAGCGTCACATGCGCTCTCTTAACCTTTCTCTCCAACAGCATTGCATCACGCTAGCTCAGGGCTGCACCACTCCGCAGTTCCACTTCATCCTCCGGCTCATTCGTCATACTAACAAGAAACTTTTTGTTTTCCTTTCAGGCTTCATGGCCCACAAGTTGCAACAACTCAGAGATACCCATGACCTTCCGGAACCTTCCTCTCCTCCCTTTCTGCCTGACCCCATCCCCTCCCCCAACCCCACCTCTTGTTGGGTATTCACCATCCCTCCTAATCTTCCACTCTCCGATACTGAACGTTCTGTACTCAGCAAAGGTCTCAGCTTTATCCCTCTGCATCCCCACCTTAACGAATTTCGGGCACGACATGACGTCGAGCTCTTCTTCCGCCATCTTCTCCTCCGTGCTCATTTCTTTGGACAAGAGCCATCTCTCCATCCTACAGACCTCTTCACCAAGCTCCAACACTTTCCCTCCACCTGGACCTCTTGCTCTGGCCTTTTACCTGCACTCGATCTGTTCATTGAGAATTGTTTATATTGGTCACCTCAATTTCTCTGCTCCCCCTCACCCAATCTAACTTTTCTCCCTCCGAGTTGACTGTACTCCCCCAGTTCTGGGGAAGGGTCACTGGACCGGTAATGTTAACTCTGATTTTAATTCACAGATGCTGCCAGACCTGCTGAGCATTTCCAGCAACTACTTTTTTTGTTTGTGGGTTCAGCCACCGCCTGGCCACCCCAGAAAGATCTTGGGAACAGTCTTGAATGTTCCCTTATGAAATGTGGCTAGTGTCATCTGTCTCAATAACTAAGCCCAAACAGCATCACCTTACATGTTGACTGTTTCTTCAGTATGACTTTGAGAGGCAGTGAGTGTTTCTCCTCACTTCTATAACTCATTCATGTCAGAGCCAATTGATTGGTTATTCACTGAGAGTAACCAGTGTGAGTCTGTAAATAATCAGGTGCTGGGATTCCATGCTCTGAGTTTGAATCCACGTTTGGAGCACAGTGTTTCATTCTGGCCACTTCATCTTTAAAATGCATTGAAACCATGAGAGGATTTTCCAAATGCTCAGGATAGACTGAAGAAGGTGGACTCATTTTCATTAACAAAAAGAGCTTTCAGAAAAAAAATTGTTAAACTTTTTAAAATGATGAAAGGGTTAAATAAAATAGATGCGAAATTCAATGGATCAATCAGCACAGAAACAGGCCATTGGGCCCATTGTGTCTATGTTGGTCTATTCAATTATTCCATCTTCTGCCTTTCATCCATTCTCTTGCATATGTTTTCCCTTATAGTATTTATCCATTTTCTTTTTAAAAAGTTACTATTAGATCTGTTTCCACCACCCATATGGTGTGTTTTAACTCTGATTATAATCAGGAGACAGGTTGCTATGTACAAGACAGTTCAAACAGTTAGAGTCTGATTGAGCGCTTTTATCCCACAAAGTGATTGAAATGTGGAATGGATGTTTATCACCACTTGGTCACTGCAAATTCAATGAGCTTTTTCAAAAAGGAGTTGGTTGATTGCCTGTTAGGAGTTGAAAGAGGATTTAGCGATAACAGAGTGGTTTATGGTCCCTGCCACATGACTCAAAGTCTGACATTTGGACCACATTTGTAGCCCTCTCTTTCTAGGAGGTAGCTTTCCTCAGGAAGAGGTACTCTGCAGGACATAGCTATGTGAGCTCACATGAGACCAGATGTAGACTGACCACAGGGAGAACCATCTAGGAGGTGTTACAGTTCCTAACATCTGGGTGCATGCATTTCATGAGTATCATGGGAGCATTTGCTAAACATAAGAACATAAGAACTAGGAGCAGGAGTAGGCCATCTGGCTCCTTGAGCCTGCCCCGCCACTTAATAAGATCATGGCTGATCTTTGAGACTCAGCTCCACTTACTGCCCACTCACTATAACCCTTAATTCCTTTACCTTTCAAAAATTTATCTAGCCTTGCCTTAAAAACATTCAGTGAGGTAGCTTCAACCACTTCACTGGGCAGGCAATTCCACAGATTCACAATCCTTTGGGTGAAGAAGTTCCTCCTGACCTCTGTCCTACATCTGCTTCCTTTTATTTTGAGGCTATGCCCTCTAGTCCTAGTTTCACCTGCTAGTGGAAACAACCTCCCTGCTTCCACCTTATCTATTCCCTTCATAATCTTATATGTTTCTATAAGATCTCCACTCATTCTTCCGAATTCCAATGAGTATAGTTCCAGTCTACTCAGTCTCTCCTCATAATCCAACCCTCTCAATTCTGGAATCAACCGAGTGAATCTCCTCTGCACCCCCTCCAATGATAGTATACCTCTTCTCAAGTAAGGAGACCAAAACTGCACACAGTACTCCGGGTGTGGCCTCACCAGGACCCTATACAGCTGCAGCATAGACTCCCTGTTTTTAAACTCCATTCCTCAAGCAATGGCAGACAAAATTCCATTTGCCTTTTTAATCACCTGCTGCACCTGCAATCCCACCTTCAGCGATTCATGCACAAGGACACCCAAGTCCCTCTGCACAGCAGTGTGCTGCAATTTTTTACCATTTAAAACATAGTCCATTTTGCTGTTATTCCTACCAAAATGGATGACCTCACACTTATCAACATTGTACTCCATCTGCCAGACCTTTGCCCACTCACTTAGACTATCTATATCCCTCTGCGGACTTTCAGTGTCTTCTGCACGCTTTGCTCTACCAATCATCTTAGTGTCATCTGCAAATTTTGACACACCACACTTAGTCCCCAACTCCAAATCATCTATGTAAATTGTAAACAATTGAGGTCCCAATGCTGATCCCTGAGGCACACCACTAGCCACTGACCGTCAACCAGAAAAACACTTATTTACCCCTACTCTTTGCTCTCTACTGCTCAACTAATCCTCTATCCGTGCCAATACATTACCCGTAATACCATGCAACTTTATCTTGTGTAGCAGCCTTTGGTGTGGCACCTTGTCAAATGCCTTCTGGAAATCCAGATACACTACATCCACAGGTTCCCCATTGTCCGCCATGCAAGTAATGTCCTCAAAGAATTTCACCAAATTAGTTAAACATGACCTACCCTTCATGAACCCATGCTGGGTGTTCCCAATGGGACAATTTATGTCCCGATGTCTTGCTATTTCTTCCTTAATGATAGATTCAAGCATTTTCCCCACTATTGAAGTTAAGCTAACTGGCCTATAGTTACCTGCTTTTTGTCTACTTCCTTTTTTAAACAGTGGCGTCACATTGGCTGTTTTCCAATCTGCGGGAACCACCCCAGAGTCCAGTGAATTTTGGTAAATAATTACCAGTGCATTTGCTATTTCCCCCATCACCTCTTTTAGTACCCTGGGATGCATTTCATCAGGGCCAGGAGACTTGTCTACCCTTAGCCCCATTAGCTTGCCCAGCACTGCCTCCTTAGTGATAATGATAGTTTCTAGGTCCTCACCTGCTATAACCTTCTTGCCATTAATTTTCGGAGGTCTTTAAAGGGGTTGGTTTTTCTGCAACCTGTGGAGAGACTGTGGAGATTTACAACAGCTGTTATCCTGAGATAAAGGCATATTTATATGATTCTTTTCCTGAATACAGAATGTTCCAAAGTGCCCAATGAAATACTTCTGAAATGTATTCACTGTTATAATATGCAATATACAGCTGAAATATGTTAAATAGCGGATATTGTGTTTTAGTGATGTTGGTTGAGGGATAAATAATGGCCAGATCATCCAGGGATACCACAGTTCCTCTTGGAAACGCTGCCCTGCAACCTCTTATCGGCACTGAGATAACAAATAGGAATTGATTTAACACCTTACCAAGAAGGCAGCATCTCTAAATGCAGGGCTCCACCTAGGTTTTGTACTGAACTCAATCTTGAAGTCACACCTTCTATGTTCAGAGACAATGAGGCTACTCATTGAGCCATCATCAGCAATCATAAATCATCCTGGAAAGCAGTGGGAAGCTGTTGTTTTTGCTGAATCCAACCTGAAGCCCAAACCTACAGCTTGCATTTGTATAGTCCCATAACATGGTTAAATATTCTGATGGATCTCATAGAATTATTATCAAAGAAACATTGACACCAAGCCATATAGAGATACTAGGGGAGGTAACCAAAAGCTTTGTGAAAGATGTAGCATTTAAGCTTTTAATGAGGAGAGAGAACAAGAATGTGACAGAGAGAGAGAGAGAGAGAAAGAGGATTGAGGGTATTCCAGAGCTTAGAAACCAGGAAACTGGAAACCAGGGAGCTGTAAGCATGGTGGTCAATCGTGAGGTGACTATAATCAGGGACATACAAGAGGCCAGAATTGGAGGAGCTCAGGAGAAACTTGGAGGGCTGTAGTTTTAGAGAAGTTTCTAGATTAGGGAGTTCTGAGGACAGGAAGAGACTTACAAGCAAGAATGAAAATTGTAAGACGTGAAATGGAAGCTTCACTAGATTGGGAGACAATGCAGGTCAGTGGGCACAGTGGTGGTAGGTCAATGACATTTGATGTGGGTTAGGATATGAATGGTTTGGGTGGGCTCAACTGGGGTTGTGGTCAGTGGAAGGCTGGACGTGGGACCATCAGAATAGTCTGAGACAACAAATACGTGGAGGAGGGTTTTAGCAGCAGATACTCTGAAGCAGAGGCAATACTAAAGGATATTTCAAGATGGAAGTAAGTGGTATAGCCAATGGAGAAGATATCTGGTTAGAATCAAATCAGCAAGAGCAGTGCTTGTGAAAGATGTAGCATTTAAGCTTTTAATGAGGAGAGAGAACAAGAATGTGACAGAGAGAGAGAGAGAGAGAGAGAGAGAGAGAAAGAGGATTGAGGGTATTCCAGAGCTTAGAAACCAGGAAACTGGAAACCAGGGAGCTGTAAGCATGGTGGTCAATCGTGAGGTGACTATAATCAGGGACATACAAGATGGCCAGTGGTCAGATAGGACTGAGTATCATCAGTATACTTAGGTCTTCAGATGGAAAAATCTTGCTGTAAACAATGATTTTAAAAAGAAATCTGATTTAAAAAAAAGAGAAAACAATCCTTAAAAACTGTGGTACTGGAGGACAGCATGAACTAATAAAATATGGAACAGGCTTTTCATGGGTGGGTGAGTCACTGACATCTTGTACATTGGATCCTGTAACTGAAGAGCTGGGCTCCTGATGTCTTTTGTTTCCATATACCCACTTGCTGACTGTGTCTATTTTCTTAACAGAGATCGAGTCGTTCAAATTTCCTGATAAAACCAACCCAGCTATCAGTGCCGAACCTATTGTTGTCCAACTCATCAGGACCTGAGAGGGCATGGAAAACTGGAGAACAACATCAAACCAGCACACAACTACACAGGTATTGTTCATATAGATAAAAATGTACCCTTACACAAATAACATACATAGATATGTAGTCACAATTCTACACAGATCATATACACATGTATACGTAACTGCTCGCAGATATTGTAGATGTATACAGCTTCATATGAATGGCTGCACGCACGAACACAGGCACATGGGTATGGGCACACACACACACCAGCAGATATATTCACAAACACATATAAACATATAGACATACACTGATACACATTCATGCTCACAGATGTACAGGCACATCAGTACAAATAGAGATTTGTGCTCTTAACTACACAAATGGAGACCCAGAGGCATATGAAGACCTAAAGCTGGATTATAACACAGTCAGCTGGTGTGATTGAGAATGTAAAAATTATGGGCAGGAATTCACACAGGAATCACAATAAGTCCTCTCCTGATGCCACTTTAACTCACCAAGAAAAATGCACAGGGTGGGTGTTGGGGCTGTCTACCTCAGATAGGCAGGGGCTTATTTTTCATTCAATCACCATGGCCGAAAGATGTTGTCAATGCTGTGGTGCAATTTTCACTCCAAAAGTCATAATGCTGAATCTAAAACCTGCTTGGAATTAGTCCAGAATGCTGAGGCAGAACTTGTTTGACCTTCATTTCTGTGTTCCAAGGATTTCTCAATTTGATCGTCGTAACATTGATCAATGGGCTCAGATAACTAAACCTCTCAGTCTCCTGCTTATCACTAACCTGACAGTGAAGAATTGGTTCTGAACAAGAGTCGTCTCAGACTCTGTTTCTCTCTCCACAGATGCTGCCAGACCTGCTGAGTTTCTGCCTCACTTTTCTTTTTGCTTCAAATTTCCATCATGGGCAATATTTTGCTTTTATCCGGCTCTTCTAATGCCTGGTTCAAACTCACTGCAACTTCCAGCTCCCTGTTTCCCTACTCCTCTCCCAGTCACACCCTCAACTCCCTCCAACCCCCAACAACTCCACTCCTAACAACCCAAGGTTAATGGTAGTGCAGCCAACAGCAACTTGTATCCTTAAGACAGAGTCAGATGTTTGCTAATTCTTCATAACGTCCTGGAGTTCCCATATGAGAAGCTAAATCTCCAGGACACTGCTGTGAGCATCACCCAAAAGTAAAAGAAGTCAAAGGCTTTTTAAAAATTGTGTTTTATTCATTTCAATCGAATACTTTCACTCCTAAATTGTAAAAGTGTTGTCAAATAGGTGATAAAAGGTTTTTTGACTAAGGGTCAAGATTAATACAAAGGCTAATGAACAGCAGTGTACCAAAAAGATCAGCCAATCGCAGGTGGGACAGTTCAAGGTAGAAGGTTCTCAGATGAAACCTCCAAGAATATGCTCCATTTGAGTGGGCAACTGGACCTGTGTTAATTACCCACAATTCCCACACCTAACTGGCCCACAGCACTGTTTAAACTAAAATAATCCTGAGGGTCCCAGCAATTAACCTGCAGCCTATTCCACAATAAGTACACATGCGCTTGAACCCCAACCCAAACAGGCAGACACAAACAAACACGCATAAGCAGAGAAATGTGCACAGAGACATACAGACACACATATACAAACACACACAGACAAACAGAAACATATAAACACAGAAAAGTACACACAGAAATAACTATAACATATGTAGGTACATATATTATTTACATTCATAATACATACATATGATAACATGCATGCTGGATTTCAGAAGTGTAAGAGGTGACTGGATTGAGAAGATCCTGTATGCTTGTGGAGAGGATGTTTCCTCTTATGAGAGAATCTAGAGCAAGAGACCACTGTTTAAAAAGTAGGGGTGACCATTTAAAACAGAAATGGATGAATTTTTGTCTCTAGGAGAGTCATGAGTCTTTGGAACTCTTCCTGAAAACGTGATGGAAGCAGAGCTCTTGAATATTTTGAAGGCAGACGCAAAAATGAAATGAGCAAACGGATGAAAGGTTATCAGGGGTAGGTGGGAATATGGATTTGAGGACACAATCAGATCAGCCACGATCCTATTAAACAGGCTCAAGAGGCTGAATGGCCCGCTCCTGCTCCTCATTCATATGTTTGTGCACATTTGCACACGCTCATACACACACACAGAAACTGAAACAGACAAACACACACACAAAGACACATTCACACAGTAACATACAGGCACAAACCCACACTCGTACAGCAATAGAATGACTGACGCTCTTCACAGACACTGAGGTTAATTCTAAATTTCCTAATTGACACATTAGCTGAGATCTATTAATTCAGTTTAATCTGCTGATCAAGCCTGGAATCTGATGGTGCAAATATTCACTGACCACCGAGAAACTGCTGCCAATAAACAGGAATTTCTTACAGTATTGCTTTCCATACAATAGTGACCAAACAGTTTCTAGACAAGGTCCTATGGGACAGCACAGTAACTCAGTGGTTAGCACTGCTGCCTCACAGAGCCAGGGACTTGTGTTCGATTCCACCTTCGGGTGACTGACTGTGTGGAGTTTGCACATTCTCCCTGTATCTGCGTGGGTTTCCTCCAGGTGCTCCGGTTCCCTCCTGCAATCCAGAGATGTGTAGGTTAGGTGACTGGCCATAGTGTTAAATTGCCCATAGTGTCCAGGGATGTGCAGGCTATGCGGGTTAGCCATGGGAAATGCAGGTGTGCAGGGATAAGGTAGGGAGGTGGGTCAGGGTGGCATGCTGTTTGGAGGGTTGGTGTGGACTTGCTTGGGCAGAATGCCCTTATTCCACACTGTAGGGATGCTATGAAGGTCCACTCCCTGGGCTAGGATGGAGCATGTGTAGTTGTATACGGGGGCAGGGAGCTGGATAGGTAGAGGATGTGAGCTATGCTGTGAACACCCTCATATGCTTTGTATTCTTGTGCTTTCACATCACACCTCTGGTTTGCAGACAGTTTTTTTTTTGCTGTGGCACAAAGCTGTATTTTTGAGCTCTGTATTTACTACATGAACCTAAGGACCTTACACTCTCCACAATTTATTAAACAGCAACATTGACCTTCTAAAACCTTCTACATGATGATCAAGCACTCAAACAGCTTCTAATTATATGTCGCATAAGGCTAAGAAGTATTTCAAGGTTCTTCTGCCCTGTGCTTACATACACAAAATCCATTGATACCTTGTGCTACTGACACCCAATGGCTCCCAACATATAAACAGCTTGATTTTAAAATTCTCATTCCGCTTTTCATATGCCCCTCAGGTCGTTCTCCTCCCTATTTCTAATCTCCTCTAGCTCCATAACCCTCTGAGATCTGTGCATTTCACTGATCCTGGCCTCTCGTGCATCCAGGATTTGAATTGTTCCATGACTGTTAGCCATGCCTTAAGCTGCATGAGTTCTCAGCTCTGAAATTCCCTTCCTACTTTTTGTTCTTCCCTAAGACGTTAAAATAAAATGAACTTATTGCAGTAATTTTTGGACATCTCCTCTAATCAATATTTGCTTATGTGCATTGTTCACAAATTTGTTTGACAATCAGTTCTCAGAATCATCTTGGAACATCCTACCATGTTGAAGGTGCAATATGAATTCAATTTGTTTTTGCTGAAGTGAAACCTTTCTGATTGTGTCCAGATGAAGAATAGAACAGTCCTGAGTGTGTTACTTCAACTTTCACCCCAAATCTTGTACCAACTTTACTCCCCACCTCACCCATATACCAGCCACACTTGGTATGCCAAATGTTCAATTTATCTGATCTCCATCCCTGTGCCAACCTCACTCAGTACCTCAATCTCTGCATAAATCTCACCCTCTGTCTTAACAGCTCTTTCAGGACACAACCTCACACCTTATCCAATACTCAACACTTTCTGAGCAATGTACCCTTACTGAACAACGGTACTTCATATTTTCTTACTTAACAGTGATTGAGGCCCCATTGATCGGAACCATGTGGCTAATACTCGAAATCTCATTGTTGACAAATGCTGTTCATGTTTTAGTTTTAATTTTTAAAATTGTTGTTAGTATGTGAGAAATTTTCACAAAGCCATATTTATTGTCCATCCATGGTGACCTGTCCAAATCTGACATTGATAGATTTTGAGTAACCAAAGGAACTATGCAAATAAATAGCTCACAGAATTGTCACACATCAAGCATGATCTCACTGAATGATGGAATAAGCTCGAGGGTTCTTGTTGCTATGCTTGGAGAATAAGCTCCCCGGGGCTGAATAGCTTCACTCTATATTCCCAAAGTAGTGGTCGTCCTTCCCCAACAAGCATTACAGTTCTTGAAGAGATCGTGTACTCCAGTGTGGCAAGGCGGGGAATCCCAGAGAGGGTGAAGGAACAGTTTTATGCGCAAGTCCCTGGGAGAGAACTTGGAGGTGATGGTGCCCTTGTGACATCTCCACTCTTATTCTTTTTATTAAGGAGGCTGCAGGGGACAGGAGTTGCTGTTAAAGTAATGCTGAAGTGTTATGCCAGTGAATCCTGTACAATCATAACATTCAAGGCTATGGGCCAAGTGCGGGAAAGTGGGACTAGTGAAAAAATAGTATATTTTCAGCAGTACAGACTCTATGGGCCGAATGACTTCTTCTACACTGTGTGATTCTATGATTCTGCAAACGTAATGAATGAGCCGATACGTACAATTTGCAGTCTAAGTGAGTTAGTAATGAAGACTGAATAGTAAATCCAGTAACATGGAAGCACCAAGCAATTGACTTGCTCTATCTTGATGATGAGTTGTATATATCCAGTCAAGCACTGCCATACCAGATGCTCCAAACGTGATCTAACATTAAAGCGTAAGACACTCTTTTCTGCCCTGTGTCCTTCTTCTCCTCCTCAGAGTCCAGACCTGAGGTGCAGATTCATGAGCAAAATGACTACAACCACGAACTTGGATGGCAGTTGCCAACTGTGATGTGAAGGTGGCAACAAAATTAGATCCTGTTCTGAATCAACAAAATTCAGACTGACACTCCCAGTGCCAGTATTGAGGCAGTGCTGCCCAGTCAGAGACGCCACCTGTCAGATGAAACATTAAACTGCCTGCCTTCTTAAATGAATGCAAGAGATCACACAATACTATTCAAAGAAGAACAAAGGAGGTCTCCTTGATGTTCTGGCCAATATTTATCCTTTAACTGACGTCAGTGAAAAAATAGATCCTTTGGACTATCACATTTGCTATATAAAATCAAAATACTGCGGATGCTGGAAATCTGAAACAAACAGAGAATGCCGAAGAAACTCAACAAGCTTGGTGGCTTTTGTGGAGAGACAGAGTAATGTTTCAATTCTGGTATGAATCTTCTTCAGAACTATGATGTTTCTGTTGGTGGGGGCTTGCTGTGCAAAAATTGGCCCCTGTGTTTCCTGAATTACAACAATCACTGCACCACAAAAGTATTTCATAGGTTGCAAAACAACTTCAAATGTTTTCAGTCGATGACTGTTGCTTTATCAATGTAAACTTTTCTCTGTTAGACTCAGAGAAGGAGTACACCACAGAAGGAGGCCATTCAGCCAATCATGACCATGTCAGCTCTCTGTAAGAACAATTGAGTTGTAGTTAGCCATTTCTTTCCCTATAGCCAAGGCAAGATTGAATCAGCCTCCACCACAGACTCAGGTAGTGCATTCCAAAACATAATCAATCAGGGTGTAAAAAAAGCTTTTTCTCAGGTTCTCTGCAGTTCTTTTATCAATCATTCTAAATTGGAATTTATTGGTTCCTGATCCTTCTGGCAAAACTTTTAATTGCAGTGAGAGTTTATTGACTTGCTCAGCCTTACAGATCTCATTCAACAACCCCAGCATTCCACTGTTCCTTTATTTTTATGTGATCAGTATCTACTATTCTTTTTCTTAACCTTAATAAACATTAGAAATGTAATTGATAGTCATTAACAGTGAGGGAATTACTGAGCCTTTGGCTCAGCAGGAGTTAAAATGAGAATTTCCAGTTGACAAACTTTCTGTTTCTCATTATTGTCTCAATCCATGAACAATACTCCTGGTGGAAAATACCAGGAATTATAGATGAGTGTAAGTTTATTAGCAGATTGAAACACAATTGAGCAATGAAACACGAGTGGATCTGCAGTCACTGGAGAGCAGGGATTGTTTTACAGTACGGAATAAGTGTGCTTTCTTTTTAATTAGCTACTGAACCTTTCTGTCTGGGCTTTGAGCTAACATTACCACCATCAAATTTCTCTTATAATGCAATTACAGTCATGGAGTCTTACGTGACACATGAGAGGATGAAGGCATTCTTCCCTCATCATTTCCTGAAGATATTGATCCTGAGTAGAGGGGAATATCACTACAGACTGACCTATCGATGAATGGAGTGAGGAAGGATGAATGAGAAGATGCAGAACCTACTGGCTCCACAATAGATTTGTGGACTCCTGCAGTCCTGAGCCCAACCACCAGCACCCCCCAACAAATACCCAACCACCTCAAACCCATCCAAGACAGGCTTTTTCCCTTATCCCTACCTCTGAACCTAAACTTCTCTCTTTGGTCCGATGATGAATTTCCATTGTCTCTTCTGTTCAGACACATACAATTGGGGCATTACCAAAACTATCTACTTCCACCCCGTAGCATCACCAGACCCTGTGTTAGCTCGTTTGCTGCTGAAACCTTCACTCACGTTTTCACTATGTTCTCTTGGCCAGTGTCCTGCCTCTCCCTAAAACTGAGCTCATTCAAAACACTGTTGTTGATTTCCTGACTTGTACCAAATCCCAGCACCATCACCAATGTGTTCGCTGAATTCCATTGCCTCCTGGTTCAGCGATGCTTCTATTTTAAAATTCTCATTATTGCATTCAAATCTCTCCATGGATTTCCCCTCATCCCACGTCTGTAAACTGCTCCAGCTTTACAATCCTTTTGAGATCTCAATTCTCCTTCAATTCTGGTCTCTTGTGTGTTTCTAGTTTCCATTTCTGCAACAATGCTGCCTGTTTTTTTCACTAGATGCTAAGCATTGGAATTCCTTTCTGAAATCTCACCGCTTCTTTTTCATCTTTAGGACATATATTTCTCACCAGGTTTTTAGTCACCTGTCCCAAATATCACTGATTGGGACTGGTCAAAGTCATGTGATAACTTACCTGTGAAACATCTTTGGAAGATTTCACTATTCCTCAAAGATGTCACATAAATGGGAGTGATGATTGTTGGCTGTACAAGGAGCAGGGCAATATTGATCAGCAAAATGACAGAAAGGGCAATTACACTCATCTCCATCCTGCTTGGCCAAAGAATGGGAATAGATAACAAGAATCCTAATATCTATCCTGTGCCCCTCACCTCCACCTTGGAGTGCAACTGTTTACTAAACCTAAATGCAGATTGTTGTAGGTTGGGGTGTGCAGTAACCCTCAAGGTTAAGCAATCTGCTGGCTATTCAATTAACAAATGTTAATCTGGGTGGCTCAGTGGTTAGCACTGCTGCTTCACAGCTCTATGGGCCTGGGTTCAATTCCATCCTTGAGTGACTGTCTGTGTGGAGTTTATACATTCTCCCCATGTTTGTGTGTGTTTGCTCCAGTTTCCTCCCCCAGTCCAAAGGATGTGCAGGTTAGGTGGATTGGTCATGCCAAATTGGCCATAGTGTCCAGGCATATGCAAGCTAGGTGTTTTAGCCATAGGAAGTGCGGGGTTATTGGGATAGGGTGGGTGGGATGCTCTTTGGAGGGCTGATGTGGACTTGATGGGCCAAAGCCTGCTTCCATGCTGTGGGGATTCTATGGTCAGTTTAGTGTCTGAAGCCTGCAAGAATAAATTCAGCAACTAGTGGTACTATTGGGAAAGGAGGGCATTCATCAGCAGGGAGACACTAGATTTTTTAAAAATTCATTACTGGGATGTGGACACCTTTGACAAAGCCAGCATTCATTGCCCTTCCCCAGCTACCCTTGAAAAGGCGGTGAACCTTCTTTCTGAACGCCCAGTGGCAACGGTGCTATCACAGTGTTGTTAGATTTGCGATTTCAAGACTGAGGCTGGGCAGGTATTCTGCAGTCTTTGCACCATTACTATTGGGAATTGAGGACTGTTTATGTGGAACATTTCCTCCGCAGGTTAAATAAATGGGTTCAGTTCATGGTGGGATGGAATGTACAAAGAATTAATGGGCTGCAAGGCCTCTAGTTTGTTTCTTACCAATGTTCAAAGTGAAATACCTTGCCTAGCATCAAACATTTATTTGGACTATCTTGAACGAACACCAATTGGAAATTTATCATAAACACAGTATTACACAGAACTCAGCACAGAGAAGAAATCTATTCTGGTGTTTATGCTCCAGAAGCCTTGTCCAAACGCCCCTCATCTAACCCCAGCAACATATCCTTTTATCCGAATGATTGGAGGAATCATCGCGTAAAACTGGATTAACCGTTCTCATCCCTTGCCATTCCTGACTTGCTGTAACTTCCGCAGTTAACAGCACTGGAATTACACAGACTTTTACAGCACAGAAACAGTCCATCTGATCCATGCCGATGTTAACCTTCCACAGGAGCCTGGCCCATCCTACTTTACTGTAGTCTAATCAAAAATCATGCAGCTGTCTGAAATCTGCAAGTTAGAAATAATTTTCATCGTTTTTCCCCAATCGCTGATAACCGATGGAGTTTTAAAGGGGCAGCTTTTTCATGGTTTTGTATCTAGCGCCTGTCCTTGAAGATTAAGTCCCACTAAAACCCACAGTGGTGAGAATAAATGCAAACTGTCTTTCTCAATTCTCCCCACAAGGAGCTGGAAAATACAACATCCCATCCAATCGCTCCAGCGAGACATTACCCTTTTAAGTAAGACCAGATCCCTGTTAACATGTGGTCTGTAGATTCGTGTGTTTCCATAGCAGCACCCAGCAACAGATACCCATGACCTCATCCCTGGCTGCAGCAAAACCACCTGCAGACAACCTGTTTATCGCAATGCGGAGCAGGGACTGAATATTTCATTGCATACTCTCTGCAGTAGTTAACTCATTGAGTGACAGGTGCATTAAAGAAAAAAACAAGCTGCGTTTTCTTCCCATTTCTCTGTATGCCTTTTGCTGCAATTTCATTCTGCTAAAGGGTTGCAAATTAAAGGGGACATGTGGACTGACTGTGAAATGGAGACTAGGAGCAGCTGGAAACATACAGTATGCTCTTTAGCACGGGGCAAGGATCAGTGAAAGATTGGCTGTTAGTCCTGAGAAAGGGTCTTCATCTGATCATTTCTGCTCCAACCCTGCTGCCATTTTGGAGTTTTCCATCACCACTTGTAATTCTGATCAGTTCTGGAACCGTACAAGAGCAACTCTAGATTAGTCCAACCACAGACTGGCGAATCATTCCAGATCTGTGTACGGAAAGATTGACAAATAATTCTAGATCTGTACGAGGACATAAGAACATAAGAAATTGGAACAGGAGTAGGCCATTCAGCTCCTCAAACCTGCCCTGCCATCCTATAAGATCATGGCTAATCTGCCCCATGCATCACCCTTCGCTATCTTCTGAGAGAATAAATTCTCAGTTTTAAATTAATGTCCCCTTATTCTGTAACTATGTTCCTTACTACAAGATTACCCCACTCTTGGAAATATTTTGTCAACATCTATCATGTCAAGAAGCCCTGTCTGAATTTTGTATGCCTTAATAAGATCACCCCTCATTCTTCCAAACTTGAATGAATAAAGGACCTGATCTGTTTCACTATTCTTGACAAGTCAACGCCATCGCAAGATCAGTCTACTGAAACTCAATTTGAATTGCCTCCAATGTCAGTATATCCCTTCCTAAATATGAGGACCTAAACTGGACACAGTTCTCCAGGTGCGGCCTCACCAACATTCTGTACAGCTGTAACAAGTGTTCTCTATTTTAAACTCTGATACCCTAGTAATAAAGGCCAAAATTCCATTTGCCTTCTAACTGCATCTGCAAGATCATATTTTGTGTTTCATGCATAAAAATACTCTAATCCATCTTAGCTGTATATATTTGGACACTCTCTCCACTTGAATAATACTTTGTCTTTTGATTCGTCTTTCCAAAGTACATGACCTCACATTTTCCTACGTTAAACTCCATATGAACAGATCATGGAATCATTCTGCACTTCCAGAATATCAAAGAACAGATAATTTGAAATCTGAATAAGAACAAATTAGTAAAATATAGGGATTGTGTCTGTATTGTCTTCAGTGACCCCAGCTTGTCCCAAAGCTCTTTAGAATCACTGAAGTACTTGTGAAGTGCGATCACAGTTGTAACATTGGAAAATAAACATGAGACAGCATCAGTACAGTTTTGAGTGACAGGTCAGGCTACTTTGCTCAACATAGAGCAGACTGATGAATGGAAAGGAAATGTTTACTTGCAACAACAAAGAATTATAGCAATTTGCTCCAAGATTTATCCTACAAACCACATCCTCCCTCATAGCCCCATGCGCCTGCCACTGATTCAAATATTTATGCATTTTTCCCTTAAGAAATGCGATGATTTCTTCTCCAAGTGCTCCTTGTAGCAAATCATTCCAGCGTCTCTCTCCCCTCTCTTTCTCTCGGAGCCAATTTTAAATTGATGACTCATTTCATCACCGACTCCCCCACCTGGGGAAATAAATTTTCCCCATTCATTCGTTCCACTGCAGCGCGTGCTACAATGTAGATGATCTCATTGTGAGCATCCTTTCCAAAGCCTACTTAGAGTCACAGAGTCATAAAGTCATAAAGCATGGAAACAAACCCTTCAATCCGAATCATCCATACAGACCGGACATCCCAATGTGATCTAGTCCCATTTGCCAGCATTTGGCCCATTTCCTCTAAACCTTCCCTATTCATACACCCATCCAGATTCCTTTAAAATGTTGTAATTGTACTCACCTCCAACACTACTTCTTTTATCTCGTTCCTGACACGCACCACCCTCTGCGTGAAAAGTTACCCCTGAGGTCTTTTTTAAATCCTTCCCCTCTCACCTTAAACCTACGCCCCCTAGTTTTGAACTCCCCTACCCCAGTCATGACGTTATAAACCTCTATAAGGTCACCCATCAGCCTCCGACGCTCCAAGCAAAAAAGCCCCAACCTATTCAGCCTTTCCCCATAGTTCAAACCCTCCAGTCCCAACAACCTCCTTGTAAATCTTTTCTGCACCCTTTCAAGTTTAACAACATCTTTCCAATAGAAGGGTGACCAGAATTGTACACAGTATTCCAAAAGTGGTCTCATCAACATCCTGTACAGCCACAACATGACTTCCCAACTCCCATACTCAATGTTCGGACCAATGAAGGCAAGCATGCCAAATGCTTTCTTTACTACCCTATCTACCTGCAAGTCCACTTTCAAGGAACATACGAACCTGCACCCCAAGTTCTCTTTGTTTAGTAACACTCTCCAGGGCCCTACCATTCACTGTTACAAGTCTTGTCCCGATTTGCCTTTCCAAAATTCAATGCCTTGCATTTATCTAAATTAAACTCCATCTGCCACTCCTTGGCCCTTGGCCTATTTGATCAAGGTCCTGTTGTACTCGACAATCTTCTTCACTGTCCACCTATTTGTCATTATTGAGGGGCTAATCACTGAAAGCCAGCTCATCTGGGTGAGATATGTTACTTATTTACCTGACACCAACTTTCAAAGCAACTATCTCCTTGGAACATGGTCACAGTAGGAGACTCCCTGGAGGAAAGTGGAAAGACTTTAGAGATAATCTCCGAAGTATCATTGAAGAGGTCAAAGAACTCCTGGACCACGGTCTTATGGGGGTCCTTTGCTTATGGCCATCCAAAATGGAGAAGGCTCACTGGGAAAGGAGCTGAGGGGATAGGTCAGGGACATGCAGAGGTGTTGTTGAGGTGATGGAAGGAACGCAAAAATCTACAAACAGCCTACCTGTCCAGCTACCCAGCCCTGGAACATCACCTGCCCAACACGTGGCAGAGCCTCCAGAGTGTGTATTGCATTTATCAACTACCTCCAAACTCGATAAATCGGAATGGAGCAAGTCACACTCAATCCGGAGGGACTGCCTAAAACAATGTGATATACTGTATGACCAACCTTCCTAAAGTGCCAGCAAATTCCCATATACTGGTGCTTTACTGCCATCTTCTGGCACAATGACAGGACTACAATGATCTTTCGAACCAAATTCGCAGATTATTATCTCCACACTTCTTATTATGTTCTGGTGCAATATGTTTAACTTTTATGACACAGGAAAATATAATTTCTTTCCTCCTGACTCTTTTCTGGTCTATGACATGTTGACACAGTGGAATTAATCGTTAATACTCATCAATGGGCAAAATTAAATTTCCAATGTTTGCATTGCACACTTGGGTAAACATGATGCTTCACACAATAGGCAGTGGAAATTTGGAGCTCTAGCCTCCAAAAGGCTGGAGATGTTGGGCATCAGTAGAAATTTTTAAGGGTGTTATTTATTTATTCTAATTAGGAAAAGGTATCGAGGAATATCGAGTGAGAACAGGTAAAAGAGCTTCAAATAGTTCAGCTGCAAGCTAATTGAATGTTAGAACAAGGTGCTGAATTGATTCTGTCCCATCCCATATATCTTTCTACAGCTTACCCTTGGCATCACTCCCTTTTCCTACACCCTCCAGCACTCCTTCCACCTGTCCTGCCATCACCTTGCCCCCTCCATCACTTCCTCCAACTTTCACCTACATGACTCTTTCCACCTTTCTCCCTCTATCACTCTCTCTACCTTTCCACTCCATCACTTCTCCCTCATCATGCTCTCCACCTCTGTCCCATCCCATATATCTTTATACTGCCTACTCCTTGGTATCGCTCCCTTTTCCTAGGCCCTCCATCACACCTTCCATGTCTCCCTCTACTTTTCCCCTCCATCACTCCCTCCACTTCTCCCTTCACTTTTCCCCTCCATCGCTCCCTCCACCACTGTATGAGATAGAGAATGAGAGCGAGAGAGAGAGAGAGACACTAACTCCACACTTCCACCACTATCAATGTGTAGAATCCTAGTCTCTCTCTCTCTCTCTCTACCCCCTACCCAGCCAACCCCCACCCCACCAACTTGATGAACATCGGTCACAGCCAGTTCCGCCCTTGTCCAACATTCAGTCCCTCACAGGAGTCCCTGGGCAGGAACCAGAAACAGGGACCCTGACCGATTGCTCCCTTTTCTAACACAGACTGGTAGCATTACCATTGTCATTGCCATGGCGGGCGGGGCGGGGGGGTGAAGGTGGTGCGGCATGACGGCTCAGTGATTAGCACTGCTGACTCACAGCACCAGGGACCCAGGTTCAATTCCACCCTTGGACAACTGTCTGTGTGGGTTTCCTCCAAGTGCTCCTGTTTCCTCCCACAGCCCAAAGATGTGCAAGTTAAGTGGATTGACTGTGCCAAATTACCCATAGTATCCAGGGATGTGCAGGCTAGGTGGTTTAGCCATGGAAAATGCAGGGTTAAAGGGATAGGGTAGGGGGTGGGTCAGTGTGAACACTGAATAGCCTGCTCCCACACTGTTGGGGTTCTATGAATCATTCAACTGAAGCCAGACTGGGCTCAGACTCAGCACACTCCCCTGCACAATGTCATTGTGGGGTGGGGCATAGTTACTAACCACCTGAGTCAGTCAAGACTTGAATCGAGCCCTAGTCACTGATGAAAGGACTCAGCAAAGTACATTCATCGTGTCCATGCCATGGCCGAGGGACACAACCACAAATACTTACGTTTACATAACATCTTTAACATTATGATGTGTACCAAAGCACATCACAAGAATGTTTTCAAACAAGGAATTACACTGAGTCACATTAGGAGATATTGTGTCAGCTTGGTCCAAAAGGAAGGTTTTTGAGAGGTGTCTTAAAGCAAGAAAGTGAGGTAGAGGGGAAGAGGGTTGTGGGGAGGAAAGTTCAGGGCTTGGGGCATGGTCATCAATGTTGGAGCAATTCAGGTTTAGAATGCTGGAATGACCATAAATGGAGGAGCACTGATATCTCCAAAGGCAGCTCGGTGGCTCATTGGTTAGCACTGCTGCACCACAGTGCCAGGAACCTGGGCTCATTTCCAGATTTAAGCAACCGTCTGTGTGGAATTTGCATGCTTTCCCCGTGTCTGTGTGGGTTTCCTGCGGGTGCTGCATTTTCCTGCATATATGTGCAGGTTAGATGGGATTGGCCATGCAGGAAATTGTCCCATAGTATCCGAGGATGTGCAGGTTTGGTGGCTTAGCCATGGTAAAAGCCACATGTCGGGTTTTGGAGGTAGCTGGAATGCTCTTTGAAGGGTCAATGCAGACTCAATACGCCAATGGCCTTTTTCTATACTGTAGGAATTTTGTGGTTGTGGGGCTGGAGAAGATTACAGCAAAAAAGAGAGGGAGTGAAGTCATGGAGAGATTTGAAAACAGGAATGAAAATCCTAAATTCAAGGCATTGCTTGATCAGGGGGCAATGTAGGCCAGTGAGGGCAGGAGAGATAGGGGAATGAGACATTAGCCATAGGAGATGCAGGGTTACAGGTATAAGGTAGGGGTGTGGGTGTGGATCTGGATGGGATGCTCTTCCAAGGGTTGGCTTGGACTCAATGGGGCGAATGGCCTGCTGCCACACTGTAGGGATTCGTTGATTCCATGAGCCTCCCAGTGAGTTAAGATATGTTGAGCTGAGTTTTTGCTAATCTCGAGTTTACAGTTAGATAGAATGTAGGTGGTCAGCCAGGAGTGTATTGGAATAGTCAAGATTGGAGAATAATGAAGGCACGGATAAGGGTGAGATGTTGAGTGTACGTACGTGTATATGCGTGTTAGTTTTGACTTCGACCCCTGAAAATTGACCTTTGAGCTTCAGGATATAGGACAGTAGTCCTTGCAGTAACAAGGTGCTGTCCCTGTAGGTGCTGTGTAATCAAAACTTAAGAAATTTTGCAAATGAATGGAAGATCCCAGGAATACATTTTTTTAAAAAAATCCTTATTTCAAAAAAAGAAGAATCTCATCATAATTTTAAACTAAGCCATAAGAGTAGAAACATAACAGCAGGTGGTCATTCAAGCCAGCCCCACCATTCGAGAGCAGGGATAATCAACGATCATAACTTCAAGTGGCGTAAAAGGACTCAGACTCAATCCAGTGACGGTATCAGGACTCTACCGGTGATAACATTCTCATAGGCAGGCTGTGAGTTCAATTCCTATTCCAGCATTTAAACCTATAATCCAGGCTATTAATTCATTGCATCAATGAGTGAGTGCTGTACTGTCAGAGGCGTGGTCTTTTGGAGGAGATATTCAAATGAGAACCTGTCTTCCCTCAGATTTAAAACAAGCCAAGGCTCTGTTTAAACAGGAGGCAAGGCCATTTTTCTCCAGCATCCTGGTCCAGAAGTTATCAGAAACATCCAGAAACAAAAGAATTTGAAATGATCATTAATAGCGGAATCCTGCTTTGCAGAGATTGTCTGTTTCATTGGCCTATGATTGGGGAGCATCATGGACAGTGGATATGAAATAACTGAATACATTGATTGAAAAGTTTGGGAACTGAGAGAGCTAAGCTGTTCCAAACAGCCATTCTTACCTCCATCACATTCTGTCAGGTTTTGCTGATTTTGTGGGGTGAAGTTACAAGAAAATATCAGAAAGTCCTGGTAGAAAGGTGAAAATTATTGAAAACATAGTAGGCCAACAGAGCTAGAAAACCAGTGAGGTCTTTTATTCAGAATGAGCAAGAGGCGAGAGCAAGGAATAACAAGATTTTATCCCATTAGAAATCTATGTTTGACCAAACTTGCTGAACTATTCAAGGTAGTAGCAGAGACAGAGAGAAGTCAGTGGTAATTGAGCCAAAATAGCTCAGTTGGGAGACCATTTGACTGAAGATCAAGAGGTTCTTGTTTCAATCCTGGGTTTTGGCAGAATAAGCAGTTCCTTTTTTGGTTCTTGATTAGTAAGGGAATCAAGGGTTACAGGGAGAATGGGGTTGAGAAACATATCAGCCATGATATGCTCCACTGGTAGAGCAGACTTGATGGACCAAATGGCCTAATTCTACTCCTATGTCTTACGTTAATACAGTTAATAATAATATGTTAACAATAATTTATTTGGAATTTCAAAAAGTGACCCCACAATAGAGACAAGTTGCAGAATGGATTGACAGCAGGCTTCATGAACAGCTTACAGTTCTGATTGTCAGAGTATTAAAAGGATATAGAGGCACTGGAGAAGTAACAGAAAGGATTGACACAAATTGAGTTATGGAGATGTACAGCATGGAAACAGATCTTTTGGTCCAACTCGTCCATACCAATCAGATATCCTAAATAAACCTAGTCCCATTTGCCAGCATTCGGCCCATATCCCTCCAAACCCTTACTATTTGTATAGTCATCCAGATGCCTTTTAAGTGTTCTAATTGTACCAGACTCCACTACTTGATCCTGCGGCTCATTCAGTACAGGCACCACCCTCTGCGCGAACCCTTAGGTCTCTTTTAAATCTTTCCCCTCTCACCTTAAGCCCATGCTGTTTAGTTTTGGACTCCCCCATCCCAGGGAAAAGACCACCTCTATTAACCTTATCCACGCCCTTCATGATTTTTCATCCTCTATAAGGTCACCCCTCAGTCCCTGACACTCTAGGGAAAATAGCCCCAGCCTATTCAGCCTCTCCCTGGAGCTCAAATCAGTCAACCCTGGCACTATCCTTGTAAATCCTTTCTTCACCCTTTCAAGTTTCACAACATCCTTCCTATAGCAAGGAGACCAGAATTACATGCAGTATTCCAAAAGTGGCCTAAACAAAGTCTTGTACAGCTGCAACATGACGTCCCAACTCCTATAAACAATGCACTGACCAATAAAGGCAAGCATACCAAACGCCTTCTTCACTATCCTATCTACCTGGGACTCCATTTTCAGGTAACTACAAACCTGCAGTCCAAGGTCTCTTTGCTCAGCATCACTCCCCAGGACCTTACCATTAAGTGCATAAGTTCTGCCCGGATTGGCCTTTCCAAAATTCAGCACCTCACATTTATCTAAATTAATCTCCTTCTGCCACTCTTCAGCCTATTGGCACATCTAATCAAGATCCCATTACTCTGAGGTAACATTCTTCACTGTCCACTACACCTCCAATTTTGGTGTCATCTGCAAACTTTAGACCATACCTCCTATGTTCACATCAAAATAATTTATATAAATGACAAAAAGCAGTAGAGCCAGCACCGATCCTTGTGGCACACTGCTGGTCACAGGCCTCCAGTCTGAAAAGCAACCCTCTACTACTACCCTCTGTCTTCTTCCTTCGAGCCAGTTCTGTATTCAAATAGTTAGTTCTCCCTGTATTCCATGTTATATAACTTTGCTAACGAGTCTACCATGAAGAACCTTGTTGAGCACCATACTGAAGTCCATATAGATCACGTCCATCACTCTGTCCTCATCAATGCTTTGTCACTTCTTCAAAAAAAAACTCAGTCAAGTCATTAAGACACAATTTCCCACGCACAAAGCCATGTTGACTATCCCCAGTCAGACCTTGTCTTTCCAAATACATGCAAATCCTGTCCCTCAGGATTCCCTCCAACAACTTGTTCACCACCGATGCCAGGCTCACCGGTCTATAGTTCCCTGGCTTTTTCTTACCATCTTTCTTAAATAGTGGCACCATGTTAGCCAACCTCCAGTCTTCCAGCACCTCACCTGTGGCTATCAATGATACAAATATCCAGCAAGGGGCCCAGCAATCATTTCCCTAGCTTCCCATAGAGTTCTAGGGTACACCTGATCAGGTCCCAGGGATTTATCCACCTTTATATGTTTTAAGACATCCAGCACCTCCTCCTCAGTAATATGGACACTTTTAAGATGTTACTTTTTATTCTACCATGTTCTCTATCTTCCATACCCTTCTTCATAGTAAACACTGATGCAAAATACTTGATTAGTATTTCCCCCATCTCCTGCGGTTCCACACATAGGTGGCCTTGCTGATCTTTAAAGGGCCCTATTCTATCCCTAGTCACACTTTTGTTCATAATTATCCCTATTTGCCAAACCTATCTCATATCCCCTTTTTGCTCTCCTGATTTCCCTCTCAAATATACTCCTACTGCTTTTACACTCTTCTACTGAATCACTCAATCTCTTCTGTCTATACTTGATACAAGCTTCCTTCTTATTCATGACCAAAACCTCGATTTCTCCATTCATCCAGCTTTCCCTACACCTACCAGCCTCACCCTTCACCCTAACAGGAACATACTGGCTCTGGACTCTCATTATCTCATTTTTGAAGGCTTCCCATTTTCCAGCCATCCCTTTCCCTGCAAACATCTGCCCCAATCAACTTTTCAAAGCTCTTGCCCAATACCATCAAAATTGGCCTTCCTCCAACTTAGAACTTTAACTTGTAGATCTGGTCTATCCTTTTCCATCACTATTTTAAAACTAGTAAAAGTATGGTCACTAGCCCCAAAGTGCTCCGCACACTGATACCTCAGTCACCTGCCCTGCATTATTTCCCAAGAGTGGGTCAAGTTTTGCACCTTCTCTAGTAGGTACATCCACATACTAAATCAGAAAATTGCCTCGTACACATTTAAATTCTTCCTCATCCACACCCTTAACACTATGGCAGTCCCAGTCTATGTTTGGAATGTTAAAATCCCCTACCACAATCACCTTATTATTCTTGCAGATAACGGAGATCTCCTTACAATTTGTTTCTCAATTTCCCACTATTAAGAAAGGGGTGATCACCTTAATGGGGGTCTACAATGACAATCCCATTAAAGTGATCATCCCTTTCTTATTTCTCAGTTCCTCCCAAATAACTTCCCTGAACATATTCCTGGGAATATCCTCCATAAGTACAGGCATAATGTTATCCCTAATCAAAGATGCCACTCCCCCTTCTCTCTTGCCCCCTTTCTATCCTTCCTATAGCATCTATACCTGGAACATTAAGCTGCCAGTCTTGTCTATCCCTGAGCCACATCTCTGTAATCACTATGATATCTCAGCCCCATGTTGCTAACAATGCCCTGAGTTCATCTGCCTTACCTGTTAGGCCTCTTGCATTGAAATACCTGCAGCTTAATTTATCAGTCCTAACTAGGCCTCTGCTCCTGCCTGCCCTGACTGTCTGACTTGCTCCTTTTTCCCCGACTGTACCAGTCTCAGACTGATCTCTTTCCTCACTACATCCCTGGATTCCCTCCATAGTAGTTTAAATCTTCCCAGGCAGCTCTAACAACTCTCCGAGTCAGTATATTATATTAGTCAGTATATTAGTCCTCTTACAATTCAGGTGCAATCCTTCTTTCTTACACAGGTCACTTCTACCCCAGAAGACGTTCCAATGATCCAAAAACGTGAATCCTTCTCCCCTGCACCAGCTCCTCATCCAGGTATTCATCTGCTCTATCGTCCTATTCCCACCCTCACTAGCTCACGGCACTGGATGTAATCCAGATATAACTAGCCTCCAGGACCTCCTTTTTAAATTCCTGCCCAACTTGCCATATTCTCTCCTCAGAATCTCATTCTTTTCTCTTCCAATGTTGTTAGTTCCAACATGTACTTGGACCTCCTACTGGGGTCCCTCTCTCCTTTGAGAATATTCTGCACCCTTTCCAAGATATCCTTGACCCTGTCACCAGGGAGGCAACGCACCATTCTGATGTCTCATTTTGGCTGCAGAAACATCACTCTGTTCCTCTGACTAGGTTGCCCTCTATCACAATCGTTCACTTGGAACCTAATGTATCCCTGGTAACATTAGAGCCAGCCTTAGTGCCAGAAAACTGGCTGTCAGTGTTACATTCCCCTGACAGTGTATCACACCTACATTTTCCAAAACAGCATACTTGTTTGAGATGGGGAGAGACATCGGAGATTCCTACACGGCCTGACCCCTCTCCTACCTTTCCTGGAGGTCACCCATTTACTTGTCTGTATCTTCAGTTTATCACCCTTCCTGCAACTGCTATCCCTTCCTCCTGTAAATTCCTCTGCTTCTAACTGCTGTTCCAACCAATCCATGCAATCCAATAGGATTCACAACAAAACACACTTCCTACAGACCTGCTCATTGGTAACATGGAAATTCTCCCTAATCTCCCACATCTGACATGAAGAAGTCATCATTCTACTAAAAGCCATCTTTGCACCTTAACAATCTACACACCCAGAAAATCGCACACTGTCTTACTATTCTAAAAACGCTGCCCGAGGCTAGCTTAGCACCTATGCTTTGATATTTTTAAAGTTTAATGAAGAGACACACCTCAATAAAAATGTATAATCAAAAAATAACCCAGTCTACACTCTATTGTAGACTTACAAAAGAAAAACAGTAAAGGTTACACTTTAAAACTAGCTACTTAGTTGCTCCCCTGTATGAGCTTCCCCACATCAGTTTCTCCAAAGGTCAGCTGTGAATTTCACTGTGTTTATTTTTCCTACACGAACTCCAATGTCCAGAGATACTTGAAATCAAACAGCAGAAGTGTCAGCTGTGCAGGTTTACTCCTCTGTTTGATTCACTTCCCATGTGGTCACTGCCATTGCTCTCTTCCTCCTTTTTAAAGTGCCGTTGTTTTGATTTTTTCCCCCCAGAGTTACAGCTGATCAAACAGTAATTTTTGCTCCTAGAATTCAAGGAAATCAGCTTCAAAACTGAAAATACCTCAAAAAAAAGTAGCAGCTCTTAAATCCACAATTTTCCCCATCCTCCATCTTGGATTACCAGGATTGACAGACAATGTTTTTTTTTCATAAAAAATACTGAAGGGATATCCCAAAATAGACTATTCAAATTCTGAAGGGGTTTGATAAGATGGGATATAATTTGAAGGCAGAAATTGAGAATAAGGGGTGGTTACTCAGGGATGTAGAGGAGGGGAAGCAGTATTCCACCAGGATTCGTGCTGACTGGTACACTGCTGTTCAAAATTTACATCGTAGTTTGGACTTTGCCATCAAAAACCCAAGATAATGGCTGACACCAAATAGGTGGGATTGAGATTGTCAATATTGGAGGACGACATCAACAACCCGCAGGAGGATGCTAATAAACTTGCAGAATGGGCAATATAATATTTGAGAAATGAAACTCAATGCAGATAAATGTGAGATATTGCACATGGAGAGGGAGGTCACTTATTACCTGGAAGATGCCAGTCAGGTTGGGGGGAAAAAGAATCTCAGAATATATTTACATCAATCACAAAGTTGCACATCTGACACATGGTCCGAAAGAAAGAAAACCAAGCACTTGGCAATCACTCCAGAGGGAACTGAATTGAATGAAAAGTTATGCAAACACCTTCTCATTTAAGAATCCAAGAAAAAAAAACACCTCTTTATCCCTCGCGTGTCCTAATACCTTCTTGAGTTCAATGGCCATTTTTTGTCTGATTGTATTCCCATGAAGCACCTTGGTACTGTTTTATTCTGTTAACGGTGCTATATAAATGCAAGTTGGCAGGAATACCAGATCTTGGTTACATTAGTAAGGCCTCAGCAGAGTAGTCCAGCCAATTCAGGGCACCACATTTTAGGAAGGATCTGAAGGCCTTGGAGAAGGGGCACATTAAATTCATTAGAAAGAGGAGCTGGGGATGAGGGTTTTCAGTTCGACGGAGACTATGAGAAACTGGGGCTAGTCTCCTTGGAGTGAAGAAGAGACTTCATAGATGTTTGCAAAATCATGTGTTTTTGGTAAAGCATATCTGGAGAATTTATTTCTATTGGCATAAGGGTCAGTAATCAAAGGAGACAGACTGGCAAAGGGACCAGAGGCAACATGAGGAAACAATTTCCTTTTAGGAGGTAAGGTGTTGTTATCTGGAATGTGCTGCCTGAAAGGATAACAGAGCAAATTAAATTGTGAATTTCAAAAGTTGGATAAATACTTAAAAACAGGAAAAAATGGACAAAGAATAAGTTTTAATTAAGTCTATCTACTGAAATGTCTGCACAAATTGGCTACCTTCAAGCATTCTACAACTCTGTCTTTGCTGCAGTTAGTGAGTTTAACTGGCTGTGAGGTCATTACAAGACTGTGAAAAGTACTGAAGAACTGCAAGGTTGTTTTAATGGCTGCATTAATGGGCAACACCACTGCTAGATTAAACATTGCAGCCTGTGAACGTGTAAGGGGAGTTGTTTCTAGCATAACTCTCCCATGGCTGTGTGCACTGACCCATCATTTTGTCATCGCCCTTTGCTTCATACTGAATGTTATCATCCTGTTAAATTCATAGTCCCTAAATGTGTGCATTAGGAATTGTTTTTAAATGGGAGTTGTCCTGTCTCCCAGTTCCTGAAATGTTCATTAATTCACAGGGTGGGATTATTCACGAGTGGAAAAAGGACAGTTCAGAACATGACCCTGACTTCAGCAGAGGGCACTATTTACTCTTCAGGGCTCAAAATGTTTGCGTTCAGTGAATAGGGACCGACTGTCCCAGAACTTGTGTAGGTGCAAATGCACAGATAGCAGAGATTTTATAAACTTGGTGACTTATTGCCAGTGACCAGTAGATGGTGATATAACATAGTTTGCTGCTCCTTTTCAACACACAGTGTCAAGAAATCTAAGTTGTAAAAGCATCATTATCAGAATACACATTCTTTTGGTTCGTTTTTGTTTTTCCCACTTAGGTTGATTCCACAGAAAGTACCCTCTTAAACCATGTTACTGATGGTATTAGATCAGTACAGAACTCCTCCTTGAACACTTAGATTTAGTGGGCTGGAGGGAAACAGTTGAATGAGTTTTTCTTTATTGCACGTTAGGAAGTCAAATGCTATTCCAGTAACCTCACGTTCCTACAATTAAGTCTTCCAAGGCTAGTCATTAGACAAGGGAAAAGAATATGTCCAGTAGTCAGAGAATGTTATAACATGTGGCTTTTGGAACACTGTGAAAGAGCTTTGTAATTAGTCCTGCACTGCTGTCCTTCCTCTAGCACCCTTCACATATTTCCTTTCAAAGTTTCTCTTCAGTTTCCCTTTGAAAGTTGTTGAATTTATTTGTACCAGGCTTTCGTGCATTGCATTTCAAGTCATCACAACTTGCCGTGTTAAAAAAAGATCATCTCAAGAACAGCTTATAGTGATAGAGCACTTTTATAGTTCTGCTTTGAAGCACTTTACAAAACAAAAAGATGACTGAGCCACTGTGGAAGATTCAGATCTTAAATCGTAGTCAAAGGGGTAGACTTTCAAAGAGGACAAAACCCATCAGAGATTTAACTAATACTAGAAGCAGTAGACAAAATTCTTTTAAGGATGTGGATTATCCAAAAGATGTGTTTCATATGCCTTAATTTAATGTATTTCTGATCCCTAATTTAATACAGACTACTCACACTGGGTGGGACTTGCAGAGTGATGTTATGTTAGAAATTAAGCTTTGACAAGGAAGTAGAGACTTCCTCAGTGACTGGCAGATGAGAAGGGATGATCATCAGATGGTGGTAGAACCCAAGTATCACAAAGAAAAATTATGAGTAGCAGTCAGAAATCCTCTGGCAGGACATAGCATCATATAGCAGAATACAGGAATACAAAAATCTCAGCATCAATAAACAGGCATTGTACCTGACCAAGGCTTCATAAGGACATAATGCAGTTTTGAAAAACATACCATGCATGTCAGGTAGTGGGAATACCTCAACTTGTCATCACATTAGCCCCTTAATACCCATCCCAGTTTTTGATAAACCATTCGGTACAGCGTCAGTAGATTGAGTAGGACCATTACCAAAAACAAAACTGGGATGCGAGTCTAGCCATACAATTATGGGTAAGAGAACCCCAATTTCCAGGAGGTATTCCGTTGAGGACAATTACAGTTAGACTAGTGGTTGAAAAATTATCTCCGTTTTATTACTTATTATGGATTACTGAAGAATACAGGCAGACCAAGACTGCAACTTTATGTCTGAATATTTAAGGTTTAACAAGCAATTTGGATATAAATCCATCAACTTTCACCACCTATCATCTGCAAACATAGGGGACTTTGTTTTGAGTGAACGTCTTTGGCCATTTACTAATGATTAAGGCTGACTGTCAGGAGTACTTGCTAGATTGGGTTAAAGGATTGGATTTTTTTTTATTGTTATTTACTACCAGATATTCCCAAAATGAATCTACTGGATTTGGGCTATTTGAAGGGATCTATGGTCATGATAAGAAATCCACTAAAATTGATCAAAGGAATGTTTAAGACAAAAAGAAAGGAAAAATGACGAATTTTCAACATTGGATTACAAAAACAAACAAAACAAACAAACTGCTATAAATATGTCACACAGGAGAAATGATATTGTAAAAGTAATTAAACTACAAATCTCTGAAAGCAAGATTCAGTGATCAATACAAAGTAGTTAGATGTGTTAGGAAAGTGTCTTATCTGTAGATGCTTCTGACCAGAGGAAGAAGAATTGGTTACATCACAAACATCTTAATGCTATAATCAGAAAGGAAAATAAGGACAAGGACGAGTGTGCCAGATGATAAGATCCTTAGACAGTACTTTCCAAACCCATGGCCACTTCCATTTAGAAGGACAATGGCAGCAGATAAATGGGAACACTACCACCTACAAGTTCCCATCCAAGCCACTCACCATCCTGCTTTGGAAATATGTTGCCGTTCCTTCACTGCCACTGGGTCAAAATCCTGGAATTGCCTCCCTAGGAACATTGTGGGTCAATGAACAGTACATGAACTGCAGCAGTTCAAGACGACAGCTCACCATTACCTTCTCAACTAAGGATAGGCATTAAATGCTGGCCAGCCAATGATGCCCACATTCCACAAATGAATTTTTTTTTAAAAAAAGCAGTAGAACATGATAGAGGCAGTAACAGTGAAATAGGAGGGGATAACAGCTCACAAAAAATGAGTTTTCTACAATCCAACTAGTAAACATAAATATTGACACAGTTGGACACTGGGTAATCTCATACCTACAGGAAGGACTAATGGGAAGATCAATTAAGGTTTCTTAGACATTCAAGAAAATCTGTAGATTTACACCATGGTGTACTCTCTTAGCTAGGGATGATGTGGCTATAGCTGAATTGATACCAATAAAACAGCATCTTTGTTGGTTAAGCCAGACAAACAAGCTTGCGTACAAATCATAGAATCTGTATAGCGTGGAAGCAGGCCATTCAATCCATCGAGTCCACACCAACACTCCAAAGAGCATCCCACCAAACACACCCCATCCCTGTAACCCCTCATTTCCTATGGCTAATCCAGCTAGCTTGTACACCCCTGGATACTATGGGCAATTTAGCCCAACCAATCCACCCAAGCTGCACATCTTTGGACTGGAAATTCACTATGCCCTAGAATATCACTTGATTGAACCTAGACAATGTAACTGGAGCTCACCATTGATGTTATTTTCTAAACCAGATGGTTCAACTAGATTTTGCACAGACTACAGAAAATTAATTGCAGCTATGAAAACAGATTCATACTCAATTTCTCAGCTAGCTTATATTGGTGGGGTTTGCAGTGCTTCACTCCTTTCTAAGATTAATGTATTGCAGCGCCATTGGCAAGTACCATTAATATCAAGAAATGCCAGCTTTTGCTACCCAAATGGGTTAGATAATTGTTATGTCATTTGAGTTTAAAAATATGCCAGCTATGTTCCAGTAACTTATGAATCAGGTTGCCACTAAAGTACCCAACTGTGAACTTAATTTAGATGTTATAATACCCAGAAAGAACAAGAAAATCAAGAAGGAAGATTTATTTTAGTAGTTAGCCAGTTGTCTTAGTAATAAATCTTGCCAAAGTGAGTTTGCTGAAGTGATGGTAACTTGCCCAGAACACATCTCAAACAAAGTGTTGCAAAGAACAGTGAAAAATCATAGAATTCCCTATTTCTAAAACTAAACAGGAGATCATGACCATGGTTTCTTTAATTGGAAGTTTGTGCCTAACTTCACCACAATTGTTGCACTTAAAACAACTTCATGATGAAAACAGACAAAGGTAATATGGTCGAGAGTACCAAACAGTTTGAGACACTGAAGGCAATCCCAATGAACAGATCAGCGTTGCCTGCCCTGATTTTTCCAAACTGTTTAAAATGACAATTGATATTAGTGACTTGAGGAAAGGTGCAGTCTTATTGCAAATTGACGAATCAGGAACAGAGAAGCCAGTGAGTACCTTTCTAGAATTTAAGCCAATATCAAAAGAAGTATTCAAACAATCCCTTGGCTTTTGTTGAAAAATTAAAACTCAAAATGCAAGATTATTTTGATGGAGTTTATTAAGCCAACCTTCTAATACTGGAATCGATTACTTCACTGGAAAGGATAATGTAATTGTAGATACATTCTTGATAATGTAATGTTACTGAAATAAGTTGAAAATTTAAGAAGTTGTACAAATAGTGTATAAAGAATGAGTGGAGATGAACAAATGTGGTTTTGGCGTTTTATTTGAAGGCAAGTCTTTACTTGTTGAAACATTTGAATATGGTATTTTACATGCCTCCACTCTTGGAAATATAAGGACTGCAGTTATTGTATTTGGAAAAATAAACTGGAAGGTGGAAGCTTAGATGATTGGGATTTTTATTAAAAACAAGACAAAAGGAAAGGTGTACTGTGTGGCATTCTTTTGCTGAAAAAAAAAGAGAAAAATAGTAACTTCTCAGCAACAATGTTTGGATTAGCTTAACGTAACAGTTTGACAGAGAATGGAGAGGAGAGTGTACAATTGGCAGAGGGTCAAGCCTGCCGGAGAGCAAAATTGCTTTCTCTCAAAGTGAAAAAATAACACCACAAAAATTTTGCAAAAAAACTCAAGCCGAGACTTGGGTTCAACTGACCAGATACTGAACTAAGGATTACCACCTTCAACAGTAATGTGATATTACCACCAAAACCAAAAATAAAAAAGAGAAGATCATCTCATTCCATCCCTTTTGGTTTGGATTTTGATCTACAGACTTTTGTGCATTTCTGCCAACAATTTTCACTCCTGATATTCTTGGTAAGATTTCTGATGAAGGGTCTAGGCCCGAAACGTCAAGCTTTCCTGCTCCTATGATGCTGCTTGGCCTGCTGTGTTCATCCAGCTCCACACCTTGTTAGCTCTGCTTTATCCTTCTGTTCCGTGAATGAATGTTTAGACTTTTAAAAATACAATTTAAGTTTACATAATAGTATTTAATAATCTTGTTTTTGCCACATGATCGAGGATAGGTTTGTTATAATAAATAGGCTTTAGCTTTCTTGTTCATTAACAAACCTACTGAGTTTATCTGAGTGGTCACAATTAGACATTAGGTATCCTAGAAACTAAATTGAACATATTTCACACTTCTGCTGACTCATGAATAGTAGGCATTATTGTATACTAAATTACATTGGAAACTATCTTGTACTATTATTGCCATTATAGGTCATGATAGGTTATATGAGTGAAAATTAGCAGTCTTAGCAACAGCGTTAAAATTAAATTGGAAGTTCATTTCAGGGACTTTTGTGACACAAATATTGCAAATGGACTGAGTCTTGGACTGTGGCCAAGGAGATGGAAGAAGTTGGTACTTAGTTTAAACACTATTCCTTAAGTACTGGAAACAATGACTTCCATCTTCACAACATTTAGTTAGAGGAAACCTCTGCTCCTGCAGTATTGGATGTGGACCAAGCAATTTGATAATTTAGCAACTGAGAAAGATTCGGGAAAGTGATGGAGACCTAAAGTTTGATGTCAGAAGGGTACATACGAAAATTATGTTGCGTTTTTAAATATTACTACCAAAGGGGCAATGTAGATGTAAAATAAGAAGGTTTCAAGGATAGAGACTTGCAGATGGAGTTACAATGGAGGAGGCGGAAGAGGAAGAGAAGCCATTATAAATAATATTCTGGAGTGGATTGAATAGGAACTTGAGCAGTCCCATGCAGCTGGAAGACACTGGGGAGGTTTTAGGGGAGAATAGTATGGCTAACCTTATCAAAGGCTACAGAGAAATCATGGAGAACAAGGAGGGAAAGTTCACCTTTGTTGCAGTCTCATCGGCTGCCATTGGTGACCTTTAAGATGAGTTGTTTCAGAACTAAGACAGGGCCAGATATCTTTAGACAGTTTCAGATATGGAGCTCCAAGAAAAATAGGAACAGATTTGAAAGGCTACAATACATTAAAGGGCTTTGAAAAGAAAGAAGGTAGAAATGGGACAGCAACTTGCAGGAAAATATTCTTTGAGGGGGTGATGATGGCAAATTGGGAATGAGGGGAGACAAAGAAAGATGAACGTTCAGAGCCTGAGTAGGGGTTTGGAGGGTGGTGCGGGAACCATGACAAGTTTGTCCTGCTAGGTTAGGGGATGGGAAACATGGTAGAGGCAGCTGAACAGGTGGCCTCAATTCTCAAAGATTTTCACAAATTCTTTTGTTGTCAGTGGGACTGGAGGTTGGGGGCATGGGAGGTTTAAGGTGATGGCTTGCAGGATTCAACTCTCAGCTCTTTCTCATGAGAACAAGGAAGCCATTTGGCCCTTCAAGTTTGCTCTGCCATTCAATAAGATCATGGCCAGTCTGCTTTTTACTTTAACTGTGGTCCGACACATCCCCCAATAATTGTTCATCCCCTTGGTATTTGAGAATTTACTTACCTCTGCCTTAAAAATATTCAAAGATTCTGCATCCACGCCTTTTGAAGAAGGGAATTCCAAAGAGAATCAATCCTGAGACAAAATCCTTCACCATCTGTTTTAAAAGGGCACCCCTTTCCCTTATTTTTAGAACTACAACTTTCAGTTCTGTAACACAACAACACGAAATCACGGCTGGCCAGGCAGTATGCATGGAGAGCAAAAAAGCAGAGTTCTGATGAAGAGTCACCTAGACTCAAAACACTAGTTTGTTCTCTATCTGCAGATGCTGCCTGACCCACTGATTTTCCATGATTTTGTTTTCAGTACAGATTCCAGCATCTGCAGAGACAGTAGGAACTGCAGATGCTGGAGAATCTGAGATAACAAAGTGTAGAGCTGGATGAACACAGCAGGCCAAGCAGCAGAGGAGCAGGAAAGCTGACGTTTTGGGCCTAGACCCTACTCCAGCATCTGCAGTAATTTGCTCCTATCCCCAAGTTCTAGATTCTCCTAGAAGAGGGCACATGCTCTCCACATCCACCTAGTCAAATCCCCTCAGGATCTTGTTTGTTTCAATTAGGGTGCCTCCAATTCTAAAAGGCAGAGGATATAGGGCCACCCTGTCTAGTCTTTCCTCATAAGGCAATCTGTTTATCCTATCGATTAGTCTAGTAAATCTTTGCTGAATTGCAATTTCCAATTATTTCAAAGGGCAGTATGGTGGCTCAGTGGTTAGCACTGTTGCCTCACAGCGCCAGGGACTCTGATTCAATTCTATTCCCGGGTGACTCTGTCTGTGTGGAGATTGCACATTCACCCGGTGTCTGCATGGATTTCCTCTGGGTGTTCCAGTTTCCTCCCACAGTCCAAAGATGTGCAGGTTAGTTGGATTAGCCACCCATAGTGTTCAGGGATCAGCAGGCAGGTGGGTTAGCCATGGCAAATGCAGGGATAGGGTGAGGGTATGGGTCTGTGGGGACCTCTTGGGCCAAATGGCCTGTTTCCACACTGCAGGGATTCTACACTTCTAAATTTGCATCAGCCGATTATTGATTTCTCCTGCCTCTGGAAAGAGTGTGGCCTGATCAACTATATTTCAGAACAATGGTGTGCATTGTCAACTCTGGAGGTCATGGGTAAATGTCTCACTCCAAACATGAGCAAGAATTCTTGGCTAGTGGTCCCAGGGAAGTACCAAAGGTGTGGTGTACTATGCAAGGTATCATCTTCTGCTTGAGACATTAACCTGACGATGCAGGCAGGTAAATGTAAAAGATTTTAAGGCACTATTGGAAAACCAGGGGACTGCTCTGCAGTTTCCCAACTGCTATGTAAAAGCATTTTTCCTTCTGTAAAAATTTTAGAATTTGCAAACTGTTATCTTTGGGTTGGGCGCTGTTCTTTTCTGAAGAACAGCCCAAAACTCAAACCCCAGTTAATTCCCAAATGCAATCCACATGGTCACACCATCACTTACAGCATAGTTGGCTGGAGATAGGACAAATTGTTTCTTCCAATCCAAAAATATCAAGACAATGTGGCAATTGCTATGCTCCTCTGTACGAGTTCCATCATTACACTCGCAGAAACTGAGTCTTGGTGAAGCTGAGTTCAGCTTTTTGTTAAAAGCGACTGAAGAGAATCAGCATCAGAATACATCACCCTCTAGTGGTTATCTACAGGGATATCAAACATCATCCTCAAGAGCTCTCTTCCAAACATCATCCTCAAGAGC
>JAHRHZ010000046.1:15352998-15370211 GCA_024137785.1 Ginglymostoma cirratum
GCTCTCTTCCAAACATCATCCTCAAGAGCTCTCTTCCAAACATCATCTCCACTGCCACCAGCCCATCAATACTGCCTCTACCCACCTTCAAAAATCTTCTCCAAACCTACTTCAATTTCTCCTTCACGCATCCACACTAAACTAGCATCCAACTCTTGGTTGGTGGCAGAAATCTCCCCTTCCCACATTGCACGTATGTGTTGTTGAAATAGTGGGTGCTTGTTTATATCTGATGCTAAGACACTGAGAAGGAGCTTCACTCTGCAACTGAATCTTAGATATAGCCTAATCCCAGTGATGAAAAAAAATTGTGAAATTTAAAAAAAAAAGTCCTTTCAAGATTTGTACCTCAAGCTCATTTACCAGCATTTGTTCCATATCCTTTAACCACCAATCTACTAATCCTAGTCTTAAAAGTTTCAAGCGATCTACAGCATCCACATCTTTAGGGGAGAAAGGTAAAAATTGCTATTGTCCCTTATGTGGGAAAAGTACTTCCAGATTTCCTTCCTTGATCACCTACCTCTATCCTCATGTTCATGACTTTGCGTTGAAGACAAAGAACAATACAGCACAGGTCAGGCCCTTTGGCCCTCCAAGCCTATGTCAGCACATTTTGTCCTTCCATACTAAGACGGTCTTCACTTACAGGATCCATATCCCTCTACTCCCTTCCGATTCATGCATTTGTCCAAGTGCTTCTTCAATGCTGCTATTGTGTCTGCTTCCTCCACCACCTCTGGCAGAGCATTCCAGGCACTCACCACTGTGTGGAAAATCTTGCCTCGCACATCTCTTTTAAAACCTTTCTCTTCGCACCTTGAGCCCATGTCTCCTTGTATTTGACCCCTCTACTCTGGGGATGAGCCTTATACTTTCCACCCTAACCATGCCGTACACAATTTTATAAACTTCTACTATGTCACCCCTCAGCCTCCTGTGTTCCAGTGAAAACAAATCCAGTCTAGCCAACCTTTCTTCATAGTTAAAATCCCCCATTCCAGGCAACATTCTGGTAAACCTTTTGTATACCCTCTCCAAAGCATCCATAACCTTCTGGAAATGTGGTGACCAGAACTGTATGCTATCTTCCAAGTGTGGCCTAACGCTCTATAACGCTACAGCATTACTTGCCTATCCTTATACCCAACGTCCCTTCTAATGAAGGCAAGCATGCCATAAGCCTTTTTCACTACCTTATCTACCTGCACTGCCACCTTCAGTGATCTATGGAGCTGAACACTCAGATCCCTCTGCATATCAATACTTCTAAGGGTTCTGCCATTCACTGTATAATTTCCACCTGTACTTAGCCTTCCAAAATGCATCACCTCACATTCGTCTGGATTAAACTCCATCTGCCATTTTCTGTGCATGCCTCCGACTGATCTACTTCCTGCTGTATCCTCTGACAATCTTCCTCATTATCCGCAACTTCACAAAGCTTTGTATTGTCCATAAACTTACTAATTAGACCAGCTGCATTTTCCTCCAAATCATTTACGTAGATCACAAACAGCAGATGCCCCAGCACTGATCCCTGTGGAACACCAGCCACAGCCCTCCATTCTGAAAAGCAGCCTTCCACCGCTACCCTCCGTCTCCCACGACTAAGCCAGTTCTGTATCTCTTACCAGCTGACTCAAGATACCATGTGACTTCCCCTTTTGTACCAGTCTGCAATAAGGGACCTTGTCAAAGGCTTTACTGAAGTCCAACACAAGTTCACAAGTCCATCAGTTCTGAGGAAGGGTCACCGGATCAGAAACGTTAACGTATTTGCTTCTTCACAGATGCTGCCAGACCTGCTGAGCTTTTCCAGCAACTTTGTTTTCGGTTACTGAAGACTATGTAGACATCAACCATTTCCTCCCCAATCATCTTCACCTCCTCAAAAAAAAAATCAAGTTAGTGAAGCATGACCTCCCCCACACAAAATCATGCTATCGCAAATAAGTCCATTTGTTTCTCAGAATCTTTTCCAATAATTTCCCTACCATTGTGAGGCTCACAGGCCTGTAATTTCCAGGATTGTCCCCGTTACCCTTCTTAAACAAATGGGACAACATTGGCTATTCTCCAGTCCTCTGGGACCTCAACTGTGGCCAAACATGTTTATCAACGCTCCAGCAATTTGTTCTCTTGCCTCCCTCATATTCTGGGAGGGATCCCATCAGGACCAGTATCTCTAACTACTCCATCATTTTAATATTAAGTACTTAAATCAAACCACCCTCAGCCTTCATCATGCAAGGCAAAACAAACCAGAATGATCTAAACTGAGCCAACAATTTCAGTTCCCCACCAAGCCACACATTATCCCAACTTAGAATTGTATTGATGTGCCTTCACTATCACTGGATCTAAATCCTGGAACTACTTCCCAACAACACTGTGGGTGTCTCCACACCCACATGACCACAGCAGGTTAAGGCATCCTCTCACCATTATAGTCACAAAAGCCATTCAGAATGAACAATAAATGTTATTGTCACTCTGACAGGACCATCTCATGAACAAATAAATCCTTTGAGCTTCAGGTACTGTTCAGCTAAATCTGTGCTGTACACCATCCAAAGTCAATATATTCTTTTCTTTGAAGTGTTTAAAACTGAACACAAACTATGAATCTGGAGTTTCTCAAAACTGAAGTACTGCTTCTACCTGATCGCATTCCAAATTTTTCAAGATAGAAACTAACGGTCCACTTTTGTAACCATCCAATAGTTCTTTATTATTTGTCGTCTTAAACATTCCTGTTTCCTCCTTTCTTGCCATTTAGACAAATAGTTGGTTTAGGAGGTACCGGGCTTCTGTACAATAGCAGCATCCAAGACTACAATGAGAAATAGTCAAGAATTTAGAATTTTTGCCCTTTGCTTCAATAATTTTCCCATTCTCAGGCTGGTTAATTACAGATGAAGACAACTTTAAAACTATTTCATAAACTTGACTTTTAATTCATTCCTCAGCAATTTTCTTTTTCTTGTAGCCACTAACTTGAGGATTTTTCTACCAAAGCCACCACACGCACACACAAATGTGGAAAGGCTGCTTATGCAAGTCAAAATAAGATCAGTGAGCTAGTTAACATTACAGCCATCAATGCCAAGCCTGATCCCATTTTACTGTCATTATTTTTATATATGACTTAATAGGAGAAAAATGCTCTCCTACCCATACCCTCAAAAAAAAATCACTTAACAACAGAAAGCTGGAGTGAAACTTGATTTGTACATATCTTCAAAAACTATGGTCAATTTGTAGATCACAAGTTAAATGCTTGAAAAACGTCAACTATTTTAAACAGGAAATTTGGTGAATTTGCAGCAATATAGCCTGATATAATTTGATGATTAAGCAGAGTAGATAGCAAGTTGGCAAGCGCAAACAGAAACAGATTCAATTGGCAGGGGGTCAGTAACCAGTCACAGCTTTATCGTTACTGGCAAAAGTGCCAGGGGGCAGTACTACGTAGAGACTTTTGAACGAGAATACATGCCTGAAAGGATAGTTGATTCAATAGTAACCTTCATAAAGGAATCTGATGTATATCTGTGAAGGGCTATGGAAAAAGGGCAAGAAAGTGATATAACTGAATGAGTTAAAAAGTTAATCATGAATGTTCATTCCTGTGGAAAGGTCTACATCAAAATTAGTTGTACGGTATGAATGATATTTAAGAATCCAACACATTAGATGCTAGTTTTGAGAGTACAGTATGAGGAGAACAGGCAGTTAAAGGAAACATCTTTAACATCTCAGTACATAGGAGGTACATTGTGTACAAAAATAAGAAGAAACCAAAATTGGAAGCACGGGTATAAAAAGAAGAATGAATATCAATAATTTCTCCTCACACAATGAGTACACGGAGTAAACTGCTGATTAGGGCAACAGAAGCATAAATTCAGATGGATGACGGATGGAGAGAATTCTTTTCTGGATTGTAGCCCGGGTGTAGGGGGAGAACAGAGCTTGCATTATTTGGAATTTCACTTCGTTCCAAAGCTCTTCACAATGCATTTTACACAAGTAAATACAGCCAGGTTATGAATAGCAATAACTGTTTTTGCTGGTGTCACCGCAGAATATTGACCCAGGCAGAGAATATCTTGCTGTTATTCAAGTAGTAACCATAGGAAATTTTACTATCACATAATCGCTGAGCCAGGAATCTCATCTGTAATATTCATGTACAAAGGCAGCCTGATCATTTTTTCTCTCCATATTGCAGAGACATTGAGACCACCTGCATCTAATTATTCCTGCAAAATGTAGCACATCTGACATTACAGCAACCTCCATAACAAGCACTAGTGTCAGATGGACTGAATGGTCTAGCTCTTGTATTTATATAGTGATTTTAAATATTATCTGTAGCATTCCAGTCACCAGACATTCAACCATACTTACTAAATTGGGTTTCTCTCTCATTAAATTTAGGAATAATTCAAGAGATTCTGAGGACATTCGTGAAACTGAAGAATGGCACTGGCAATTTTAGTCAAACAGTACAGAAATGAGTTTCTTAAATAAGGAGTTGTATACACCAGGAAATAAGAAGTGTTGTTTCTTAGTTGATGCTAAGTTGACTGTTCATATTCAAGCTAATATTGGAGCCACAAAGGATGCGGTCTCATCCAGCGTCTCTGCAAAATGGCGCAAAATTGGGCAGGTCTTCCACTCCAAATAGCTAGCCCTGCAAATGCAGATCACAGATAAGTCTCCAAGATTAGCAGCTATGACACTTTGCCTTCAAGGGCTAATTGTTTGCTCTCACACACTGCCTCAGCACACAAGAAAAACAGTGTCACTTGGGAAAGCGTTGCAAGGTGTTTGAAGAGGCTGACATAGAATTCAAGTGCAAAGTCTATCCCTCCAAATCATAATAAGCATAACTAAACAGTCAATGGTTCTGAGCCAGGTCTGTAGGGCTCCATTTCACAGCAATAAATTAGTCTGCCATAGACACAGCACTACATAAGGCAATATGGAACAGATGACCAAAGATTTAGTTAAAATGAAGGCTTTAAAAGGGAGTATCAAAAAGAATGGAGGGAGGGAATTCCAGACAACATGCAAGTTTTACTGTCCCCGTCCCATAAAATATTACAAGTGTATTTTATTTACATCAGAAGTAAGGATCCTGCTGACAACAAAATACAAATTAGGGTTGAGCAGTAATACAACACTATAATGCACCAGGGATGAAATAAGTGTATTTCATTAAATGTGTTTTTATACCAGATTGGTGACAGTTGTACTTCAGGCTTATCAATGTTCAATGCCACTTACAGTTTCTGATCAAGTCTGTTTGTGCCCCATATGCTGACAACATTGTATAAAACCAGAGTACAAACAAAAAAACCATACTTCGAAAGAAAAAAAACTGCAATTGGGATAGCTCTGTCAAACAGCCAACATTGGCATGGCAGACCAAACAACAACTCTTGTACTGTAAGATTCTATATAGTTTTTTTTAAAAAATTCATTCAGGGGTATGGCTTTACTGGCTGGCATTTATTGCTGTGTAATCAGTTACATTACATGATTGCCAAGTGTTCTGTCATTTGTATATTTAGACTTTTAAAAAATAGTTTATACTTATGCAATAATTTATTCAAGCTTTTTATATTTGAACTTTAAGCATATTCACACATTTTTCATGTGACATTATTTATACAGCCATAGGGCAGAAAAACACATCACACAGGACATTAAGGCACCCTAAAAGCCAAATCACTTTCATGTCTGACATAAAAACAATACTAGAATCAATGGGTCAGCCAGCATCTATAGAAGGAGGGAAGGAAAGGTTGAAGCTTCAGGTTGATTTATTTATTTATTTTTTTAAGTTCATCAGCTATGGGCAAGATTTTTTAAAAAGTTTGCGATTAGGGGATAATCTTAGTAAGAAACGATAACACTGAAAGCAGGAATCAATATTAAGAGAAGTTAGAGAAACAAGAAATGTATTCAGATGTGTGACTAGTTACCAACTGGTGTCCCCGTACCCCAAGCATTTGTAACCATCTTGGACTGCCAAGTGTATGATGCAATTTGGCATCCAAGGTCCTTGCTAGCACAGATACCAATCTTCTTCCAAGTCAGTTAAATCACACGGTACTGTGAAACAGCTGCATAGATTGGAGACGGAGCCCTAACATCCCAGCTTCTATAAAGATTTCAGCTTCAGAATTAGTCAATTAACATTCAATGATCTAATTCTCATTTATCAGTAGAAAAAAAGGAGCGTAAAGTGCTATCAACTATCTTAGTAACTCTGAATTTGGGTTCCGATAGGACCACTTGGCTCCAGATCTCATTTCAGCCTGCTGAAATATGAACAATAGTGCTGAATTCCACAAAGAAAGGAAGAGTGACTGCTCTTGACATCAAGGCAGTGTTTAATCAAGAAATCATAACTTAATTGGGAAATCACAGGAAAATCAGGATTAAAATTTTTTGGCTTAGGGTAATAGTTAATTAATTCCTAGCACAAGGATGATCATGGTCGTTGAGGTCAATTGTCTCTACCACTGGACTACTGCAAGAATTCCTCAGGGCAAGTCCTATTTCAGCTAGGAGATAGTAAGAACTGCCGATGCTGGAGTCTGAGATAACAAGGTGTGTAGCTGGAGGAACACAGCAGGCCAGGCAGCATCAGAGGAGCAAGGAAGCTGACGTTTTGGGTCGGGACCCTTCTTCAAAAATGGGGGAGGAGAAGGGGGCTCTGAAATAAATGGGGGGGGGGCAGTGATAGCAGGTACGTAGTGGAGCAGATAGGTGGGAGGGGAGACAGACAGGTCAAGGAGGCAGGGATGAAGCTAGTAAAAGGCAAGTATAGGAAGGAAGTGGGGATGGGGATTACCACAGGAGATGCTACACCTGCCCCTACACCTCATCCCTCACTTCCATCCCAGGCCCCAGAAAAACCTTCCACATTAAACAGATGTTCACTGCACATCCGCTAACGTGCTCTATTGTATCTGCTGTTCACAATGTAGCCTCCTCTATATCAGAGAGACCAAGCGGAGGATCAGAGACCGTTTTGTGGAGCACCTATGCTCTGTTCGCAACAAATGACAACAGCTCCCAGTCGTGAACCACTTCAACTCCTCCTCCCGCTCCTTGGCCAACATGTCCATCCTGGGCCGCCTCCAGTGTCACAACGATGCCACCCAGAAACTGGAGGGACAGCAACTCATATTCCACCTTGGAAGCCTACAACCCAATGATCTCAATGTGGACTTTACTAGCTTCAAAATTTCCCCATACCTCCTCATCCCAAGACCAGCACCCCCAGCCTCTCATCCCCCTATCAGTCTTCTCTCTCACTTCTCCATTCCACTTTCTACCTGCTATCACCGCCCCCCCCCTCTATTTATTTGAGCCCCCTTCCCCTCCCCCATTTCTGAAGGGTCCCGACCCGAAACGTCAGCTTTCCTGCTCCTCTGATGCTGCCTGGCCTGCTATGTTCCTCCAGCTCCATACTTTGTTATCCTATTTAAGCTAATTCACCAATAACTTACCCTCAGTCATAAAGGTCAGAAGTGGGTATATTCACTGTTGTGTTCAGTTCCATTCACATCTAGTCAGGATAGTGAAATAGTCCAAAGCCACATGCAAGATCTCGGCAGGATACAATATTCAGCTGTTGTAGTAAATAACATTTGTATCAAATCAAATGTCAGGCAGTCATCCCTCGAAATTTAGGAACATTGTGGTCACCCCAGCATGATGATGGTAATAACCAGAAATTTAACTGGACAAGCCACAAATAATGAGGATACAGATTGTTAGAAATTGGGCATCCTTCGGCAATTCAACTCTTAACACCCCAATACTTGCCCAAAACAGTTAGGAGTGTGATAGAATACTTCCCGCTAGTTTTAATGCATACAGTTCCAACAATGCTGCCCACATGACTGGGATCCCACCTACAACCTTAGATTCACTCCTTCAAAGATGTAACGAGGCTGCAGTTTACACCAAGTCCTTCAGCAGCTCACCAGCTTAACTGCAACTTCTGAATCCCCAGCATGTGACACCTAGAAAGACTGCATCAGCAGGCACCTGGAAACATCAACTCCAGTTGCCTTGCAATTTTGTTTTATTCTTTTGACAGGATGCATGTGTCATTGGCTAGGGCAACGTTTATTACCCATCTGTAATTGCTCTTGCATTGAATCACTTACTAGGCCATTTCAGAGCATAGTTAAGATTCAGCCACATTATTGTGGATGTGGAGTGGTGACGAAGTCATGACACATGACAAGTGATCTAAAGAGATTTGGAAACGACAATTATCATGGTCACCATTAGACACTAGCTCTAGTCTAGTGACGTTTCCAAGTCAGGACAGAATGCAAGGGTAAACGGTGGTGAAGTGGTAAAATGTCTAACACTACCATTGGGTCAAATGAACTCCTACCCAACATCACCTTGGAGTAACTTTTCCACATGGATTCAGCGGTTCAAGATCATTCGTATCACCACCCCAAAGATCATTAGTGACGGACAATAAATGCTTGTGCTGTTAATAAGCTCAAAAGTATTTTTAAAAAAATGATTCTTTTCATAGATGATATCGCTACCAGCATTTGTTGCCCATCTCTCACTGCCTTCAAATTGAGCTGCTATCTAGACCATTTCAAAGGGCAGCTAGAAGTCGACCACAAATACTTGGGTCTGGAATCACAGACCAGACTACAAAGGCAGATTTCCCACCCAAAGCATATTTGTGAATCAAATGGGTATTTACAAAAATAACATCACCATAACTAAGATCAATTTCACACTCTGGATTTTATTTATTTAAAATCCACCAGCTTCAGTGATAGGATGTGGACCCATGACTCCAGACCATTAACCCAGCACTCTGGATTGCTAATCCATTGATGTTACACTTGCGTGACCACCTTCCCTCATTCCCAGTGGTTCTGGGATAGGAATGTCCAAAACAGTCAGCAAGGTAGTCTTTAGACAGTTGTCTTTTGTACCCCTGGCAGACAACTGTCTAATGTTTGGTCAGGCTTTCTTCCGCTGCTAATCTTTATTGGGCTCATGAACTATAGATGCCTCACCACTTTGGGCGAGAGTGGCAGGAATACTCCTATGTGTAGGAACAGGCCATGCCTACAACAATTTCTAGACATTAACGTGGTCACCGTAACCAGTCACCAGACTGATGTGCTTGATACCAATAAAACTGAGCTGCCTGTAGTGGGTTTGTAGAAGGCGGCCAAACATCCTCCTGCAGAAACCAGAATCACCAGGCTGCCATGTTGGCTGTATGGTCAAGAAACTCAAATACATTCAGATTATACTTGACCTCCAAATCTCTCATACTCCACGAACTTCAACCTAAATACCAGTCATGATTACAGAAGGAAAGAGACCTTGCAACATATACAATAATGCAGGAGCAACAGTGGAGTCAATCAGGCAACATAATAACTGATTGCTCAAATGAGAAAGTCCTTTAATAGTCCCAACCTAGGCTTTCTCAGAATCAAAACCAAAGTACTGCAGATACTGGAAATTCCCAGCCAGTCAGGTAGAACCAAAAAAACAGGGAAACAGCTAAAGTTTTGGCTGTTGATGGCCTTTTGTCAGGACTTACAGCACTGATGTGAAACATTAAGTCTTTTATCACTCCACATCTGCACTGTTTATTTCTCTCATTTGATTAATTTAAATGATATATCCGAATTTCTGTCACAAATCGGATGGTACATACAACTGAGATGCCCATTTCCCAATGTTAATGTCAAGACTTAAATGACGTGGAACACAAAACATAACTGAAATGCAGACAAACAGCACTGTGCAGATTCTTTAATACTTAAGAACTACAAAAGACTCTCTTTGGAAATTAGACTCAGACACTAAAACTGCTCCTTAGCAGCTGTGCTTGCTAAAGCTCTATATAAAAATGGATGATCCAGGGAAGTGGGCATTGTTGTGAGCAAGATGCAGGCCCTTCACGTGGAATTGAATTGAATTCAGATTTATTAAGTCTCCGTTGGCTGATACCCAAAATAATTGGTGCAGAGCTGTACTTGGACATTAGTGTGTGGGAAATATTCTGCTGATATATAGTTTCTTAATGCTATGATCTCTCAATCTGGTTACCATGACACTCAAAACTAAATGGTGTTGCAAGTTACTCTGGACATGGTTGGGTTGCAATGAAAGGGCACTGGTAGATGGGTGAGAAATAGAGTATCAGGACAGCATCTACAAAGGTGGATCTGGTGAAATCTTTCTAAAGACGCAACCCAGATATGTCGGGTAAATTGGCCAAGCCACATGCTCTATCTAACAATTTGGGTGAGGGTATGTCTCTTTTTGAAGGAGCACTGCAGCAGGCTTTGCATCTAGACACGATTTGTGCATTCGGTGAATGTGTCAAATGTGAAGTTTTTATTCCCCAATATTCCACACCTCGTCTTGACGAGCACAAAATTCACACAAATGGGAGGGGGTAGATCAAAAATCAATACAAGCTGCGAGGAGGATCCAAAGTCCCTTTGTTGTACAGCTGTATTTACAATTGCTGGCACAGAATCCTATGCAGGAAAAAATTTCAATGTCAAATCAACTATTGTAACAATGAAAATATACATTTTTTTATTTGAAATCACCAGCGAGCATACTAACTAACCCTAAATAAGTCAAACAGGTATAAGTCAGCACATAGCAATAGGCCATTAAAAAAAAAATCTATATAGCAAGATAGGGTGCCAGCAAGTATTTCCCCAATAATAATACAACGTGCTAATTAGAGTAATCAAGTTCACCACTACCTAGTAATTACTTAATACTATCCTTCAGGTTAAAGCCACAAACACTAGGTTTTTTTTTTAAATAATTAAATCTGTTTTACAAACCAAAGTCCTAAACAAGTTGTATTCTTCCATATCATGCCACAATAAAAAAAAAGATGTGTAATCTGTATGTCCATTTTTATTCACGAGGAAAAAAATAGAAACCAAAAAACATGCAGAGCAAATAATATGTTAGTTTTTCTTCTGCTAATAAACCTTCCATTGTGCTTCGATTTTACTGAAACTTTCTCTGTTCTCTCTAGCGCTGTTTTTTTCTGATCGATAAGCAGACAGCACAAATAGTCATTCTTGCTTGGTAGATATCCCGCTCTGCACCAATCCGTTGTTCATTTTTTTTCTTGCTCTCTTCCATTTTTGGGTCAAAACATGTTACAAGTTAGGTATACCGAAGTTATGAGATAGCATGCATTTGGGCCTCACAGCTAGTGGAATGTGCGGTAAGATGCACTTCAAGTTGGAGAAATGACCAAGGAGAGGAAAAAAAACTAGGGTGATAATATACCAATGCTATCCATAAAAACCTGGTTTTAGTAATAAAAAAAACTTGCTTTTTGTTTTTAAATATGAATATTATAGTCTGCTTTTCAATGGTTAGGAAATTATATAGTCTGTCTCTTTGAAAGTGGGTGGTGATACTACAATTCCATATCCTGGGCCTCATCCTCGGAGAAGTCAGACATGGAACTCTCTGATGAGCTTTCACCTGCACCCTCCTCTTGTTCCTTTAGCGCCTCTTCTGTTGCGTATTTCTGGATATATTCTGAGAAGAGTGTTGGGGTTTGAAGGAGGGAGGGAAGGAATAAAAAAAAAATTGCATTTATTATAGCAACAGCAATTTCTCAAAAAACTCAAATGCATTCATAAGATACTTAAGGAAAATGCAGCACGGCAAGACTGTACAAAACAGCAAATAGAGTGAATGACCAGTTAATTTGCTAATTATTGACCTAGGCTCAGGATACCTCCTAGTACAATGCAGCAATCTTGCCTCATTACTGTTGACAGTCATGTCAGCTAAGAAACCACTTCAAAGCCCAGTAGCTTGGAATTCTCAATCTCCAAGAGTAGCAATAAAAACAAAATGCTGCAAAAATACAGTCAGCCTTGCAACTGGACTGAAACAGTAATGGTTTTGGTGGATCTGCCAGCAGAACATAGAATCAAAGAGCATTGCTTCACTGGGTAAAGTCATGGGGGAGCGAGACCGCGAGCGCGAGACCGCGAGCGCGAGACCGCGAGCGCGAGACCGCGAGCGCGAGACCGCGAGCGCGAGACCGCGAGCGCGAGACCGCGAGCGCGAGACCGAGACCGCGAGCGCACACACCTCCTCTGGAGGTCAGAGTGTGTCACCAGCCATGCTGCTGCTAAAATAAAGGAGAACTCTATACCAGCACTGAATTCCAAATGTCCTAATTCCACAACCATAAGAAGTCTGGACCATATTTAGACAGTTTTAATACAAATATAAGGTAACCCTTACCTTTTATTTTCTGTTTGTACTCTTCTGGTCGATGGAGATACATTGCTGCAGCATCACCATTTAAAGGATCAATTGGATTTGGATAGGCCAGCAGCTGAGGCAGGAACGACTCAAATATATTGGTGAGGTCTAGAAGGAAAATTCACAAGCCACATTACTCCCTTACGCAATAGCACAACTATAGTGGGATGATTAAAAACACACACAAACATTGTGCAGTCTGTTCTTTTTGAGACAAATGCTTATGATAGGAAATGATCAGGAATCTGAACAAGAAAATTTGTTTGACCAGCAGGGTGTCAGATATACATAGGTGAATACCATCATACCTGAAGAACCCTGAAACCAAACATGGAGAAATACCCACAGGGTCTCTATTTCCTTGACTGTGTGACTGCATACACTCTTCACTCACTTAATTCTGGAAGTTCAGACACAGACTGCAACTATCCAATTTCAGGAATCTTCAACGGTACACAACTCCAAAATTTACCTTAATACAGTTATTTGAACAGCTAGAATCATCCTATCCATTAGTGATGTCCAAATTTTTCAGCTCACCTTGTCAAAGCCAGTGACCGCATAAAACTATGTATCTGAAATCACCCAATAATGACATACCTAAAATATTTCGAAACTACCCACATGCAGGCTGTGTTGCTGTTTCCACGGGCTTCAGTCAGGGAAAATGTTGAAGGGAGAGAGAGCGGTAAATGCATTTCTGCATCACAACATATGAGGTGATCAATATTTGATTAAGTGTGTTTTGAGCAGAATAGCTTTTCTAGTCCTAAACTTATCTAAAAGGAAGTGGAAAGCAAGTTTGGGTTTCTGGAATATTAACCACAAAATCTCTCATATTGGTTCTTCAGGACCAGCAACAAAATATTCAGGGAGTGAGAAATTGATGTCCATTAAGTATAATTATTGTTTGTTCTTTCAGCACTATTAACAAATGGTCAATTATGCTATCGTGCTCTTCACAGCCACAAGTACAAAGTAAATCATACTGCATGTGTTTTCTCTCTCCTTCTTGAAAGTTGTGTATCACCCTCTGGATTTTAGGTGGTAGTGAAGCAATAAGCTCTTTCTCCACTTGTTTTCATGGATATTTTCCATAGCACCACCAACAATAATTTTAGACTTAAGAACATTTTTATCAACATACCATGGAAAAATATGAGCAAAGCTAAAATGGGAGACTGCACAATAGTACGCAGTCTGTTTAACTGCCATATGTCTTATCAGTTTCAATGTCCTCTTCTGAAAGCATCAACTCAGGATATGCACTGGTAGCCCAATAACGGATATCCCAGTGGCTCTTCCGTATGTGGATGATTAAACAGCATACAGGAAGGCTGTGACACCTCAGGAAAAGCACTACATCATTAAAAATGAATCAACATGACTCGGACCCTCAAAGCATTAGCTGGGAGATTGTGGGGAAAATGCTAGAGTATTTGATGAGGAATACCAAAGAACTGAAATCAGATTGATTGCAGACAGCCAGATGGCAATGTGATAACATGACTGATTTTTGATCACTCTTGAATTTAATGCTGTCATTAATAGCTTAGCTCTCTTGCATGCTATTGGCCTTCAAGTCAGTTATAATTCTTCTCACACCTTCCAAACCAATTGAAGTCACTGGTGAAAGAACTTTACTGAGATGGAAAAAATGATATTAACTGTAATTACCAGTGTTCAGCAGTTGTGCTAATACATGGCCTCAAATTCCAATGCAAATTGTTTAAATCTGGCATAGTGAAATCAGAGGCAACTGGGAAATTACAGGATAATTTGGGCAAAAATAAATATATGGGCAGACGACAATTACAAATGCACATAAAAAAGGAAAACAGACCAAAAATGAACTAAATGATCAATAAAGCTGAATGAGACTTAAGTGTCCCAAAAGACAATGTTCAACCAATTTGAGGAGCAGTCAAGAAATCAACTGACGTTGAATTATGCAGCAAAAACTGCACCTCTATTTGTTAGAAATCAGAAGAAATCTTAATCAAGAAAAATGCTCAGCACATTAATCCAAACTATATTATTTTACACCAGGTTCTGGCTACTCAGAAACAATGGAGACAGTCAAACACTGAAGGTGACGTATTTTTTAAAAAAAGCACAAACTGATCTTTAGTATCAGATGTTTTGACAATAGACAATGGTTCTTTCAAAGATGACAAAGAGCTGACGTCAGAGGTGAGCGAGACAGTAGTTATTGGATGATGATAAGTCCAGAATACTACAATAAAATTAAAAATTAGGGAAGGTTATAAGTAGTAAAGGGCAGATCTATAACAAATCATAACATTTTCTTACAGAGTGACGCACTAAAAGAATACTGAGCAACAAGCATAGAATAATTTCAAAAGCAATAAGCTGCTGCACTGGAAGACAATTAGGACCTCAGAGGATGAATGTCAAATGAATTTAGACTGATTTAAATAGTATAGCTCACCTGTATTCTCAGTGATGCTATGCTCATTTCAGTCTTCGTAATTTGAGTTTGATTTTCATGTAATTTTGGTAGCCAATTCTAAATTCTGTAACATTAATAATCTAGTAATACAGGAGGAGCAGGCAAGGTGAAGCAAAGAATCCAAGGCAGGGAGTCAGCAGCAACAAGCTGAGTGGGTGAGAGAACAACTCCATGATAAGCACCCAACATCACCTTGATCAGCAGAGATAGCAAGGATAGGCAGTCACCTAAAGGAGCAGGTAAGAAAAGGACTGCATGGCAGATAGACAGTCAGAGACAGCGCTAAATTAATTGAAGATAACAAGGTGTAGAGCTGGATGAACACAGCAGGCCGAGTGGCAGAGGAGCAGGAAAGCTGACGTTTCGGGCCTATCGCAGATTCTCCAGCACCTGCAGTTCCTACTATCTCTAGATTAATTGGAGCTGGTTCTTGTCCTGCTATAGTGAAAGGAGTTAGCTGTTTGAGGTGACTCTGATTAGTAGTTAAAAGCTTTTCTCGATTTAAAAATGTAACTACATATTTTATCATGAGGTGGTGAAGTTAAAGGACAACATAAGTGAATAATAATTAAAGCTCAAAAGGACGGCAAGTTAGGAGATGTGTCAAGACTGCAACATGTGGTAGTTCATGGATACCATTGCCATCCAGAGCAAACATCGCAGTGACTGGTTGAAGTTCAACACCTTTGCTCAGAATTTGAACTGAAGGCTACAGCTGGAGTAGAAAGGGGACAGAATTTACTTGGATTCTTTGTACCAAGTGGCAATCACATCACTTGCATCAGGGACTTTTGATTTGGTCAGTGGCAGGAGGATTTGACTGCAACTGAGGCAGGTGAGAGGACCTAGAGAGTAGCAATAACGTTCCCTTTAAGCTATGCAGCTGCACAGCATTCAAAAGTTCTAACAGGCCAACTAGTGTCAAACTACTGATTTCTAGTTCCAGAAGCTGCTACCATGCATGGACCTCAAAAGGTCCATACATAGAGAGGCAGGAAAATAGGGGAGAAGTGTAGTAGCATCAGCTTCTGCAATTGCCCAACTGGTGTGAGATTCTTCAGCACGTTCAGATGACAGCAGGGGCTGCAGGGCAGCTGAACAAACCAACTGTTGCATAGGTGCCCATTGAAGCAGGAGGAGCAAAGAATTTAGCAATAGTAGTAAATGTTAGTATAGTTTGGGTGGGTGGAGGTGGTGTTGACAGCCATCCTGTGCAACACAGACAGTTGAGATGGCTGTGCTGCCAGCCTGGTATAGGACTCAGAATAATCGCTCATGGCCAGACAGGAACTTGCAGTGGGAGTATCCCGTGGTTATGATGCATGTAGGCACCAAAATAAGTTGGAGCTAGAGACTTAAGTTAAAAGGCAGAACCTCAAAGTTTATGATTGGAAGATTATCACCCAAACTGTGTGCAAATGGTATAGGGTACATAAAATTAGAGGGATGAAGACGTCGTTCCAAGACTGATGTTAGCAAAGGCCCCTTGTACAAGTACTAATGAAAACAGACCAATATCATTACGTCAGTCCAGACTTCAACTGTGCTAGGGTCAGCATTCTTGTGAACTGCATAACTAGCAAATTAGAGAAGACTTTACATAAGGAGTAGGGGAGAAGAGATTCAAACATGGAAAGATGTGTTATATCAAACAGAAAACGATACAGGAGAAAAAAATTGGAATACACCAAGATTAGATGTTACAAAAGTAAACAAAACTGAAAGCTCTGTACCTGAATAAATGCAGTATGCATGAAATAAGTGAATTGATACGGCACACTGAAGTGAATAAATATGACCTGGCAGCCACTACACAGTCACGGGTTCAGGAAAGCACAGATTGGAAATATGACATTCAATAAAAATAGCAAGTTAGGTAAAAGGTGGAAGGGAAGCACCGTAAAAATCAACTTGGCACACATGCAATAGTTAGGGATGACTTTGGTTCAGGAGACTATTTGGGTGGCAATGACAAATAGCAGAGGAAAAGGAGGTCATTAGACAGCATGGTCTCTCAGGGCCCCTAACACTAACCACAATGAGACACAAAGCATACAAGAGAAAATAGAGTGAGAGAAAAGGGATGGAAACAATCATGGGTGACTTCAATCCACACATAAATAAAAGATTGACAGTAGTAGCCAGGATGAGTTTTTAAGAATGCTTCAAAAATTATTTCTTAGAGCAGCATATTTTTGAACCAGAGAGCAGATCATATTAGAGATAGTAGGAACTGCAGATGCTGGACAATCTGAGATAACAAGGCGTAGAGCTGGATGAACACAGCAGGCCAAGCAGCATCTTCATTTTCTGAAGAAGGATCTAGGTCCAAAACGTCAGCCTTCCTGCTCCTCTGATGCTGCTTGGCCTGCTGTGTTCATCC
>JAHRHZ010000046.1:15370611-15403404 GCA_024137785.1 Ginglymostoma cirratum
GATGCTGCTTGGCCTGCTGTGTTCATCCAGCTCTACGCCTTGTTATAGCAGATCATATTAGAATTGTAGTTGCATAATGTAACAAGATAAATGATCTCAGAGTTCAGGAATTCCTGAGTAGCACTGAACACAATATTGAATTTTACATCCAGTTTGAAAGGGAGAAGATTGGGGCTAAGATTAGCACCCTAAGCTTAAATAAAGGCAACTTTTTGGACATGAAAGCTGAACAGGCTGAAGTGAATTGGCACAAGAGGACAATCAAGGCAGTTGCAGATATTCAAGGGATATTTTAAAAGACCCAAAGTACATTCCTATTGTAAAGAACAACTCTAAAGGAAAGACCATCTATGATTAACTAAAGTAGTTACGGAAAGCAACGAATTTAAAGAAAAAGCATATTACTGCACAAAGATATGGGGCGGGTCAAATATTGATCAGAATATAAAGAGTGGCACAGTCATGACAAAACGTTTAATCAGAAGGAAGAAACAGAGTGTGAGAGGAAGCTATATAAAAACAGCAAGAGTTTCTACAGGCATTTTAGAAAAAAGTGTAATTCAATTAATTGAGTGTTGGTCCTCTAGTGAGAATGGTGAGTTAACAGTAGACAATAGGAAAAGTGAGGATGAAATTAGCAAACTTTGCTTTTCTTTTCACAGCTGAGGAAACAAAATTATTGGCAGCTGTAAATCAGGAGATTGAAGGAAGAGGGGAACCTGGTGAACTTACAATCACAAATGGAATTAAGCAAACTGAAGCAGCTACAGGCTGAAAAACATCAAGGTCCAGACGGATTTCACCCTTGGGTTTTTAAAAGAGGTTCCTCATAAGGTAGTGGATATATGGAAGTCAATTTTCCCAGAGTTTTCTAGATTCAGGTAAAGGTTCCAGCAGACTGCAAAGAGGCAATTATAACCCTGCTATTCAAGGCAGGGAGGCTGAAAACAGGAAACCATAAGCCAGTCAGCTTTATATCTAATAGAGGAAAGGAATGAATCAAAGACAGTAAGAACTGCCAATGCTGGAGTCTGAGATAACAGCGCGGAGCTGGAAGTACACAGCAGGCCAGGCAGCATCAGAAGAGCAGGAAAGTTGACGTTTCGAGTTGGGACCCTTCTTCAGAAAGGAATGAATCAGTTTTTAGAGAAATTATAGCTGCTCACTTAGAAAAACTTAAGGTAACTGGGAACAGTCAGCATGGGTTTGGCAAAGGGAAACAACGTTCAGCCATTTCATTGGAGTTCTCGAAACGAGTAATAGGCTGTTACTCAGGATAAAGGAGCCACCTGTGGACACATCATACTTGGATTTTCCGAAGGCCTTTGATAAGGTGCCACATCAAACATTACAAAAAAGTTTACAATTTACATCCATCAAATTTGATGAGAAAGCAAAGGCATAGTAGCTAAATTCAGTCTACTTCAACATAAGGAGGAAAGAATGTTAAGACAAGGAAATTGCAGACGGACGTAAATAGGTTGAGTGGCAAAAAAGTCTGGCAGATGTAGTAGTGAGAGAAATGTGAAGCTGTTCACTTTGATAATAGAATATTTAAGTAATAACAGAAATCCTATTCTATTAAAGTAATATTCTGCACTTTTTATCAAAGTGAATAAATGCAACATTGAGGTGCAGAAGGATTTAGATGTTCTGATGCTCGAATCACAAAAGGTAGTATGCAGGTACAGCACATAATCTAGGTGGCTAATGGGTACTATATTTTATTACATAAGAGAAATTGAGCATACAAGGGTCAAAAACAGAACTGAGGAAAGGTCACCAGACCCAAAACATTAAGTGATTTTTCTTCAGATGCTGCCAGACCTGCTGAGCATTTCCAGCAACTCCTGTTTTTGTTCCCGATTTACAGCATCTGCAGTTCTTTTGGTTTTGGTAAAAGTAAGGATGATTATGCTTTAGTTAAACAGGGAATCAGCGAGACTTCATCTGTAACACTGTGCATTTTGATTTCTTATTTGAGGATGGATGTAGATGCATTGGAGGCAGTTCAGTGGAGGTTCACTAAGTTAATTCCTGGAATAAGTGGACTATTTTAGAAGTATTGGCTGGACAAGCTTGACTTGTTTTCACAGGAATTTGGAAGATTAAGGGTGACATGATTGAAGTGCACAAGCTCCTGATTGGAGTTTATAAACTGCACATGGAAAGGGTGTCTCCAGATATAGAAGACATTGCATTAAAATTAGGGGGTCATCATTTCAGGACACTTTTCAGTTTGGCAACCTGCAATCAGTAGGGTTTCACACGGATCAGTGCTGGCGCTGGCACTGCAACTGTTCAAAGTATGTATTAATGACTTCAAGGAAGGGAGCGAATCTGTAGCTAAATTTGCAGATGACAACAATAGGTGGAAAGGTAAGTTATGAGACAAATATAGTTTACAGATAGGTTTAAGGGTGTATGCAAAAATTTGGTAAACACAGAGTATAATGTGAAAAACTGCGAAGTTTTCCATTTTGGAAGGTAGAACAAAGGAACAGTATCATTTAAATGGAGAAAAACTGCAGAATGCTTCAACCCAAAAGGGACTTGGGATACTTGCGGACAAAACAAAGGTAGCACACAGGTGCAGCAGATAGTGCCAGCGTAGCTGCGCAAGAGGGCCCGTTCCATGTATCCTAAGAGGCAGGCAGGCAGGCACAGCTTGGGCCCATGCGGGATCCCATGGCCACCCGCTTAGTCTGTAGGAAGTGGGATCTTTGAATATTACTGTAAGTCTGTTAGTAAAATACACCTGAAACTGAAACCCTTCAATTGGTTAAATCTATCTTGTCTCTTTTCAGCTGCTGATTGCTGTGCTGTGCATTTAAGTTGAAGCACAGTGAATTCAATTCCTTGGGTTTACAGCATAATATGGACACTAGCTCTAAGACAAAGAGGCCATAAAATGGCTTCTGTGAGAGAGATGAAAGGAAAACAAACCAGTACTGTATGGAGTGTTGAGTGTTAACTTGGTTAAGGCACATTATTGGGCTGGAATAAAGAAATATTATGCATCTAATTGTGAAACCCAAGCTTTAGGTGCATGTTTTAGGGCTGGGATGGACAGATAGGAGGGGGGTGATACAAAAATACTTGCATTGCTACAGCACCTTTCAATCTCAGAAGTCAAAGTGTTTGATAGTCACAGGATTACTTCTAAAAAGGTTTTTTAAAAAGGTCAAAGTGGCTTATACACAGTAAAGTTTCAAACAGTAATGTGACAACAGCTTGTTCAAGTGATGATAGAGGAATACACATTGTTGGAAATGGAGAATTCGCCTGCTCTTCTTCAAAATAAAGCCACTGGATCTTTTGAATTGTCCTGAAAGCAGACATGGTAACCGGTTGAAGTCAGCACTGCACTAGTAATTAACCAGGATTTTGCAAACAAGTTCCCGAATTGATTTGGACCCACATCCTTCAGACCTGATCATAATAACAAATAGCGAAAAAAAAATTATTGTATCTCATCTTGCAAGGTGTGAAAATACTCATGTAAAATGTGCGAGTACCATGATGCAACACAAAACTTAAATTTTCTGAAATCTAGCCCAATTTGGAAGGAGGTGGAAACAAATTGAAGACTAACATTTTAGGAATTGGAAAAACATGTAAAGGGATAAAAAAAGTTACAGTATAAGGAAAGAGAAAATGGATCATTCAACTGACTAACAGAATTGTAACAAGGGGCCAAATGGGCACCTCCTTTGCTATATTAACCATTTATTATCGGAAATCAGGTTTTTCTCAGATCTAAAAAATGTCCAAGTAGTCTCATTTACTTATACATTGACTATTGTTTGACAACATCAGTGCGATTGCAACTACTCAAACATAACACTTGGACCAAATTACATTTTTTTTTCTAAAACTTCCGAGTGGCACTAGCTGTTCATTGCATTTCAACCTCTTCAACATACTAGTTCACAAACCCAAACATCATAGCCATTTAAACTTGTGAAATGGCAACTTGAAGAAAGATCTCCAAACCAGTCAGTCAATCAGCCAGGGGGCAAATCCTGGATATGGAAGTAATAGGCTGGGGCTCTTTTCCCCTGGGCAGACGCTGAGGGGTGAATTTATGGAGTTTTATAAAATACTGAGGGACACAGGCAAGGTGAATAGCCAAGCTCTTTTTCCCACCATAGAAGTCCAAAACTAGAAGGCCCAGGTTTAAGGAAAGAGGCAGAAGATTTTAAAAAAGGGACCTAAGTGGGAACATTTACACACAGAGGGTGGTGCGAGCATTGAATGAGCTGCCAGAGGTGGTGGAAGAGGCTGGTACAATTATAACATTTGAAAGGCATCCGGATAGGTATATGAATAGGAAAGGTTTAGAATATAGGCCAAATGGGACTAGATTTATTTAGGATATCTGGTCGGCATGGACGAGTTGGGTCGAAGGGTCTGTTTCTGTGCTGTATAACTGGCTCTAAAAGCTCTAACCATCAGAAATTTACTCTTCAGGTTAAAGCAAATTAACTGCTGGAAAAACTCATCTAAGTATGATAAATATTTAGCTACACTGCTGCATATTTAACTACCTTAATTTGCAATTCAAACATCGTAAGGAGAAAGGTGAACATGTCGTATGTTAGATACTGCGCTGCAGCAAAATAGTGAGATAATGTTCCATTAGCAATCCACAAGCCGACCAGTTTTGGCAGAACTCTGACCCTCCACTTCTGTTAATTTACTGCTCAGCACACAAATACGCATCTCTTGGAACTGAACAGTATTATAAAACAGAAGCTTGATTAAAATAAAATTTCAGCCAGATGAATCCAGAAAGTTGCGTGTCAGCCTGGATTGCATGACACTAAAATGTTTGAGATCCGGGAAGTACTGAAGCAAGCATTTTGAAGATAATGCAGATTAAAGATGGAACTGTTTCAGTTAATAACTGATGTTAATTGACAGAGTATCTCTTCACTGAGAATTCTGAAGGCCTTTGCTAGGCCCATGCACACCATAGAGCAACACGCTAGGAGGCACACAAGGAGCTTTTCTTTCTGACAGCAGCAGTTTTATTCCACAGGTGGCATCACTATGTTAAAACTGAATCAATCTTCCATGGTATATTTAATTTGTCTATATTTATCCTGGGTTATCAACTGCTTTCAAAACTAGCTGCTAAGGAACACTCGTTCCTTTCTCTCAGAAACAAAGACTATTTTTGATTGTTGCCTATTCTAAACAGTTACAGCAATTTAGAGTCTCAATATCCCTTTCCCGCAAGCAGCTTGCTGCAGGTTATACGGAATCACTTCACAGCTACATGATCGCATCTTCTCAGCATTTTAAAAATCTTGATTGTGCTGTGTTCTCATTTCTCCAAAGATTATTTTTTCAGTTGACTGATCAAGGCCAAGCCGCACAATATTCCTTCCTCATCTCTGAAACTACACTGCTGCATTTCTTCTTTTAAAAAGTCAATAAGCCTAAACCATAACATTTTAAAAATTGTGCTTCCAATTAGAAAAAATACTTTTGCCTACTATTCCTAATCAAGTGTACGTGAAATGCATCCCTGTATCTCCACTTCTAAACAACTTCACAAATGGTAAAATTCATTGAGATAGTAAAAACTGCTGATGCCGGAGTCAGAGATAGTGTGTGGGGAGCTGGAGGAACACAGCAGGCCAGGCACCAGAGGAGCAGGAAAGTTGACGTTTCGAGTTGGGATCCTGGCTGCCTAGCCTGCTGTGTTCCTCCAGCTCCAGTGTTAGCACAATGGTAAAACACTTTTCATGAAACAATAAATAACAGAATCCAAAACACTTTGTTTTGCAACAAATTCTCACTTATAAACATTTCATTACCAACTTGTGCTGCCATCCAGTTGTCTGCATTGAATATCGCTGTTTCTTACTGCAGTTTGATTTTTTTCAATAGTCACTGAGGCATATAATAAAGTCAAAGCAGAGTACAAAAAAAAACCAAACATTTTATGAGTAGATAGTTTACTAAATACTGAGGGATAGTCTACAATTAAAATAAATTCAGCATTTAAGCAGATCAAAAAATCATCTCAAATCCATCTTGGAATAAAAGATATTTGAACAGAGACTAATTTCATCACTTCTGCTCTGCAGCGAATTCTGGACAATATCTAGGTTAGGGCTGACAACTGGCAAATAACATTCATATTACACAAGTGCCAACGGCCATCACCAATGAGAGAATTTAATCATCAACCTGTGACATTCAATAGCATTCCTAGTGCTGAATACCTCATGATTAATATCCCATTGGCCAGAGACTGAACTGGCATAGCCATACAAATACTGTATATCACAAGAGCAGGTCACAGGCTACCAATCCTGCGGTGAGGCACTCTTCCCAACTACCATTTACAAGGCACAAGTCAAGAATGCGATGGAATTCTCCTCACTTTCCTCAACAGATGCAGCTCCAAGAATCAAGAAGCTTGACATAATCGAAGACAAAGCAACCACTTCATCAGAACCACACCCACAGGCCTTCATTCCCTCCATTGATGCACAGGAATAGCAGTCCCTACCATCTTCAAGACGCACTGCAGGAATTCACCAAGGGCTCTGAAACTACATTTTCCAAACGATGATCATTACCATTTGAAGAACAAGGGCATCAGATACATTGATTCTAAATGACACACCATCCTGCTTGGAAATATATCACTATTCTCTCACTTTTGCTGGATCAAAATCCTGGAATTCTAGTCCTAACAATATTGTGGGTGTATCTACACCAAGTAGACTGAAGTACTTCAAGAAGGAAGTTCACCACCACCTTAGAGGGCAGTTAGGGATGGGCAATAAATGCTGTCCCAGCCAGCAAAGCCCATATTCCATAGAATGAGTAAATAAAGTGGTACAAAACTGAATGCTAACAAGTTAATGTTTCAATTTTGGCTTCTAGCATCATTTTGCTAAGCCCATCGTCGATTGTGGTTTACTAGGCTTGGGAACACAACAGCAAGATCAGTTATGTGGAGCAGAAATACACTTAAGATACAGTCACTTTGCTCTCACCTCAACAGTCAAGACAGGAATTCTAGCTCCACCTATTGCAGAATTACAGGTGACATCCAGTTAAAAGAAAAATGGATCTAAAATTCCTATTTGTTTTTACTACTCACCATAAAGAGCTGTCCATGTCTGGTTAATTACATCTAGACATACGGTTCCTGATCTAGAAATAAAAGTGAAAGAGGGATGCCTGAAACAAGTTAGACAAATAAAATCTTGTAACGCACAACCTTATTCAAGGACCATATTAGAACCAAATTCAGCAACATTCAAAATAGCCTGAGTTCTATGTGAGAACATTCTCCTTAGAGATCAGGATGCCAAAATATATTTATCTAATAACTTGCAATACTAGGTTTTAGGCAAACAGTCAACAATGGAAGAAAGAGTAAAGTCACTGTGGCGATAAAGGAATACAGTTTTCAGGATGATTAATTGGGAATCTAAAAATATTTAGATCAGAGACAGACAACTTCATCTTGGCTACAGAATTTCTCCACTTGATCACTGCTTCTTTTAGAATCTTGAGATAGATGCAATAAGTGGTGTATAGGTGGGTGAGGGAGAATGCCTATGAAGATTAATCACTATTCCTACCAGAACACAAATGCCAGTGAAGCCATTACACTTCAGAGCTATGATTTTTCCTTATTCATAACTGCAAAATATCTTAAGTGTTCAAAATGCACACAAGCCACCAAGACAATTAAAATCTGGAGGGTGTGAATATCCTAAATCCGGTGGTGTGTAATTAGAAGGCTTTTTTATTTAAATAGCCTTGTGAGAAGTCCTTTAGGAAAAAGTGAGCACAGTAAGTTGATAGAATTCTTCATTTGGGTTTAAAATCAACCCAAGCTGAAACTGGAGTCCTAAACCTAAAAAGAAACTGCAAGGTTAGAGGGTGAGTCAGCTGTGACAGACTGGACAACTCCATTCATAGGCAATGGCTAATATTTAAGGAACCAGTGCATGCACTGGAACAGTAATATATTCCTTTTGGGCAGAAGAATACAACAGAAAATGTGACCCAGCCAGTAACAAAATAAATCAAGGGTAGTATAAGATCCAAAGGAATCATATGAAGTTCCTATACAAAATAGCAAGCCTACTGCAGGCAGACTGCAGAAAGTTTCAAATTTAGCTGATATACAAGGGCTCCAAAATCAAAGGGTCACAGTCACACAGTACATGGCAGGCCACTTTGGACTAAGACAAGAAGTTCCTTCAATCAGGAGGTTGTGAATCCGTAGGATTTTCTACCACAGAAGTCTGGAGAGGTCAAGTCACTGAACACACTTCAAGGAAGATCGATTTAGAGGTTCAAGGTATCAAGGAGATATGGGGAGAATGCTAGAGCATGGCATTGAGATAGAGGATCCACCACAATCATGTTGAATGGCAGAGCAGGCTTGCTCCTATGTACTTGATCTTTTGGCTTAAACTATTTAGTTATGCTTCCGAACTTTAGAAGTAAAATAGCACCCTCTTCTTTCCCATATATTTTCTCAATTTATCCCCCTAAATTTCCTTTTCCCAAAGGCAGCATCACCATGGTAATGTATGGCTCCAGGGACGACGACATCTTGTAATTTCATCTGGGAGCTCAGCTCTCGACTATTTTATGTGCAATGGAGCTTATTTTAGTGAAGGTGAGCAATTAGTAGTAATGACATCATTTAGATTTCGCACAATTTAGACACTGGGACTGTAACATCTTCTAAGCCCACCCTCGAACAATATCATCTCTTGAAGTTAGAAGTTACTGTCCACTCAATTACCCAATTTGTTCTCTCCTCATCCCAAAACATTCCCTTACACAATGCAGGAAAAAATGTTACTTACGCTTCATCAATGTTCGGATGGAAAATTTTATTCATAAATCCTGTAAATAAACAAACAAATGGTTACCAACACAAATGGAAAATAAACTGCAACACTTGGAAATAGTGAAGGTGTAAACAATTTCTGCTGTTTAGGAATGGGGGTGAGACAATCTAACCATTTCAAAACATGGCAAAGAATTCTCCAGCTAGTGCATGGTATCAGACTTACAGCACTGCTCGAAGTGGTTCACAGTAGAGTTGCAAACTCTCCAAGAAATGAGAAATCATTCTAATATAGTGGTATGAATTAAGTTTTGACTGGCTGTTGTAGGTATGGTGTTAGTTTCACTCAGATTAGCCTCAAGTCATGATTATACATTGTGTCTTTGTACAGAGTTGCCATGATTAATTCAGTCTAATGATTTTTAACATACAGCACCCTCTCCAATAGCATTCACCATTTTCAGGTTACCTACTAAAAAACAAATCATTGATTATACACTTGATTGTGCAAAGATCCCTGTCCCTAAAATCATTTTTAAAAAGATTAATGAAAGTTTCTACTGTATAAACTGACACACGAAGCTGGGAACCTAGTAATAGTTTAAATTGCACTGCCTTGAACTTCTCAAAATGTTAAGCCTAGCAACGTTTAAACCGGAAAACCAGAGTGGTTTGAGCAAGTTAGGTATATTCCAACCTCTGAGCTTTAAGACACAAGGAAATTCGTTTTTCACCAACCAAAACACTCCAATATTCAAACATGACTGCAGTGGCTACAGCCAGCTTTTCAAACATTAGGAGAGGAGGAAAAATAAAATGAGTGTGGCAAATATTAAGCTTTCATACTACATGACGACTGTGGTGCCCTTAGTAATTATCCTGTCTCCACTCCAGCCTGAGGGCGGGAAAAATTTCATGACCAAAGTTAATGCAATTTTCAAAAATTATTTCTTGCTCTTTCTTCAAGATTGGTTCACACTGGTATTTGAATGGAAACACTGATGAAGTGGTTCAGCTTGCCAACAGGTTATTTCCTGTGGAGGATACACTGCTATACAGCCTGATCACATCCTTAACTGACAACAATGGAAATTTCCCTTTCTAGCAGATCTGAAGTGAGCAGATAGACGCAGAAACCCAAATCTGAATGACTAGCATCCCAAATAATGTTTGAATAATGTTTGAACTGAGATCAGCAAACACAACAGAACTAGAGAATAAATTCAAAATTTCCCCAATTACACTGTTCACTTCTACAATCAGGTCTGTAAAGTATGTGTTTATGTAGTGCCTTATCACATAATCCAAGCACTCCAAATTCTTTAAGTGTTTCGGATAGCATACACTGGTTCTCAAATTTGCCTATGTTAAGTTCCCATAAACGATGGCATGAACAGTCCGCTTTCAGCTGAGGAAGAGATGTTCACTGGAATAACATAGGTTGTTATGATCTTAAACATCCCAACAACCACAGGGAGCCATATTTTTACTTTGTGTGCAAAGGACAGCACTCAAAACCATACAAGAGAGTATCAGCCTTGTTTACGTAAGTGGGCTTGAAGCTACAAGGCAAGAGTTCATCAACTGAGGCAAACTGACACCAAATCTGGGCTGCTAGCAATGGCATCAGGCAGTGTAAAAACACAATCACAGATAGGACAGGTACAGCAAATTTTGAAAGCAAAGCTTTACACTCTTCGTTGTAGCAGACTTGTATAGGAGTCAAAGCTCTGAAATTCTCCCAGTCCATTTCATCATTACTGCACTGAAGAAGCAATTAGTACTAATCAACCTGTCATTGGGAAAGTAGTATTTCCTGAGATAGCTATTAAAAATATCCTTGAGCAACTACCCCATTCATTGCAGCAATCCCTGGCAGCTCTAAGAACGTAGTAAGTATGAGCAGGCAGTGAGTATACGATCCCTTGAATAGATTCTACTGTTCAATAAGATCATTGCTGATATAACTCAACTTCACTTTTTCACCTTGTCTCTATAAATCATTTCCATTGTTGCACAAAAACGCATTAATCTCACTTGAAAATACTCAATTTATTATTCACAACCGTCTGGGCTATGTTTCAGACTACTCCCCCCAACAAGTATATTAAGATAGCCTAGACCCTAACTATTTTTTTTGAAAAAAGAACAAAGCAAGCTTAAGGCACTGTGATCCAGATGTAATTTGTTTGGTCCACCATTAAGCTTTAATCGAAACACTTTATTCTTACACCGTTAAAACACAACAAAAAAAGGAAGAATTGGCATTACTTTATTCTATTCAAATAAGGTTTTGGAGTAGATCTTTAGCTCGGGTTGTGGATGTTGAGGTTGGTTGGCTCGCCGAGCTGGTTTGTTGTCCTGCAGATGTTTCGTTACCGTGCTTGGTAACATCCTCAGTGCAGCCTCTGATGAAGCGTCAGTGTGTTTTCCCACCTGGTTTTTAAACTCTGGGGTCCATTGCAATGGATTGCCTCACTTCCAGGTTTTCTCCGTGGTGGAATGTGTATGGGGTCAAGTTCAACGTGTTTATTAATAGCATGCTTCGTGGAGTGCCATGCTTCCAGGAATTCTCGTGCTGGTCTCCGCCTAGCCTGTCCCGGATCTTGGTGTTGTCCCGGTCGAAGTCGTGGTTCTCCTTGTCCATGTGGATTGAGATGAGTGAGTATCGCAAACGAAAGTACACCAAAAAGCCACACACACACAGACCAGGTATTGAACTTCAACAGTAACCATCCCAGCACACACAAACGAAGCTGCGTGTGAACACTATTTAAAAGGGCAACAACACACTGCAGCAACATGGAACTACGCCAAGAGGAGGAGGAGGAATACCTCCAAGTGTTCAAGGATAATGGATATCCAAAGAACTGGGTCAGGAGACGCCTACAGGAACTGCATCAGAAAGATTCTACAAGCCCCGACACCCTCATCACACTACCCTACATCAGGAACACGTCAGAACTCACCACAAGACTTCTACGACAGCTGGGCGTCAGAGTGGCACACAAGCCCACATCAACCCTACGACAAGTGCTCATCCAAACTAAAGAACCGCTCCCCGCCATGGACAGGACCAACGTCATCTACAGGATCCCCTGCAGAGACCGCAAGAAACACTACATCAGACAAACAGGAAGGAAACTAACAACAAGAGTACATGAACACCAACTGGCTACAAAAAGACAGGACCAACACACACTCATCTCAATCCACATGGACAAGGAGAACTACGACTTTGACAGGGACAACACCAAGATCCTGGGACAGGCTAGGCGGAGACCAGCACGAGAATTCCTGGAAGCATGGCACTCCACGAAGCATGCTATTAATAAACACATTTAACTCGACCCCACATACATTCCACTACGGAGGAAACCCGGAAGTGAGGCAATCCATTGCAACGGACCCCAGAGTTTAAAAACCAGGCGGGAAAACACACTGACACTTCAGAGGCTGCACTGAGGATGTTACCAAGCACAACAACGAAACATCTGCGGAACAACAAACCAGCTCGGCGAGCCAACCAACCTCTATTCAAATACTTAATGAAATAATGTATTATTTAACCAGTAATAAACTGTTCCAATGTCGACAGCATCCCACAAACACAATCTTTGGCAAAAAATGCAATGCAGCAGAAGTGATGATTCTCATGTGCTGTCCCACTCCAGTCCAGAAAAAAAAACAGCAAAGTAAAACAATCTGTCCCTTTTGATTTTTAACAGGAAGCATCACTGTCTAAGTCTTCATTCTAGCAGCAGAGAACTCAAACTTTTAGCTCCAGCAACCAGCAGAAACCTTTGCCGAACTGCAAGTAAAACTAAAAGCCTTCCTGAATCTGTTTCAGCCCTGACCCTGCCTGCTCAAGATTCTTTTGTCTTTAAAAAAACACACCCAGCAAGAATTCAAAGTTGTTTACCACTGCCTGTCTGAAGGAGATATTTCAGCACCACTGTGACAAAACTCCTTTGCAAAAGAAACAAGACAAAACCACCACAGGTACAGCATCCAAAGATTTGTAACCCCGAATTATGATATTTTCCTCATCTCAGCCCTAAATAGTTGATCAAATATCCAGAAGCAATAACCCGAGTTCTGAATGCTTCTGCCAAGGGAAGCTGCCTCTCAGCATATACCTCTAAGCTCTACAAATTTCATATTTGGTTTCAATGAAACCATCTCATATTCTGAAATCCTAAGAATTTTGCTCAATCTCTTCCCACAGGATACCACAACATACCAGATATTGAATAAATGAACTTCCACGGTACAGGGCACCCACCAAGGCAAAAACAAAATCTCTTGGCCAAGTCTACTAAAACTGTACTCTCCTGTTGTGATACCACCAAAGATCTACGCAACTGCTGTAAAACTGCCTCTAATCTTACACTCCAAAATTTTTTTGATAAAGGCTAATGTATAATTTGCCTCTGGATTATTTGGTACAATTGCAGGTAAACCTTCTGCGATTTATGCACAGACTCCAAAAATCATCTCAATACTGACATCTATTAGTGTCAGAAGTTTTAATTTAAAAAAAAAATCTGCATTTCTATTCTTCTGACCAAGCTGGATAATTTCTGGTGGTTAAGGACGTCTTTACTTTCAAACAAAAAACCCAATACTGCATCACCAATTACAGACTTGAGTTATTTTTCTGACAGGTTTAGTTCAAAGGGAATGTCCAACAGTGCAATTTTAGATTATATACTGTGCAAAGACATGTTTAAACAGCAAGTATGGATGGTTACAGATCTATCACTGAACAACTGATAAACAGTATCACACTGGCAGCATATCACACAACAATTCATGGATCAAGTCATAACTATCCCATAAGTGCGCTTTAACAGGACCTAATAGATTGATTACTAACAGAAGATCTCATTTCAGCAGCACGCACATTCAAAGCGTCCCCATGTCTCAGCCAGAATATCCAGCTTCATGTTCAAAAGTGTGAGGTAACAGGCTTAAGTTGAGAGAGGAAAGATTTAAGAGGGTCCTAAAGGGGCAACTTTTTCACACAGAGGGTGGTGTGTATGTGGAATGAGCTGCCAGAGGAAGTATTAGAGGTGGGTACAATTACAATATTTAAAAGGCATTTGGGCAGCTACATGAATAGAAAAGGTTCAGAGGAACATAGGCCAAATGGGAACAGTTCAGTGCAGGGAACCTGGTCAGCATGGACATGTTTGGCCAAAGGGTCTGTTTCCATGCTGTATATCGTGGACTCTCTAACCAAAGTGTTTTTTACCTTGCAGTGACTCCCAAAGTATGTCTAGCGACAAGACAGCAGAAAGGCCTACAATTGACTAAATTCTCATTTGTTAATGCACTAACTGAATGTCCTCATTACTAAGCTTTTGCTACACAAAATAACATTTCTACCCTGGACACCTATTGTGCTAGAAACTACTGCATAATGTTGGCAGTGAGCTACAAGCCTATATCTTTAAATGGCTCGGATGCCAAGAGACAAATGTGAAAAAGAACCTGCATTACAGCCTTGGCATCCTGAATAATAAGTTTGTTGTTAGGGAGGTGGACTCACTGTGATTCTGAACTTGGTATAAAATCGAGTGATGGAGATGGTGATAGAAAATATAACAACATACAACTCCTACCACCATAGACTGGCAAGTTACCAGTAAACATTCAGTACTTAAAAGCAATATTTCAAAAATGTTTCAAGTATTATATTAAACCTTCCTCTCCTGTCCTTGATACTTCTGGTCAGAACTTATGACCATGTGAATCTCTCTCTCACACTCACGCACAATCATTTGTTTAAGTGGTCAAACAGAGGTCCCAACACCGATCCTTGCAGCACACTGCTGATCAAGGCCTCCAGTTTGAGCAACAACCCTCTACCACTACCCTCTGTCACCTACCGTCAAGCCAATTTTGTATCCAATTTAATCAACAAGCAATTAGATGAGCCAGAAGACAGCATTATAATGGATTTTTACTGCATCATTAATGCCAAATCCTTTGAGTGAGAGATGTGTGTGTTTAGGCCAAGGATTGCTGTTCAACATTCAGGACAGACTCTTTAAAAGAAAAAAAAAATCAATTTAGACAGGGCACCAACCCATAAATCAAAATGGAGGTAAGGAGCTGGTAAGTCCAACATTAGGAGCAGGTTTCAAGTTTGACTTATTTGAGGAAAAGATTGCCTGGAAGGAAAAGACTACGTACTTTTTTTATTTAAAGTATTATCATCACAGCTCTCTCCCCAGATCGTGCAATAAAAACTAAGATGACTCTTGAATATATGAATGTGGCACCCCAAAGACCAATATTTGTTTTTTCTCGAACTAGTTCACTGACACTGGTTGTGGTAGATGACTCTGTACGAATCAGACCGCTGTGTGTAATGGAAGTCAGTGCATGGGACCGGGTGGGAACCGACCAGATACGTGACGGAAGAAAAGAGTTACCAGCCAAGTCCTGAAGGAACTAATGTAGCTTTGCAACATCGGCTGCTCAAGATTGGTTCTATAGCCAGACAACCATTGTGGCTTCAATTAAAACCAATACTTTAATTTGCATGCAAAACATTCCCATTACCAAAACGGCACTGGAGTTGCTCAGAAGGAAAGCTGGGCATGAACAGTGTATACAAAAGGTGCAAAATTGAGGAAATTTGCACCAGGATTAGCTATTTAGGGACCCCATATCACATTATCATCACCATCCACCTCAAGTACCTTTATCTTTTCCTCCTCCCACCCTTGATAGCAGTACAGATTGATAACTTTTTAAAACTATTGCGATGTCCCTATTCAACTTCCTAATTCATCACAGACAAAAACAGAAGTTGCTAGAAAATGTTCAGGTCTGGCAGCATCTGTGGAGTGAATCAGAGTTAACTTTTCAGGTTGAGTGACCTTTCCTCAACATAGTGTTCTGTGGGAGGGTCACTTGACCTGAAACATCAACTCATTCTCTCCACAGATGCTGCCAGACCTGCTGAGCTTTTCCAGCAATTTCTATTTTTATCCCTGATTTACAATATCTGCAGTTCTTTGGGTTCCTATTTCAACACACCTTTGAGTACCTCATGACCAAGTAGCAAGGAACAAGATACTCATGTAATTGAATGACATTTTAGAAATTTTCACCTAACTTATTCAAGTGGACTTTGAGCAGATATTGGACCATCTCACTGTGGTATCTGAAACTATTTTAACGACAAAGAATTCTGTGCAGGTCTGCTCCATTGGTCCAGTAGGAGATGCTCCTTAGTTTTGATATACACAACTCAAGCCTCAATTCCAGCTCTCCCAGGTGCCCAGCAATGTTCCATTCCCCAAATAATTAAACTCATCATTAACCGTACCAAAAAGCAAGTGCTCTCACCTGTGAAAACTGTTCAGGAATTTCAGGATAAGTCTGGATCCTGCAATGCTTTTTTCCTATGTTGTCCCCCAAGGAACAATCCTGGTCTCTCTCCTCTCCCTTTACTCCAATTCACAAGCAGCCCCTGGCAACCTCATCAGAAAACAGGGGCAAGTGTAATCATACATTAATAACACAGCTTTACCTCATCAGTAAATCTCGACCTCAAATTATTGTACCTGAAATTCTGTGTATTTAATTGAGTAGATAGGTTCTTGATTAGTAAGGGGTTCAAGGGTTACAGGGAGAAGGTGGGTGAATGGAGTTGAGAAACATAATCAGCTACGACCGAATGGCAGGGCAGGCTTGATGGGCTGAAGGGCCTGACTGCTCTCCTATATCGTATGATCTAAGTTTAATCACCGAGAATTGATAGATATACAATAGCACAATGAAGGCTCAGGTGCCCGAGAACTACATTTTTTTTCCAGATTAACATCAAAAGCTCTGTTTTAACCAGTATCTGAAGAGTTCACAACCCCTTCACACTACACTGGGTTTAGTACAGCAATTTGCCAACCTATAAAGCATAATTATCAGAGATGGTTCTCATCTTAAGTGTGTACAGGTAAATCGAAATTAAAGGCTAATCAGGAACAATCTGAAACAGACACTGTTTCTCGATCCAAGCCAGGGCAGTTGTTTTGCTTGAATTTGACAGAGTAAGGATATAAGCAATATCAGGTACAAGTGCTATTCCATCACCCAGCAATGTACTGAAGCAAAATGTGTTTTAGTACCGGAGACTTTGACCAAGATACCATGAATAACCATGATACACAATCCATCAGGATACCAATGTTCAACTAATTATATTTGTAGACCTTAATGACTCATATTTGCAATAATGTTTACTTTGCCCTAGAATTTTGATGACATTCCTGAAATATGGTAACTTTACTGGAACCACTGAACCATTTACTAGAATAGAGAAGCTTTTGTCTCAAAGCACCTTTAGAACCTGCAGAAACAAAGAGCTCCCAAAAGCTTTGCTCCAAACTTAAAAGCCAGCTTTTAAAAAATATGAACATTAGCGGTCAAATTCTATCATGAAATTGCTGGCCCAAAATCAAGTTATTACAAATAAGCATACATCTCCATCAGAAAAAGTTCAAGACCCCCATCACATACCTAAAACTTAACTGTACATTTCCATTTTAAGAAACATTCCAAATAAAATATTTTCAGAGTTAAGATTATCAGAGGGGGAGGCGGTGGCAGAGTGGTATTATCGCTGGACTGTTAATCCAGAGACCCAGATAATGTTCGGGGGACCTGGGTTTGAATGCTGCCATGGCAGATGGTGGAATTTGAACTCAATAAATATCTGGAATTAAGGGTCTAATGATGACCACGAATCCATTGTCGATTGTTGGAAAAACCCATCTGTCCTTTAGGGAAGGAAACTGCCATCCTTACCTGGTCTGGCCTACATGTGACTCCAGATGCACAACAATGTGGTTGACTCTTAACCACCCTCTGTGCAATTAGGGATGGGCAATAAATGCTGCCTGCCTGGCCAGCGACAGCCTCATCCCCTTTATGAATAAAAAATACTTGGTATACTAGGCAATTAAGCAGTGTAGTGAACTACATATTGTCAACAGAGATAATAGGTACTGCAGACGCTGGAGAATCCGAGATAACAAGGTGTGGAGCTGGATGAACACAGCAGGCCAAGCAGCATCATAAGAGCAGGAAAGCTTGACGTTTTGGGCCTAGACCCTCTACACATTTTCAACCCTGGTTCTCTTCAAACTCTTTAAACAGTCTTCCAGAAAGATGGGATGTTAGTCTCTTGTTTGCTAGTTGCCAGCCACAGTACAGATAGTTCTGCTATAACGTGTTTCGTTAACTTGAATTGGCTGTAATGCAATTGATGAATAGTGGACACTTTCGATAATGTGAGCTTTCTGCTGTACAGGTATAGCAATTTTCTGTGGCAATTCCCTACAAGGTGATTTTCTATGATTTCTACAGGGCAAGGTCACACAAAAACACAACTATCACATTATAGGAGAATGACCTGTACCTTGTGCATAGGCCCACCCTAATTTCAAGTCTACACAGGCTCCCTTTGACCCATTCTAATCCCCTCTGATTAGGTTAAAACAACTGTGGATTCAAACTCAAGCTGGTGTTCAACAAATAATCTAAACTGATACCTGCAGGTGTTAGTGAGGAATTGCTGCATTGCCAGAGGTGCCAGCCTTCAAGTCAAACTTCTGTTGGGATATTAAAATAACAAAGCCTACTATCCAAACAGCAGAGAATCCTTCACAATCACTGCACACAGAACATGTCATTTCTGCAGCCTTTTTATGAAGCACTTGTTCCCCTACAGAACAACAATTGGACTTCAAAATCATGAACTGCATACAAAGCACTTTAAGTAGTTGGAGAGAGGCATGATGAGATGTTTTATTTATGCAAAGTTTTAGAATTAAAATTAGCAGCAAACCAGAGGCATAAAATGACTGGCTCAAATGCAAAACTAAAATGCTGTTCTAGGACTTGAGGGTGAGGTGTGGTGGGTGAGACAGAGTATAAAGGAACTTTATTAAACTGGACCTGGAACAGCTTAAATCAGAAAATGTTCCAATGCCAGCACCAAGAACCTTTACACTGAGCTCAAAAGGTTTAAGAAAGTAGTATTTCAAAATTAAAGATAAAGATGTTTTCATATAAAAACAGATAACTCAAAGTTAAAGATCTATTGATTTAAAGGAACCAGCTGAGTTTGAAAGCACGAAAAGGACTGCATTAAAAAGTGATTGTGTGCATTAAGCGGCAAACCAGTTTCCACAGCACCACTGTTACAGGCATCTGAGGTAACAACCTTACTCACTTCAGAAATAACACACATTGTTGAATATGAGCTAAGATTACACACGATAGTTTTGTTTTGACTGGGGGAGTCTTTCACAACATTAGGTCGTTCTCACAAACTAGCGGTGGATCTTAATATAACAAAAATGATTGCAGTAGTACAGTCCTTCCCCCTTCCTAAAGCAATGTTAATGTAGAAATCTGGCATTGGCTGGGGTATCTCCGCAATATGCTGCAGCTTGACATTCTGGCAAACAGCACAAACTGTTTACAAACTTCTCTTGCTACAAATTCCATCCACAGTTGAATACTAAACGAATTTCAGTAGCAGTGACCCAAAACGGCACACATCAAAAAGTTGCGTAAAATTGCCATAATGGCAATCAAACCTAAAGAAAACCAGAAGAAATCCCGCATAAAGCAACAATCGCAGCATAAATATTCATTACATTACACAGTGTACAATTCACCAATACGCCATTCAACTTAACACGCCTTTGCCAGCATTTATGCTTCACATAAGCTTCTATCTACTTTGAATAAGTGATTCTGCATATGATAGTGAGATGAAACAAGGGTGTTATAGTAACTTCCTTTGGCTCATTTAAGCAAAATATTTACCTTTTCTCTTCCTATTAGTTTTGCACTTGTTGAAAAGTATGGGATCAATTTAAAGCAAAGTACTGAATTTTTAAAAACCGACAGATACAAGGAGGACAAAGCAAATCAGATGGCCAAATACTCATTCAACTTCTAGAGTTCACTTTTAGTACTCTATGCAAATCAGCCAAATTGATTACCTGGAAAAATCACTACTGAAATTACAGACATGGTATTTGCAAAGGAAATTAACAGTTCTTGCAGCTCTGGTCTCAGTGACTTAATTTACGCAAAGATGTCATAGTAGAGATAATGTTGCATATTTGATGCAGTTTGTTTGTTACAATATGAACTGCAATATGACAAATTATGTCAATTATTTACTTAATTTCAATGGTGCACTTTAAGTCATTATCCTCCCTGAAGTTTTAAAAGAATTGCAAGGTCAGATAATTGTCACACTTTATATTTTCACTTATTAAATCAGGAGAAATAAATTAGAGCATGAAAAGAAGCTAGTTTTAAAAAATGTAAAAATAGATTAGAGTTTCTACAGTTATCTAAAAAGTTGGGGGGGCGGGGGGAAGAGGAGGTAAAATGAGTCAAGTGGGTACTCATCCTGTAGACAGCAGAAGAGTTTATAGTAGATAAGGAAAAAGGCAGATGAATTGAATAAACATTTTGTTTCTGTTTTCACTGAAGTGTACAAACAAATTCCCATAATAGCTGTAAATCAAGAGGTGGAAGGAAAGAGGAGTTCAGTGAACCACAAGGGAAGCAGTACAAAGCAAACTGATAGAGGTATGGGCTGACAAGTATCCAGGTCTAGATGGACTTCATCCCAGGGTCTTAATAGCAGACTAATGAATTATAGAAGCATTGCCACTAGTTTTCAAAGATTCCTTGGATTCAGCACATGTACCAGAGTGGACAGTAGCTAATGTGATCCGTCTATTCAAGAGGGCAAGGAGGTACAAAACAGCAAACTACAGCCCAGTTAGTTTGATGTCTTCCGTGGAGATCATTAAAGAGGTTACAGCTGGGCCTTTGAGAAATTCAAGGTAATCTGGAAGAATCAGTATGGTTTGGTTGAAGGGAAATAATTTTAATCAAATAGAATTCTTTCAACAAGTACATGTGCTGTGTATTATAAGGGGAGTCTGTAAATGTATTGTGACAAAAAAATGAAAAAGAATGAACCAGGTTCTTTTTTCACAACTCCAAGGTCAAACTTAGAAGTAGTGTTTACTTTTCGATTACACATCATGCAACTTTTGGAGAAGCTAGATTTGATATTCTGAGAGACAAGCAAGCAGCACATGCCTCTGGACTGAAAATAGTCTGGCGTGACGGGGCAGTTGCATACAGGCCTCAAAAGTCTGAAAGAACAGGGGTCTCAATCTTTCATGCTGAATTGAAAAAGAGTCAACATTCGACTCTGCAAAGAAGAACAAGCAAAGACCAAGATCCAATTGACTGGCTAGTGAATTCAGGATCTTCTACTATTGATAACATGACATCACTGCCGAAGCCCAAAAGTAGCATCTGAAAAGTCATCTCATTCCATTTTGTGCTTTAGACTCTTGATCAACGGAACTTGTTTTCAACTGATGATATGTCTGCAGTGCTGTCTCCTCTTTTGAGATCCATTTGTGAATGTGCATGTTTAAGGTAATATAGTTAAAGTCTGCATACTAGCAACTAGACTGATATACCTAAGTGATCTGGAAGAAGGTACAGATGGTCTGATTAGCAAGTTTGCAGATGATACTAAGATTGATAAAGTAGCAGATAGTGAAGGGGACTGTCAGAGAATGCAGAATATAGATAGATTGGAGAGTTGGGCGGAGAAATGGCAGATGGAGTTCAATCCAGACAAATGCGAGGTGATGCATTTCGGAAGATCCAATTCAAGAGTGAACTATACGGTAAATGGAAAAGGCCTGGGGAAAATTGATGCACAGAGAGATCTGGGTGTTCAGGTCCATTGTACCCTGAAGGTGGCAATGTAGGCGGGTAGAGTGGTCAAGGCGGCATATGGCATGCTTTCATTCATCGGACAGGGTATTGATTAGGAGAGGTGGCAGGTCATGTTACAGTTGTATAGGACTTTGGTTCAACCACATTTGGAACACTGCATAAAGTTCTGGTCGCCACATTACCAAAAGGATGTGGATGCTTTGGAGAGGGTGCAGAGGAGGTTCACCAGGATGTTGCCTGGTATGGAGGGCGCTAGCTATGAAGAGAGTCTGAGTAGATTAGGATTATTTACATTAGAAAGGCGGAGGTTGAGGGGGGACCTGACTGACATCTACAAAATCATGAGGAGTATAGACAGGGTGGATAGCAAGAAGCTTCCCCCCGCACCGAGTGGGGGACTCAATTACTAGGAGTCACAAATTCAAGGTGAGAGGGGAAAGTTTAAGGGAGATACATATAGAAAGTTCTTTACACAGGGGGTGGTGGGTGCCTGGAACGCATTGCCAGCAGAGGTGGTCGAGGCGGGCACGATAGCATCATTTAAGATGTATCTAGACAGGCATGAATGGGCAGGGAGGAGAGGGATACAGATCCGTGGAAAATAGGCGACAGGTTTAGATAGAGGATCTGGATCAGCGCAGGCTTGGCAGGCCAAAGGGCCTGTTCCTGTGCTGTAATTTTCTTTAAAAAGAAAATTCTTCAAAAAAACCTAGGTCGAATTTGAAATACGGACAGATCATTCATGGTTTTATTTATTGGCAAAGCAAGCTCAAGAGATTCAACAGCCTATTTCTGCTCATATTTTGTGTTTGTATGTTCACATTAAGTCCCTCCAATGCCTCTGCCCTCTTGTGGAGTACGGTGAGACTATTCTGTTGGAGTCAATAGTAGTCAAATACGATTTAGATTAACATTCATAAAACACTGGTTTGGCCTAATGCTGCTGTCCCAAATCGGAGCAATGCACTTTAAAAATATGCGAAGGCTTTAGAGGATGCAGAAAAAATTTGAGAATGTCCAGGGACAAAGGCTTTCAGTCACATGGATAAATTAAAGCATGGATCATCCTCCTTAGAGGAAAGGAAACTCAAGGGATATTTGATAGAGGTGCTCAAAATCATGAGATTCTAGAAAGAGTAGGCAGAGAGAAATTAATTGTTCCTGTGGGTGGAAGGAACAACCAGAGGACACTGATTTAAGGCAACAAAAAGTAGAAGGAAAAGTATAACTGGAATGCACTGCTCACAAGGGTGCAGTTTAAATGTGGCTTTCAAAGGGAATGGTTAAGTAACCAAAGGGAAAAAACTTTACAGAGTAATGGAGAAAGGTCAGGGAATTTGGACTAGTGAAACTGACCTTGCAGAAAGCCTACAGAAATTCAACAGGTCAAGTGGCCTATTTCTACTTATGAACATTTCTACTATTTTGTCTGTACCAAGTCTTTGAAACACCATCCAATCCAGTTTCCCCCAATGATGATATGCCTTTTGGCAGCATCATTCAAACATATTGCTAACTGCCATTAACGTACACTGACGTGACCAAGCCATTCCGTTTCATGACACTTCCCAACCACTGCCATCAAGACTTCTTGTTTGACAGTTAAAACATTTGGAAAGGCTGAAACCACTGTCTTTAGTCACTGCCACAAAATCTACTCACCATTGTTTCTATTCCCCCCAATGTCTCTTAACCTCCAGGCCAGGATTACATCATTTTCATTAGTCGAGAAACAAAAAAGTGTAGTGCCAAGTCCTGCATGACAACTCTCGGCAGAGAAAGAAAAAAAAAAACTAGCTCCAGCTAATCAGGATACAAAAAACATTTTGGTTTGACTTCCTATCACCATATCCACCCTGAGAAGGAAGGAGATTGTAGAATAGCAGTAATGTCACTGGACAAGTGAACTAGAGACACAGGTTCTGGGGTCAGAGATACAAATCCCACCACTGCAACTGGAGGAGTTGGAATTCCTATAGCAAGAGTCTGGATTTGAAAAACTCAGTAAGGGTGACCTGTAATTTCTGCTTAATGCAATAATTGACAATCTGGTTCACTTATGTCCTTTAGGGTAGGAAATCTGTCGCCTTTACCTGGTCTGACCTATACAAGACTCCAGATCAACAATGTGAATGACTTCGGTTTCCTGAAATGATCTAGAATGTCACTCAGTTCAAGTTAACTTAGGCATATCTAACCAATGCTGGCCTTGCCGGTGATGCCTATATCCCATAAAAAAAATCTCGTGCTAGGATACAAATATGCAGGCAATGACCTTGCTCCTTTAGCTCTTTCAAACTGCCTTCACAAGCCTAAATAATGAGCAACAACTTATTTTACCATGGAAAGTATCACACTCTAGCTTGCACTTACGTGATTCTCAGCTGCCTAATAGCACAATCACCACATATATTGATAGATCTTTCCCTACCTCACTTGGAGCAACCCAAGCTAAATATAGTACTCCTACGCAGATGGAAGTCAAACTTGAGACCTTGGTCTGGTTCAATTACACATTACTGCATTGCTATTTACCAACTGGAACAGTCAGGGATGTCAGACATTTAAATGAAGATCAATCTGGGTAAAACATGTTATCAGTTTTTCCTGTCTGACTACAGAACTTTTTTTAAAAAAACAATTAAAGCTTCCTAAGGTAAAGGAGCCTCTTTTCTCTAGATTTGTCTTCACATTTAAATGTGAAAATTACTTGAATCATTATGAATCATTTGCAAATAAAAACTCATTTCACTGACACCTTCCAAATCAACACCTTCCAAGGATAAACGTAAGATCAGTCTAAAGAACCCTACAGTTAGTCCCTCTTACAATGAGGACATACTTCTGAAAACATTAACCCTGCTTTGTGACAGCATTGCAATAAACAGGGATTCCAACAAAATCATACAGATCAAAAGTAGGCTATTTAGCCCACCCCAAAAAAGAAGCTCTTAAAATTTCAAGTAAATTTTTAAATACAATTACCGTGATGGACCAGTACAGCTGAGAAACAGGATGTGCAAATGGTAAACCCTATAGACTGATCAAGGACAAATGTTGCCAAACCAATGAACATGTTGATCAGGGAAGCTTTCTCTCCTCTCCAAGTTATTTTTGAAGTTCTTGAATTCCACAGCAATAGCTACAACAGGAGATGGAAATCAAAAATGTACACGATACTCCAGATGCATTGTAATAACCCCTGTACAGCTGTATCACAAGACTACGGTGGGGCCTGAATACAAATCTCTCCAAGTTCAAAGAAGCAACACTAAGTGCATTCTGCTCCCTCCTCCTACATTCTAATTTAAAAACATGAATAAATTTAATCTGGACAGCAAAAAGAACATGGATTTTAAAAGAGAACTTAGTCATTGTTGGGATGTGGGGTTTGCAAGCAAGACTAGTTCTCACTGCCCTTGAGCAGGTGGTGCTGAACCTGCATTTTGTAGTCAAAGGACTCCCATAGAACTTTTAGCAAGACTATTCCGGCATTTTAACCCAGTGACAAAAGGAGAAACAGCAATGAATGCCATGTGCCTCTTCCAAGGTGCTAATCATTCACCCCACTTCCTTTCTCTTTCTTCAGTCCTGCACGTTGTACATTTAGAAATGAACATCTAATTCTCCTGTAGTAGGTATATTCAAATTTGCTTCTACAAATCCTAAGTGCATTTCAGATGATAGCTTGCTATCTTAAACTATTTTTTGTCATTCTTCTGTTAACTACAGTCTTCTTGCTGATTAACATTTACGTATGCCATTAGTGACAGCAAGTACAATTGCTCCCATAGATTTCAAGATCCAAACTACACAAATTGACAGATTCCATAGAGTACACATGGCAGAGAACAGGTGTTCAGCCCAACTGATGTTCGTGTTCCACTTCAACTTCATCCTATCTTGCCTCATCTAAACCTACCATTGTAATCATCTATTCCCTTTCTCCTCAAATGCTCACCTACCTTCACCTGCCATCTGTCTATACCTTTGTTTCAAACACTCCATGTTAGAGAAACAGCATTCTCTGGCAGTGTTATACAAAAAAAAGAACAGATACAGGCCATTCCATAGGATCATGGCTGATTTGATTGTAACCTCAAATTCATACTCCCACCTACCCTTTGATAACCAAGGATCCGTCCACCTGTATTTTAAAAATGTTCAAAATCTCGGCTTCAAACGTCTTCAAGGAGTGGCCCAAAAACTCAACCGGAGAAAAAACTCCCGGTTGCTTAAAAATATAGGGTCACCCATTTAAAAGTAATGCTCTCAGTTCTAGATTTTCCCACAACAGGAAACTTATTTTCTCTATGCACCAAGACACTTCATTCTTATATTTCAATCAAGTTGTCTCTTACTCTAAATGCCAATAGGTGCAAACCAACCTTTGCCCATAAAGCAGCCTCCATTCTAGATATTACCCTGGTCAAGTTGCTCTAAATTGCTTTCAATGCATTTACATCCTTCCTTAAATAAAAGGCAACTAGTACAGTACACAATACTCCAGATGCAGTCTTACAAATGCCCAGTACAAATGGAGCACAGACCTCGCGACTTTTATACTGAATCCCCCCTTGTAATGTTAATATTGAACCATAGAATCACTACAGTGCAGATAATGTCTACTTGGCCCATTGTGACTGCACCAGTTCTCCAAAGGAGCACCCCCATGCTATCCCACAATCCCGCATTTGCCATGGTTAATCCATCCAGCCTGCACATCCTTGGACTGTGCTATAAACAATTATTTATCATCCAAGATTGACAATCAGTATACAGTTTTAGCAATTAAAAGCTAAATTATAGCTATAATGATTAACTAAGTCATTATTTTAATATTCTATTAGCTTTTTAATTACTAAAACTGTATACTGATTTTGTCATTCATGTATGAAGGCATCCAGGTCCCTCTGTATCTGAGCTCTGCAATCTCACTATTTAATCTTTCTGCCAAAATGAATAATTTCACAAGTTCCCACACTCTACTCCATTGGTCAGATCTTTGCCCACTCATTGAACCTAAATGTAGCCCATGTAGTATCCTCATGTCCTCTCACAAGGTACTTTCCGAGCTATCTCTGCTGCCCGAAAGTCTGGCAACCATCCTTTCATCCAAGTCACTTGTATGACTAAATGAAGTTCCAGTATTGATCCTTGTGACACCATTTCTAGTTGGCAAGATGTGAGAAAATATCCATTATGTCTGGTCGGTTTTCTGTTAGCTGGTATCTGCTATCCATAGCAATAAGCTACCCCTACACTGCGAGCTTCCATTTTCCACAATAACTTTGATATGACATTTTATCAAAGGTCTTCCTGAAATCTAAATACACTACATTCACCAGCTCCACACTAGCCACGGAATGGTACTTCTTCAGAAGAATTCCAATTGAACATTATGTGCAAGGCAACAGTTGAACTGACGTTAACTTTACCAGATAAAATGAAATGCTAAATGCCCTGCTTATTTAAAAGCAACTTCAGGTATTTTCCCTGCTTTCTGACTGTTCAATTTTGAACAGAAGTTGCATTTGCGATTTTCCAATCTAACGGGGCTGCTCCTAAATCTAGGGTTACGGAAAATTAAACTAATGCATCAGCGCTCTCACTATCTTCTTTTGAGTGCCAAGGAGGAAATCCACCAGGACCCAGGCATCTTTAGCCTGCAGCTCCAACAACTTGGTAACCCCTATCTTGGTATAATTTACCCAGTTAATTAGGTCCCAAACTAAACTAGTTGCACCTCCCTGGATTTGACCATATCCTTCCAAACCTTTCGTGTACTTATCCAAATATCTTTTAAACATTCTAACTATAGCTTCATCCACCACTTCCTCTGGCAAATCATTCCACACATTAACCACGCTGTTTTAAAAAAAATTGCCCCATGCCAGTTTTAAAATCTTCCCCTCTCACCTCAAAAATAAGCCCCCTAGTTTTGAACTGCCCCATCACAGAGGAAAGACCTTTGCTACTCACCTTATCTATGTCCGTCATGATTTTATGAACTCCTGTAAGGTCACCCCTCAACCTCCCATGCTCCAATTAAACAAGTCTCCGCTTATCCACCCTATTTTTATAATGCAAACCTTATATTCCCAACAACATCCTGGTAATTATTTTGAATCCTCTCCAGTTTGACGACACGTTTCCTACAGCAAAGCAACCAGAATGGACATAGTACTCCAGAAGAGATCTCGCCAACGTCCTGTACAACCTTAACATGATCTTCCAACTCCTATACTCAAAAGGGTCTGAACAATGAAGGCAAACGTGCTAAATGTCTTAATCATCCTAAATGTCTTAATGCAAATTTCAAAGAATTATGTACCTGAACCTCTAGCTGTCTCAGTTGTACAACATTACCCAGGGCCCTACCATTAATTGCACCAGTACTACTCGTTTATTTTACTCAAATGCAATACTTGCATTTATCCAAATTAAGTCCATCCGCCATTCATCAGTCCATTGGCTCAACTGATCAAGATCTCTTCGCAATCTTAAATAACCTTCTTCATTGCCCCCTATACCACCAATTTTGGTGTCAAACTTACGAACCACATCTCCTATATTCTCATCTAAATCATTTATACAGAATGAGAAACAAAAGTGGACCCAGTAACCGATCCTTGCAGAATACCACTGGTCATGGGCCTCCCACCCAAAAAACAACCCTCCACCACCATCCTCTGTCTCCTACCTCCAAGCCAATTTTGTATCCAATTGGCAAGTTCACCTTTAATCCAGTGTGCTCTGATTTCACTAATTAGTCTGCCATGCAGAGCCTCATCAAAAGGCTTCATTACACTTTAAACAAACATCTACCACACTGCTTTCAATCTTTTTGGTTACTTCCTCAAAAAGCTCAAATCAAGTCTGAGAGACAATTTCCCCTCACACAATACCATGCTGACTATACCTAATCACTCCTTGCTTCTTCAAATACAGTAACTCCTATCTTTCAGAATCATCCCCAAATTCTTACCCACTATTCGTGTCAGCCTCGCAGGTCTATAGTTCCCAAGGTTCTCCTTACAGCCTTTCTTACATAAAGTCACAACATTAGCTACCCTCCAGTCCTTTAGCACCTCAACTGTGGTTACAGAGGATACAAATATTTCAGCTAGGGGCCCCACAATTTTCTGCCTACCTTCCCACAACATCTTGTTCTAAAAGACTATCCCAAAAATATTCTATGAACGCTTCATGAGGCTACCTTTGCCAGACTCTTCTGGTCTGTATGTCGATTAAAATCTCCCACATTTGCCATGCATTTCTAACAAGCTCCTCTATCACATCTTCTGGGCTGCACCCATACGCTTGAGGTTAACGTTAAAAATACTTTGCATTTATCCAAATTAAGGCCTGTACGTTGCGTTTATCATTTCTCACGTCGACTCAAATTATTTCCACATCCTGGTTTCCGGAGCATCGGCCTTTCCTTTGTATTACATTAATGTCAGTAACTAACATAGCCAGCCTTTCACTTTTCCTAGTTTCCTGGCTTACATTGATGACCAGTACCATTCAATATTCAGGTATTAATCCATGCTATTCTGCAGCCATGGCCTTGTAATGGCAACTAAATCATTTGTGCTTATTTTATTTGTACTGCCAGTTTGTCTGTTCTGTTTCGGATGCTACTGGAATTGAGGTCTGGAGACTTTAGTTTTATCCTTTCTTATTGTAACCTCTTGCTTAATCTGCACATTTATTAATTTGCACTCTGTCCTGTTACAATATCATTTCCCATAAGTTCTCTCTTGCCTGTCGCCACTTTGATTTACCATATTTTCCCAAATTTGATAGCCTGCTCCCACTACTTAGTTTAAAATCCTCTATTTCCCAAATATGCAGCTCATAAGAACACTGATGCCAACACAGTAGAGATGATGGCTATCCGAAAAGTTATACATTCCACTCACCACCGTACTAATGCCAGTGATCTACCAACTTCCAACCTACATCACCAGTCTGAACCATTATCTGATTTGTCCCACGCAAATGTGTACACAGGTCAAGTAATATTTCCGTGATAACGTTTCGGGTCCAGTGACGCTTCCTCAGAACAGTTCTGAGGGTCATTGGACCTGAAACGTTAACTGATTTTTTCTGCACAGATGCTGCCAGACCCGCTGAGCATTTCCAGCAACTTCTAAGTTTGTAAATCAGGAACAGCATCCACACAGTTCTTTCAGTTTTTATTTAATATTCCGGTGGTTATGAGCTTTGGAGGTTCTATTTCTTCACTTAGCACCCAGCTCCTCATACGGGTTTATAATCCTTCTTTTCCCTACCTATCTCATTAGCATCTACATGGACCACAGTGGCTCACCCTCTCATTGCAAGTTCCTCTCCAGTCCTCTGCAGATGTCCTGAACCCTGGCACAGCCAGGGAACACTACCATCTGAACTTGTGCTCTTTGCTGCAGAGAACAATATTAATGTCCAAGACCATACAGTTCCCTACTAATACAGTTTCCAACACCACAGTGGCATGGTCAGTTAACTCAGCTATCCTGCAGCCCCTACTCCCAACAAGCTGAAAGAACCTCAAACCTGTGTTCATGAATCGCCTACATTGAGGCTCTTGCACTCTGGGTCCCCTTACCCACCTCATTCACAGTCATGCTTTGTCCCTGGGCAATGACCAAATCTTTACTTTGAACTTTTTTAAAATAAAAAGTAATCAATCGAGTAAAGAGGCAAACTTAAGTTGGGGGCAGAGTATAGAAAAAATACCCCGTTATAGTGATTCTGGGAGTTCAAGTAGTAAAAAGAGTAGCTCAAAGCAAAAGTAAAAGATCTTGTACACTGTTTGTGGAAAACTGCTAATAACAAAGTGGAATGCAGGTGGCTCTCTTCACTAGAAAAAGAAATTGCAGCACGCAAATATAGTATTACGTGCAAAGGGTGTTGGTTAGCATTTACAAGCTATTCTTGGTTGATCAAGGAAAGTGTCTAAACATAAAGGTGATGATTGGGGTCAGTAAGGAGTTAGTTAAACAACAACTGTTAGAAAGAAAGACCTTCTAGTGATAAACAAGACACGACAATGACGTCATGTGATAACTTCTGACCTTATCCACCCCAGTCCAACGCCAGCAGCTCCACATCATATTCTTAAAAAACTGCTGCGTTGGTTCCTGCCTTTAAGGCGCAAAGATCTCGAAGACCCTAAAATCTGATGTACATGTCTACAATGATGTTACGAAGGGAATTCAGATTTTAAAATAGAGTAATAGTGAAAGAATGGCAATATAGTTGCCAGTGTGGATAGTGTGTTGCTTGGAGATGAACCTGCAGGTAGCAGTGTCAGATTTTTCTCTTGTTCAAAATGGTCTCTGTCAAAATTATCAGACTCAGCTTGAATCCTAACCAGATCTTGCTGCTCATGAACACAAATTGTTTCTAGTCTTCAAACTTCTCCATAGTTTGCCTCTATCTCTGCACCCTCTCCATCCTCACGAGCTCTGGAGGTTTCTGCATTCCTGAGCTCTTCGTACACTCTCTTTCATGCAACCTTTGCAGTGATAACTTCAACTACTAGGAAATCTTGACTCACACTGCTACCCAACACAAAGATTCTCTATGGTATTCCTTACTGATAAAGCTTTTTGTCACCCAGCTCTTTATGCCTTCCACAGTCAAAAGCAATTTTCTAAATTGCTTCTGTGAAGCACCTCAATGGTTGCACTATGTCAAAGGCACTAGAAAAATGCAAGTTATTATTCTCCTAATTCCCCAAGCAAACCATCTTGCAAACTTTCACCTTAAACTCTCCTGTAATGGAAATCAAGACTGGCACTGCTTTCTACTTTAGCTTTTCAAGAAACTCTCACTGTAGAACTCTAAATGCCCTTTGTTTTCTCTTCCCAATGTTGGTGTTAACAAAACTACTGTTTTATATTGATCTGACTTTCTCATTTTTTCCCAGCAAGATGGTGCTCTGTAATTCAAATTGCTGGTCACTAATCAACATCAGCTAACTGCATAATATTTCCAATAATTCCCAACATGAACAGGAATTATGGGATCATAAAAGTACCTGCTTGCTGAGCTGAATACAACAGTAGTCAAGCCAAATGGATATTAAAACAAATTGGTAAGCAAGTTAATCCTCAATTAGAAAAAATTAATACAAATCTTATAAAATCTACACTACAAAAAGATGTCTATGCCATAGTTTTGCTGTTAACTTGTAAATTATTCTGTCTGCTTGAATAGGTACATTAAAACTCAACATATATGAGCTATCATTGTCAAATTACTCAACCTTCAAAAGTAGAAAAAATGAACAGGTAAATTTTTTGAAGCATAATTTCTTATTCTGCATTTTGAACACTTTCTCCAGTAATTCGTGAAAGCTATAAGCCAACATCACCAAAAATGTGGAATGGTTTAATATTTGGCAAGTACTGAACATCTAAATTTTGCAGAACTAAAACCAACTTGTATATGGTTCTCACTTTCACCCTAGATCAATACAAAATAACATTAATCTCAATGCAGCATAGATGGAAACACCGATAGGGAGCTGTCTCTGGAGAACCTCACCAAAATACTCAGTACACATGTACACTGAATGCACGCCAAGACGTGTGCTTTCACATTTGCTTTGTATTTTGCAAAGAAGTGTGCCAAGCCCCTGTGCGGCTCTCTCATTTTTTGTACACTTTTGTTGTGTTGCAAATGCAGTTGAGGGACACAATAGCATAATCTTACTTGAAAGATCATAGCACAGCTGGAATAAAATTGCGGAGCTGGTCCAGGACAGTATGCAATCGTCAAAAAAATTATGCAGCATTGAGGTGCATGTGCACTAGCAATCGGGAGCAAAGAAACCAAGGAAAAGAACAGCATTACTGTAATTTCAAGGCACTCAAGATTTAACTGAAGTGTCAACCTTAAAATGCACAGCTGCTATATCATTGGCAAGATGGAGAAATGAAAAAGGTGGAAAACCAGAAAAAAACAGAAAAGATTGTATCAGAGATAATAGGTACTGCAGATGCTGGAGAATCCAAGATAACAAGGTGTGGAGCTGGATGAACACAGCAGGCCAAGCAGCATCATAGGAGCAGGAAAGCTTGACGTTTCGGGCCTAGACCCTTCATCAGAAATCATTTATC
>JAHRHZ010000046.1:15405108-15449323 GCA_024137785.1 Ginglymostoma cirratum
CATCACAGCTACATCTGCCCATCACAGCTACATCTGCCCATCACAGCATTAGGAGAGACCATGTGGAGTTCAAGTTCCATCCTCAATACATCCACAATAAATATAATATACCCACAATACATCTACCAGCTCAAAAGTGAACAACATTATACATTGAGAGCTATCAGCATCAGCTGAAGAACCCTCAACCATAATCTTAACTTCACAGGCCACACGTATGCTTCACAATACCAAACTAGGAAATCATCCTTGCTGCAACGGAGGATGGAGGAAAGCAAACCAACAGGAACACTGAAATGAGTTTCCAACCTGGTGAGCCGACAACAGGATTACATGCTTGCCAAGCAGAACATGATAAAATGCATGTGCATAGTTAAGCAATTCTATAATCAATCACCCTGCTACAACCAGTCATGAACAGGAGGGGGACAATTAACAGGAGGTGAAGGCTCCACAAATATCCCCAAAATCAACAGCACTCAATCATCAAATCACTGCAAATGCCAGGTTTAGGCATTTCCAATCATCCCTCGGCCAAAGCTGCTAAGTAGCTGACCCACCTGAATCTTCTGGAGCCACCAGCATAATAGGCGCCCATCTACATTCAATTCAATTCAATTCATTCCACATGACATGAAGTGCCTGAGGGTACTAAATATAACAAAAGCCAAACTTTGACATCATCCTGGCAGTAGTACCTACAAGTTTTGCTCCACATTTAGTCACACCCCAGCCAGGCTGTTGCAGCACAGCTGCATCTACTTCATAATGGGGAAAATTGTCAAGGCATGTTCATAAAACCAGGATAACTCAAATTCTACTTGTTACCACCCAGACTACTCATTTAGTCACAATAGAACCACAACAACCCGCTCACCAATGCTCATTTTGAGCTGCCCGACCAGGACCACCCAGCTCTTGGCTTTGTTACAGCCTTGGTCCTAACACAGGCTGAACTCTCAGCACCTTGGGCAAGTCTTGCTCTGATTTTCTGAAGTGTTCACTAGCAGTCCATTCTATTCCAACAGAAACATGCTCTATTTTGAAGGAACTCGTGCTTGACTTTCCCAATCAAACTGGCTTCACCACACCCAAGTAAATTAAACCCAAACTGCACACATCAAATGGTTATTCCCACAATGGAAGACTGCTGCTTTCTAAACTGGTGGCTCTTCAATGGCCTTGACACATTTTTGACCTCTCCACCACCATGCTTACATGTAAATGATAAATTCTGCAAAGAAACCAGAGTCAACTGTCAGCAGCTGGCCACCAGACACCAGCTTTTCTTTTAAATGCTCGAAGTGGAAACTTCCATTTGGAAGATATTTAGCAAAAAATAAAATAGTTGAATTCCACAGCTATTTATAATCTTTGCTGCTTTGAACAAAATATGCAGTCTTGTCACAATCAACATACGGTTTTCCAAGTGCAACCACACATAATATAGGAAAAGATTAGTGTAGCAAGTGCTACATTTTGGTGGTTCAATATTTTCACATCTCAAAATGTGCTAACCTCAAACTGCCACATCTATGTAAGTAAGTAAGAGAAAATGAAAACAAAACCTCAAGAAACCATAAATCCACTGAGCCAATCTGAATCAACCAGTTTGTTTTCACACAGTTCTTCCTTCCTCCTTTTGGATAGCACTTGTTCCTCAGATTTATACAGCCACGGAAATCTATATACAATTATTTTCAGAACATGAAAGGAGACCGTGTAGCCTGTGTTCTTGTTGACTCTCTGCAAGAGCAAATCACCTGGTCACATTGCCAAGTATTTGTGCCTGCAAATTTTTTTTATCATTCGCTTTATAATTATCCAATTCTCTAACTGAATCTGCCTCCATCACTCTCAGACAGCACATTCTAAGTTTTACCCATTTGTATGTGAAGTTGTTAATTTTGTTTTCTTTTAACAGTCATCTTCAATCAGTGTCTTCTGGTTTTTGATAGTTTCTTTCATGCGGGAAAAAGGATGTCCCTATTAACTCTGTTCACATTCCTCACGGTTTTGAGGATTTATATTCATGTAAATTTTGGATGCTTCGTCAAGCTGAATGCAAATGACCATTATTCAATTTGATGATACTGGCACACGTATGTTTTAGGATAAGGAGAAACCAACTGCAGCCGACTCAACCTTGTCCTAACATTCCCAGCACGGATCACTGGACAACAACCCAGAGCAATAACTTCAGATTTTTTTCTTTCATAACCCAAAGCACAAAATACATCTGTGCCAAGTGTATGGTTCTGGGTCGGATCAGCAAATTCATGTTGAACTGCTATTTTTTTTTAGTGCATATCATACAGCAACTTAGAGAGTTAGGAGTTTTCTCGCTCAATAGGAAACACCTGATCGACAGAGCTCCAAGAAACTGCCTATGTAACTTCACTCAGTGCATGAAACAACAATTTTAACATCAGTTTTCATGGTTCAAATGCAATCTTATTATTTCACAATACAGCACAGAGCTGCAAACTAAGCCAGCTGGTTAATATCCAGTCTTCTGCTTTCCACACTCTGAACTTGGAAATAGTCGATGCTAGCAATCTATGTACTCTCCGCTGTTGTCATTCTTACAATTATTTAGATCAGATTCCTGAAGACTGGCATCCTTGAACTGGTTCTTGACATTTATGGGACTAAATGCAGCTCCTTTATTCCAGATCTACAAAACAGGAGCTGGTACAAATATAGGGTTGGATCACTGACTCCTCTCATTCATATCCTTCCTTCTGGTGTTTCCAGGTCAAATTTCAGGGCACTGGAGAGAACCAGCCCAAATTACTAATGATCAGAATAACTGCCTCTTGACAGCCAAAAATAAGCCTGGGAAGAATAGCCAATTACCCTCTCATCCCTTCCTTAATTCAAATTAAACGTGAAATTATAAGAACATGCAACACTGCCAAATTCAGCCAGCAAATTAGAGTAAAGTCCGTCAGATAAGGGAGTATCTATACTGCATTTTATAATGATACCATCTCTATTGACCTAACGTGGACAGACTGGCAAGTGTCTTAGAGATTTAGTTTTCCAATAGCCAGAGAGATATCAAAAAAATGTCAGACACCAGGAATCAAAGTACATCAAATAGAAACCAAAAGAACTGCGGATGCAGTTAGATCAGGAACAAAAACAGGAGTTGCTGGAAAAGCTCAGCAGGTCTGGCAGCATCTGAGAAGAAAAAAAATCTGCGTTAACGTTTCGGGTCCGGTGATCCTTCCTCAGAACTCAGCTGAGAAACAGACCCGAAACGTTAACTGATATTTTCTTCACAAATGCTGCCAGGCCTGCTGAGCTTTTCCAGCAACTTCTGTTTTGTTCAACGTACATCAGTACCACTTTGTACCAAAGCCAGACCTGAGCACATTAAAATGTTAAACTACTGACCTTGCAAAGTAAAATAATCAGAAGCAAATCTCTAGAAAAGATTGTCCAAGTCCACAAAAATAATTCTTTGCTCAAACGAGATCAAAATTGATCAGGGGCCCTTCAGCTCCTTGGTGTAATTAGCCACATTTGATGCGTGACAATACAAAAAAAAGTATTTGGTTAGCTTCATTCATTTGCAGGACAAACAAAGTAGTTTCCAGTTTGCTGGAAAGGTCAAAGTCACTCTTCCAAAATGGATAATCAAATAGAAAAAGACACCAACACCAACCTTGCAAGAATTGTTTTATTCATTCATGGGATAAGCATGTTGTTGGCAAGTGCCTTGGAGACTCAAATGCTGTTACGGTCATATGCACTGATTTTAGAGATAGTTACAAATCTACATTAAACCAATCATTACGAGACTTATGCACCTTGATAGTATATCGCAATTCATGTTACTTAAACAGTTGTATATAATCCAGGGGAGACTTAGTCCAACATGAAGATGCAGTTTTACAGTGAAACAAACAGAGAAGTGATGGGGTGCATTTGGAAGCTGCCTTAATATGGAAAAACAGAAAGATTGGAAACAAAGAACTAGATAAGCTTAGGTCTGGCAGCATCTGTGGAGAGAAATTAGTTAATGTTTCAGGTCAAGGTTCCCTTCCTCAGTACTAACCGGAAATGTAACACTGAACTCGTAACACTGAACTCTCACCACAGGTGCTGCCAGACATTGAGCTTATCCAGCAATTTCTGTTTTTGTTTCTGATTTACAGCATCTGCAATTATTTCAGTTATTAACAAATTAAGGTTGTTTGAAGAAAACCTACACTGTAGCATGTACATCAAAATTAGAGTTCTCAACCACAGCAGGGATAAAATAAATTTGTTCCTATGAAGTAGTATTATTCTTCAACCAATTATGGAGACTTCCAGATCTATTGACCGAAACAAATAAAATGCATAATCTTCCTATTGCAGATTTCATTTCACCCAATGCATTCAAGAGTAACATATTACATGACAAGCATTTAGCCTTCTAATTTTTAGTAACGAATTCTTGAAATTCGCATTTTGTGCCAGATTTAAATGGAATAAAATCAGGAAAGAGCAATGCACCTTGAAGTTGCTTTCCCTAATCTTCCAAAATTCTTGGACATTCATTTGTTTTATTTGCACTTCCTGTGTTATAACCTTGATTTTAACAGTATTTTTTAAAAGCAAGGTCTGTTTAGATTATTTGCCTCAATCAAACATGCGCTGTAAATTCAGGTACTTTGCATCAAATAAGATAGAAGGCTAACCATAACATGTCTACTGCACCCAACTCTCAACATCTTAATCTTCCTGTGGATGCCAGAGAAAAAGGTGCTGCAGAGGCTACTAATGACATAATCCAACTCCTTCGGTGGATTCCATTTTAAGGAGAGTTACAAACAACTAACACAAGGACGCATACTAGTGCCCCTTGAGCATATTCTGCCATTCAAGCAGATCAGCCATGATCTGATTACTCCACAACCCTACCCTTCCAAATAATCTCAGATCCTTGCTCGTCAAGAAGCTAGCTCCTGCTGCCTTAAGAACATAGTTCAGTCCTTTTTTCAGAAATTTTTGTTTCAGTTGTGCTATTTTCACCCCTTTAACAATGCAGGATCTTAAATACTCTTTTCAAAGTCCATCTTCAACAAAATAACAGCTGAAAAATCAAACTGTCAGCAGTTATTATTCCATGTTAAGCACTAGGAACCTCTCCAGAACGAAGCCAGACAATCAAGTTAAGAGTTCAACTGTTAATTTGTACAACATCTAAGGCTTAGAATGACCAACGCCCCCTCTCAACTTCCAAGTGCATTGATATATTGTTGGGGCGTAACAAAAAGGCTCTCCTGCATTTATGAATTGTCACCTTGCTGTTTTCCTGCTAATTTCCTCCCACCGTATTGCCCTTTGAGGGACTTTTTAAATGGGTGTCAGTCACTCTGGTACCACAGCTATGTCAGGGTTTCTGATGCCCAAGCCTGCACAATTATTTGACTGCGTGAATGTTCACAGCCGAGCCAGCTGCCATTGTCCCCTGACACGCACGTTATGCAAGTGTTACCAAATAGACAGGAAACAAAGCCAATGTTTTAGACAATTTTTTTACCCAATTCATGGATACAAAAAGGTCAATTCTAGAAGGCAAAACAATCCAAGTGAGGGCACATGTAGTATGGATAAATGAGAACCTCAAACCTCTACAATCCATCTGCTAGTTTCACACTGCCTACGATACTTTGATTCACTGAATAATAAGAAGCTCTAATGCAGCTGTCAGTTTACTGCTTTGTTGACTAAAGAGTCCAAGATAAAAGTCATTAAAAGACAACAAAATAAATTTATCCCAAAAATAAAAACAAGGGATGTTTTATGGAGAAAAAAATCAACAGGGACAAATGCAAGTAAAGCAACTTTGAAGCCCATATTCCGCGTTTTTAACATGTGGACAGTTGATAAACAACAGGGGGACGGCTTACTAAAGAACGAGAGTTGTGACAGCTTTTTCATTAATTGCATTAATGGCAGTACAAAGAGATCCTTTCATTTTGAACTTGGAAGCAAATTGGTCTAAAGGCAATTAGTGAAATTTGAAAGTTTGTAAAACCCATTTACTTCACACATATCAAAAAGAAACTAACAGAGGGATAATGAATCTCAAGATCAGTTTCAGGGCAGCCATAGAAAGGTTATGCCATAATCAAGATAGGTCGAGTTTAGGAAGGTCCTCTGGTTTCAACTTATACAGATGTTTTTTGTCCAGAGTGTTAGTTGCTATTTGGGCTCATTCATTGAAAGAAACGGACAACAGTGGTTAACACTGCCGCCCCACAGTTCCAGGGACCAGAGTTCAACTCTGCCTTGGGCAGTTTGTATGATCACCCTGTGTCTGCATGGGTTTCCACAAGGTGCTCTGGTTTCCTCCCAAAGTCCAAAGATGTGGTGGATGGGAATGTTTAAAAACTGCCCTGTAGTATCCAGGGACAAATAGGTGGATTAGCCACTGCAGGATTTGAGATTTAGGATAGGTGAGTGGGCCTGGGTGGGATGCTCTTCAGAGGGTCATTGCCACACCTTTGGACCAAATGGTCTCCAACTGCATTGTAGCAATTCTATGAGCTTCTGTGATTGTCTGATGACAGACAAAATGGCTAAATTAAATGACGGTGCAGATTTAAACAACTGTCAGCACATCCTCAAAATCTACTGTAATTTCCTCACTGCTGTATTGACTAATATTTGTTAACAGTGGAAACCAAGGACAAATGCAGGGATTTCTTGGTCTGAATGGCTGATCAAACAACATTTTGACATTTACCATACAAAGTAAGGCAGTCAAAGACTTGTCACACAATTAGGATTTATACATCATAGCTAACAAGATTAGGAAATTGGTAGGTAAACAAATCTTTCACCGTTAAAGGTTAAAGTTTTTCTGAAGCAATAAATCTAGAAATATCACAATTTGAGGCGGGCTAAAGAGAGAATTTACCCTTACAAACTAGATAGTTAACAACCATAAATTAAGCCATAAAAGACAGGGTGAGCCTCTCATTCAAATTTCTGCTTATCTTTGGTTAGCTGACCTCAACCAAAGCATCAGTGAGGGCAGTACAAATGGTCAACAAGCTCCTTTGTTATGGATGCCAAGATTCCCTGTACAGGTCTGCATTTTAAAAAAAAAAAATCAGTCAGTGATATCACCCGTATTGAACAAGCCTAGGTTCATACATTCAGGATGGCTACTTGAGGTAAGGAACTGAAAATTTCACAAAATTACTCAAACTGCACCCAGCATGGGGCCTTCAAGAGTCCAAAGACATGACAACAAAAAGAGGCAACACACTGTGGAGCCAGAGAAACACAGCAGGCCAGGCAGCAAAGCAGGAGGCAAGTTGACGTTTCAGGTCAGGACCCTTCTTCAGGGATGGAGAGGGGGAAGGGAGCTGAGAGGGATGGGGCTGGGGAAGGTAGGTGAGATGGTGATAGGTGAGTGCAGGTAGGGAGTGATGGGGATTGGTCAGCATGAAGGGTGGGGCAGATAGGTGGGCAGGAAGACGGACAACAACAAAGAGTTAGGGCTCCATTTAACATCTGAAAATCCAGCTTCTATCAGAAGAGGCAGGAAGTAGAGGACTACAAAAATAAGTTTTGATTCAGGAGAAATATCCAAATTCTCCACTCACTTCATGAGTACTGTGGTGTAAAATAAATCAACGGTCCATGGAATACAAATACACATTAACTACAAAGCAAAGCTCCCCTTTCTTTCCCCCAGCATATTGTTGTTACAACACTCAAATTAGAGAGTTTGTCTACTTTGCTCCTCCCTTCACTTAACAAGATTCAAGGCACTGGCTTCTCAAAACATTATACAATTTTCTTGAAAACAAACCAGTAGACAGCATTACATAGCTGTAATAAACAGAGAAGACATTAATGTACTTACTTCCTTGCGGTCCATAAAACTTGACTACAAATTCATTCAGTCCACCCAGGATGGTTACTTCATGTTTGCTTTCAATCCTGAAAGTAGTGTCAAGGAAAATGCCAAAACCAAAACATATTTCAAAGAACTCACTGGAACTTGATTAAAATTAACTAGCACTTTAAGTTGATTATAACACCTGGGGCTCTGAGCAACATTGTCTAATCTGAATATTGTAAAACTACTGGGAACCTTGAGTGCAAAGAAAATTATGTTCTTCAACATGAAAATTTATTAGTTTTGTTCTGAATGATACTTTGTTAAGCCAGCATATCATACCCAAACAGCCTTCTTAAAAATCAAGCCAAGGATAAACTGGGTAACCTCAAATTGACCTCAACCTGAAACACAACATGTCCAGTCAACCATGCAAAACCATCATCAACAACATCTGGTGACTTCTGCCAAAGTAAGAAAGCTAACCAGCAAATTAAATCAGCCGATAGGCTGCTACGGAGATACTCGACACTCTCACCTTTGATTTGATTTTTGTCAGTGTATTGAAGGTAGGAGTTGGAAGGTTATGCTGCAGCTGTAAGGGACACTGTATTCCAAAAGTGGCCTAAACAATGTGCATTTCTGGACTCCCTGCTATAGGAAGGATGTTGTGAAATTTGAAAGGGTTCAGAAAAGATTTACAAGGGTATTGCCAGGGTTGGCAGATATGAGCTACAGGCAGCCTGTGACAGATGCATTTGCCCATTACAATAACAAATCGGAATGACCAATGCAGAGTTCCTCGTGGAGATAAGTCCTGTCTTCAAACGAGAATATCATGTTCTGTGGCACTACTACTTTGCTAAATGTTTTACCTATTAGGTCTGTTCCAAGGAATCCATTAAACATCCATCAGTAGAATTCTATTCAAAAATCTAACCATATGGTCCAACCATCCCTCCCTGTACCAATAAACCAAGGGACTAATTCTGATCCAACAAGATAGGATAGCATGCCACAAGCAGAACCATGCATGCCTAAAATTGAGGTGTCAATCTGGCAAAGTTAAAATACGTCACTAACATGCATGGTGAATAATGAAAGCAGAATGCAATATAGAAAGCTAAACAGTCCCATAATCAATGGATCAGATCAAAGCTCTGCAATCCTGTTTCATTCAGACATGAATGATGGTGGACGATTTACCAACTAACCAGAGGAAATAGTTCATCCCCTCCTTAATGATGCATGAAGCCCAGGACATTGGTGAAAAATACAAGGCTGAAACATATGCAAACCACCTTCAACAGATGTGCCTTGTGGACGATCCATCTTGGCCTCCTCCATATGTCCTCAGGATCACAGGTGCCAGTCTTCAGCCCATTAAAATCACCACACAGGATATCAAGAAACAGGAAAAGCTATGGACCCTGACAACAGTTCAGCATTAGGTTTGAGAATCTGTGCTCAGAATTAGACACCTCTAACAGAGCTGTTATAGCACAGCTACCATACTGGCACCTGCCCGACAATGTGGGAAAAAAGGTTAACGCATGCCCTGCCCATAAAATGGATAAATGCAATTTGATCAATTACTGCCCCAATCTATTTGCAAAATGATGGAATCTGCCCTGACTATGCTACCAAATGGCATTTACTCAGTAATAATCCGCTCACTGATGCTCGATTTGGATTCTACCAAAACCATTCAGCTCCTTATAACTTTGGTCCAAACACAGACAAGAGTTGAATTTCAGGAGCACCAAGGGAACTTGCCCTTAACATCAAATTACTATCTGGTTGAATTTGAGGTCAAAGACCCCTAGCAAAATTGAAGTCAACAGAAATCAGTGTGAACTCTACTGACTGAAGTGTTACCTAGCACAAGTAATTCACCTCATCCAGCAACATTAACAACTTCTCCTTAACAGCCCCTCTCCTCTTCCCCCTCCTTTATCTAAAGGCACAAATCAGGAGTGCAATGGAATATCCTCCACTTACCTTACCCACAATATGAAAACATTCACTCCACTGGTGCACAGTTGCAACTGTATGCATCACATACAAGCTGCAATACAGAAAGTTGCCAAGTTTCCTTTGACAGCACTTTCCAATCTCAACTTTTAACATCTAGAGGAAGAATGGCAATACACAAAAGAGGACACTACTTGCAAGCTCCAATTCAAGCCACATAACAATGATTAGGAAGTGTATTGATGTTCCTTCATTAAGGCTGGATCAAAAACCAGAAACTCCTTTATCAGCACTACGGGTGCATCTACATTACATGGACTGCAGCAGTTCAACAAACCACCTTACCACTTTCTGAACAGTAATTAGGGGCTGGCAACAAATCCTGGCCTTGCCAGAAACGCTAATACTGCATAACAAATTTTAAGAAACACAGGGCTACAGCCAAAAAGACAACATTCTTCCCAAGTATATCTGCTCCCCCATTTAGCAATACCAAGTCTACTACTAGCATTCACACAGCCCCTTTACTAGCAAAGCAGTTCAAGTCATTTCACAAAAGCTGGAGACATCGCTGGCTGGTGAGAAGCAGAGCTCTGAAGAAGTCATCTAGACTCTAAATATTGGCTTAGTCTCTCTCCAAGGATGCTGTCTGACCCACTGATCTCCAGCATTTGTTTTCAGTACAGATTCCAGCTTCGGCAGTAATTTGCTCCTACATTGTGGAAAGTTATGCAACAGAAGGAAGGATGGGAAGAGAAAGGAAAGACAGGACAGAAACTGATCATGCAAGACTTGGAGTTTTCTGCATGTACTTGAAGTTTTAATAAAAAAGGCAGCTTCAAGAAAGGAAGAGATACAGCCAGTTGAAAGGATTTGATGTGGTGTGATGACTGGAGGTTCTGCCAACAATACAGCTGATGGGGAAAAACAACGGAAAATGCATCCTAGTTCCAACTTGCCAACTCTGAAAAGGGGAAGTGTCTGCAGCGTAGAACTGGAGAACAGTCAGTGAGAAACGAGAGCATGTTGGGACTTATAAAAAGGTTTCTGGTTCATCATCATTGTGCTTTATTTTCAAAAAAGATCAGCAGGGATAAGCATGGTCAGCAAGTTCAAAGTTAATCTGAACCGTTCTACCTTACGTAGTTCCGCATTTGAGCTCCATGTCCAGACATGCTCTGAACTAGTACAGTACCGGCCCTCATAAGCTAATTTTTGAAACTGCCTTGGAGAGCATTTGCATTAGAATAATCAAATCTAGTGGCACAAAGTAGTATGAACAACGGTTTAAATGGCAGATTACCTGACTTGTCTTGCCTCAGCTTATGTTCGAATTGGAAATAGGTAATCTTATATGACAGCACAGCTGTGTGGTCAGATGCTGATCATGAGATCAAATGAAGCACCAAGGTTGCAAACAGTTGGTCTGGCCCTCGAGAACTGACAAGAGGGATCGTGTTGGAAGATAGTTTATGCTTACGTTGGGGTTGGAGATAGCAAAGACAAGGATGAAAACTTCAGTAGTTACTGGAAAGAGAATTTGGAGATAAGCTGGGACAAGGAAAAATTGGCTAAAATTGACAGGTTCAAGAACACTGACAGGTAGGATACAAAGGGGACATCTAAAAGGAAGATAACAATGACGTCGTTCATTGACAGTAGCCTGCCCAGCAACAACAGTAAGCCAAATGAGGTTGCCAATGAGGTAATCAGCAGTTATTTGAAGGCAATGGAAACGTACCAGTGACAGATGGTAAAATTTGAATTCAATAAATTCATCACTTAATTGACTTAAAAAGCCATCTGATTCACTAATGTCCTTTAGAGAAGGAAGTCTGCAATCCTTACCTCCACTGGTCCACAAGCAACTTCAGATGCATAGCAATGTAACTGCTCTCTGAAATTGCCTGCATGCCACTCTGCTGTAAAAAACAACTTCAAATCCTTAAGCAAATAATCAAACCAGAGAGAGAGCACTTGGTATCAATTCAGGCCCCGGAAACAACAGCAAGTAGCAGCCTGGTTAACCACAGGTCCTCTATCTACACTGCAAGAGCTGTTGCACAGACATCTATAGGGTATGATTCCATTAAGTTAGACCATATCCCTGACACCAATCACAATCCTTGGGCATATCCTGTCCCACCAGAAGAACAGACCCAACACAGCTGGCAGCAGAGTGTAACGCAGTCAGAAGGAGTTGTCCTGAGGGGTCTCAATATTGACTCTGGACCTCAAGAAATCTTAGGACAGCTACTCAAACAGGTTAAGAAATCTCATGCTGAATGCATCCAACAACCTCCCATAAATATTAAATCAGTGCTATGTTGAAAATCATTTGGAAGTATTAAGAGTGGCAAGGGAAGAAAATCTACGCTGGGTGGGGGATCTCGATGTCCATCACCAAAAGTAGCTCGCTAGCACCACAGGCCGAGCCCTATAAGGCAGAACTGCTCTACTGTCAATGGTAGGTAGTGAAGGAACCAACAAGATGGAAAAATTTACTTGACCTTGTCCTCGCCAATCTAACTGCCCCAGATGCATCCATCCCTGACAGGGTGAATAAGGGCACACAGTCAATTTGAGCTAATTTCTGAGTCAGACAGAGGCAGAGCGCATATGTCTGGTAATTTTGTTCAAAGTAGGCTTTCAGTGAAGAGGGAAATATTAGGGTTCATTGTGAGTAGGAATATATAGAGTTGGGGGAGGGGGCAGCTTCTGAAGGGCAGGGAGGAAATGCTTTTTTCCCCTACTTTTTTCAGTAAGTTCAATGGTAAGAAACTGCTACTGGGAAGGTCTTTAAATCACCAGATTAGAAAAGCATATTAAAGTGTAGCCAAATTTGGATTTAACCGAAACACCAGGAATATGGAAAAGGTCAGTACTGAAGCAGTTAGTAATCCAAACAAAATAAGGTAGAAGGAAAGTAAAGACAAGTCGTGTGCATACAGCTACCTGGAGTGGAATGTATGGTCTGTAATAAGTGCGAAGTCATGGGTCCGACCAGTGTTTAGATGACCACATGTGCGGGAAGTGCTGCCATGTGCAAAAACTTAAGCTCGAGTTTCAGAGTTCAAGTGGTGCACAGAGTCACTGGCATATCCACAAAGTTGACAGTTACACGAGCAGTGTGTTCAGAAAAGGTGATCACACTGCAGCTTAAGGGCTTGAACGAACAGAAAGGGTGATTGTAAGGCAGTTCAAAAGAAAAATGCAGGTAGTGTAGGAGTTCCCTGGAATTACACACAAAAATCAGTTTTCCATTTTGGAATCTGACAAGGATACCAGCTCCACAAGGGTTGCAGTCAAAGAAGTATTTGTGGTACTATGAGTAGTTTGATTGTACAGGAGAGAAAGAAGAGGCACAATATTGATGGTTTTCCATAACTGGTTAAAAACCCAAGTCATTTCTATGACCGTCGAGGTGACACTAGGATGTTATGGTACCTCTCTGGGCAAGGATCTCAGAGCAACTGCAGGATATTCTTTTGGGTGAGGGTGAACAGCCAGAGGACATGGCCCACACATTGTTACCAATAACTGAGGTGGGGAGGGGAATATAGTCCTTAACAAAATTTAGGGAGCTAGGTAAAAAGCTAACTAGCAAGATCTGAAAAGTAGCAAGCTCTGGATCTCTCCCAATGCACGTGCAAGAGACTACAGAAATAAAATTAATGCATGGATAGAAAAACTGCACAATGAAGGGCTTTAGATTCTGGGACTGGCTCTGGGAAAAGTGAGTGGTATAAGTGGTAGTAGGGACATTCAGGGACCAAAAATGTGGGCTTACACACGGTGTTGGGCCAAAGCTGAGATAGCATGTTAACACCTTGCATCTGTCTTTACCACGGAGACAGGAAGATACCCAGGTCATGTTGATAGAAGGGAATACTGATACTAGTAAAGTTCAAAATAGGGAAGACATGTTGGATAGACTGTTGGTACACAAAGATGACAAGGTATCAGGTCAATAGGATACACACACAAAGATACTGAAGAGATTCAGAGCCAAAACTGCAGGGGTATGGGGAATAACTGTCAGTCTTCCCTGGCCTCAGGGAGATGCTAGGAATTGCAAACATCATGTCCTTTTTCAATGGAGGTTGCAAAGATAAGATCACCAATTACAGACAAGTCAGTTGAGCTTTGGTGGTGATGAAGCTTCCAGAAACAAATTATTTCCATTAGAACTAGAAATTACATGAAAAACAAGTTTAAGTCCAGACTCAATGAAACCGAGGGAAGTATCTCGGTTGTGTCCTCCATATGCAGATAATGTCTCCACTCAGTTCTCCCAATTGGGAAAATAATTTCTTCAGCAATGATGGACCCACTAGCAGCACAAAATACTCCCCTCCGTAATATAAGTGAAAATTTTCTATCGTAATTCCTGGCTGAAAGTGCAGACTCCGCCACAACTTGAAAATTAAACTATATAGTAGGATACAGAGGGAACATCGAAAAGGAAGATAACAATGAAGTTCCAGTACAAATTACAGAAGACATACTCAAAAAAGTGCTTTGCTGAAACAGCATTTCAATTACTTCGTCTAATCTAGTTTGCACACATGAAAGCTGGTCAAAGCTTGGAAGGAGTTCAGAATGGAGTCATAACATAGAGATATCGGATACCAGAGAAGAGAGTTATTATCGAAACAACGCATAAATTTAGTCTGTGCAACTGGAGTTCAGAAAGATAAGCACCCTTATTGAAACAATAAGTCTCCTAAGAATCTCGTATGGGATAGATGCAGAAAGGTGGTTTTGCCTTGAGGGATTGTCTAAAACCCAAGGACATAATCTCAGACTAAGGGATTACACATTTAAAACCGATTACAAAGAATTTCTTCGGAGGAAAGGAAATTTGTGGCACACTTTACCACAGTTGTAGAGGCTGGGTCGTTAAGAATATTCAAGACAGATTTTTAATAATCAGGGAATCAAGAGCTATAGAAAAAGGCAAAAATGTGAAGTTGAAGATTATTGTGTGAATCTGAAACAGATCTACAGCACAGAAAAGGGCCTTTTGTTCTTTTGAGTCTGCACATGTCAAAAACCACCAACTATTCTAATCCCGCTTTCCCACACTTGGTTCATAACCTTTTTATGCCTTGGCAAATGCAAGTGCACACAAATTCTACTTAGATGTTTAGTCTTTCTCCCTCTACTACCTTTACAGGCAGTGGGTTCGAGATTCTCATCACCCTCTGGGTGAATTTTAAAAAAAGTTTCCTCATCTCCTCTACCTTAAATCTACACCTCCAGTCACTGATCCCTCCACGAAGGGGAATGTCTTTTCCTGTCCACCTTACCCATGCCCCTTCTCAACCTCCTCTGCTGTAAGGACAGCAACCCCAGTTTGCCCAATCTCTCTCTTTATACCTGAAACTCTCCACCTCAGGCAATATCTTTGTAGATTTCCTCTGCACCTTTTCCAGTGCTGTCATGTCCCTTCTCTGATTTTATGGTCTGAGCTTAAACTTTCAAGGCTTTAAGTATGACATCTGAGAGATGTTGTTACACGAATATACCATATTTCTCCCCTCTAATCCATTTGACATTTGATTCAGATCAACACAGGAGGACAGGGGACAACGGACAACAGGTTCAAGCAAGTAAAGGGTACATAGATTTCTGATATCTGAAGATACTTCAGAGTGATCAGCAAATAGTTCCTTGCAGGGTAACCAAGAAAATCAAATTACAGTGTTAGCCAGCTCTCTTTGGAGCATGACTTCTGTGCCACTCTGATCCCATATTCCTGCCCTTATACTTTAAAATAATACAGTACATTTCTCTGGATTCCACATTGTTTCATAAGGCCAGAAGACTGAGTAGAAGTAGGCCAATTCAGCTCATCAAGTCTGCTCCATACAGATTCTGATTAAAGGTACTTTAGCACTAAACTGCCACTTTTAATACAAATCAGATTTAAAAATTGACTTATTATGAGAAATGGATTAAATGTCTCTTTTTCAAATATATATCCAATTTGATGAACTGTAATTGCTGTCTCCATCCATATCCTGCCATTCTCCCACCGGTTGTTCCTAGCCACTGTTTCAAATAACATGGTGGCAGGCCAGCAAGATTCTGCTGGTTGGGCAAGCTAAGATAGAAATAACAAAGACCACTGAGCCTAACTACTTAAATAATGAACATTATTATTTCAAGTAGCAGCCAACAAGACATGAACTACAGTAGACAGAACCTTAGTTAGATTGATATTAATCTTCTAAAAGGGCATGGATTGAAATGACCCATCCCTAATGACAAATATTTTAAGGTTAGCTATATCAGGTGGATACAGTCAGCAATACAAGGGAAAATAGCTCAGCACAACTCTAATAACACTCAAATATATTAGGAAACCTCAGTGGCGACAGTTTCATTTGAGCAATCAGTCCATTCTGTGTTCAAATTTTAAAATGACGTATTACACAAGCAACAGAATATGCTTCATATTACATAGAAACATAGAAGACATGAGCAAGAGGCCACCTTTTGGCCCTTCGAGTCTGCTCCACCACTCTTCACAATCATGGTTGGTCACCCAATTCAGTAGCCTAATCCTGATTTCTCCCAATAAAGGTGAATGGGATCAAAGGTTAAGTGCTATATCTAATCGCCTCTTGATGTTTTGGCATCAACTACCTCCTGTGGCAATGAATTCCACAGGCTCACCACTCTTTGGGTGAAGAAATATCTCCTCACCGCCGTCCACCCCAATTCCTCATACTGTAACCCCCGATTCTGGACACATCCAGCATCGGGAACATCCTCCCTACATCTACCCTGTCCAGTCCTGTTGGAATTTTATAAGTCTCAATGAGATACCCCCTCATTTGTCTGAACTCCTACAAAAAAAATCTCCAACCTAGACAATCGTTCCTCATACGTTAGACCAACCATCCCCAGAAACAGCCTGGTAAACCTTTGCTGCACTCCCGAGAGCAAGAGCATCTTTCCTCAGAAGGAAAGAGACAAAAATTGCACATAATATTCCAGGTGTGGTCTCATCAAGGCCCTGCACAACTGCAACACATCCGTGCTCCGGTATTCAAAACCTCGCGCAATGAAGGCCAACATACTATTTGCCAGATTTCAGTGAAAGCATAATAGTGCCACATTGTCCCACTGCATTGTAAGTTAAGAAAAAGTGTTCTGATTGTTTAATAGGGTGCATCTTTCCATCACTGGAGGGGCATTTTAAGTTTAAAGGAGCAAGTTACAAGGGACTACAAGTGACAAGCATAAAGTAACCAGAGATGAACCTAGAATATTGCATAATATTTACAATGTCTGTTACCAATACAATAAAACAAGTTCAAATGTTACAACATTGATCCAAGTCCTTTTAATAAGAAATAGCGATTATAAAACCTAAACTATACAAACTAATTCAAATAAGCACAGTAATCTGCAACTACATAGCTAGTATGTAGGGCAATCATACTTCAAACAACGGGAAGGTGTAACAACAGCCTACCCAAGGAAGCTGCGCAACAAACCGGCAATTTGCGTTCCTCACCTTGTGGGAAGACGTTCCTTGATCAAGCAGTTCTGGAATTAGCTTTTAAATGTTGAGGTTACCTCCAGCTCCCACAGAATGCATTAGGGCAGTTTCTACTATAAGAGTGAGGAAAGGGCGCTGCAACAACAGCTAATGTACTGCATGCAACATAAACCGAGAGAGGTGAAAGCTAGAAAAATGAATCGACCAAAATTATAAACTGCGTAATACATTTTAAGTCATAAAGGACAACTCAAATGGTTTCGCTATCCTGACCCCACACACGGTAACTTAAGATCTTGACAAGGTATATCAGTTGATTTTATTTTAAGAAAAATTAAGCTTGAATTACAATAGGGAAAGAGAACAGTGTAATTTAAAAAAGGTACTCTCCACCCCACTTCCAAACGCTGTCCATTTTATTCAATTGCTAACAATTTATACAGACTAGAGTTATTGACCACAAATGATCACAAGGATCTCAGGAAAATAAATGCCGCTACAAGCAGCAATAAATAGATGGATGATGCAACCTACAAGTGAGGGATTAGGTCCCTAGTTCTGCCTGACTCTTATCTCACTATTATTTCATTCAAGCAGAAAACCCCATTCCAGATTTGATTTAGAAAAGGCTGGATTATACAAAGTTCATTCCTCCAGACACCAGACATGAAATTCAAAACAAAAAAAATACTGTGAATATAGATATTCACCTTGCTGGCTGAAGAATCTTACGGGCTCCAAGACATGACCACCAGTTTCAAGAATGGTGCCAAGGACAGTCTATCCATCAGATGTGAAGAAACCAAGAATCTGGTGACTGGACAGCATCAAGACAATTCCATTGCTATCAACACTATCACTGAAAGAAAGTTAACCTTTTCCCTTGCTCAGAAGCAACATCTCCAGGGTTAGTGTAGAGATCAGGATCCGAAAAATAATTACAAAAATCTCACTGGTCTTCCAGTGACTCCACGTCATTGGCATCCAACCCTATCCACACAGCCATGAACCTACAACTTTACGAATCTATTTTAGTACTAACTGGAAATTTTGCCAGTGAGACAGAATTATAAAAAGGTGTCACAGGCACGTACAAGACAGTGACAGGGAGACAATGAAAACTGGCAGGACGTGTATTTTGCCTCCTGACATACACTTGCCAGAGCAGGAGAATGGATGGAGAAGGTAGTTTGGGTCTGACCTGGTAGAGTATACATAGGATCTTTGAGAACTTCTGTGCCTGATCAGTAACCAGTAATACCTGCTCAAAATGCATTCAAAGAGACATCAAGCAGACTCAAGTTTGATCTTGGCTGTGATGGCACACCAATCTCAAGATGAGTGAAACGGGGGAATATTCTGTACTCCAGCGAATGTTAGTACTTTCAGACTAGTTGAGGCAAGTTGAAATTAGCAAATGTAATTTTACTGCAAATCAACTAAAGCCAACATGGCCATCACTCCACTCATCAAGCTCACCACCTCTTTTTCTTTTGCCCACTTCTCCCCATCTCATTCATGATGAATATACAAATATCATGCTGCTTTGTTATTTAGTCATCTGAGCCAGGTAAAGAATACACAAAATTCAAAGTTTACAACACAGAATATTGAGTTCTTACATCGAATGCCAAAGTTAAATACATGTTGCAAGGCACGAGTGTGCAATAAAACAGAAAATAATGCCAAACATGGTACAGTACAGAATAAATAATCAAAGCCCAGTGAACTGCTAGACTAGTTTTAATTGTTTAATGGGCCAATACAGGAATTTGCTTGAATTTTTTTCCCCCAATTATTGTTTTTCTCCCCCCTCATCACATGGGTGTGGCTGCGTTATGCAGTGCATGGCTTATGACATAATTAACATCAAATTGCACTAGACAGACTGCATGGGCAATTTGGATTTCATCACTGTATCATAGAATCCCTACAGTGAGCAATCAGATCATTCAGCTCATCCAGTCCACACTGATCCTCCAAAGAGCTTCCCACCCAGACCGACCCCCTTGTCCTATCCCTGTAGCCCCACATTTACCATGGTTAACCCTCCTAGCCTGGATTATCCCTGGACACTATGGACAATTTTACATGGCCAATTCACCTACCTGCACATCTTTGTACTATGGAAGGAAACCAGTCTACCCAGAGGAAACCCACGCAGACACAGGGAGAATGTGCAAACTCAATACAGTCACCCGAGGACAGAATTGAACCCAGTTCTCCAGTGCGAAGAGGCAGTAGTGCTAACTGCTGAGCCACCATGCCACCCCCTTTTATGTCACTAAGCTACAGAAAGCAGGTTCAAGAGGTAAAGTATGAGGAGCATTTAAAAGTTGAAAAACAGTGCTTAAATTTGGGTGATGAAGTACTCCGTGGTCATAGCATGAATGCAGAAAACAACGCACAATGATTCAGAATCAGGAACGCAGAGAACGTGGTAGGACATACAGTTAGAGGACTGCAGAACCAGGAGGTGACAAAGATTAGAAAACAAGGACCAGAAAGTTAAAATCATTATGCTGATGGTAGAAGCTTGGAGATCAGCAGGAAGTGTAAGAGACTTTTGGTGGTATACAGAGCTGAAATGAACTGGGAGGTCAGCAAGCACAATGACCAATACCTCAAGAGTCAAGAAGCCTTCAATGGAATAAGACATTTGGAGTATTGCATACAGTACTGGTCAGCATACTTATGGAGGGATACAAATGCATTAGAAGCAGTTCAGAGAATGTTTACTAGACTGATACTTGAAATGAGCATTTGCCTTTCAACTAAAAGCTAGGCAAACTAGACCTCTATCCTCTGAAATTTAGAAGAGTCAGAGGTGACTTAACGGAAACACAAGATCTTGACAGGACTTGACTGGGTAGATGTTGAAAGCATGCACCCTCTTGTGGGAGCATCTAGAACTAGGGGTCATAGTTTACAAACAAGGGGGTACCCATTTAAAAAAAGAGAAACATTTTATTTTCTCTCAGATGGTTGAGTATCATTGGAATTCCCTTCCTAAAAAGGACAGTGGGTGCAGAATCTTGCAATATTTTTAAGCAAAGGTAGACAGATTCTTGACTGCCAAAGTAATGAAAGATAAGATAATCGCAGATATGGGAGAACGTAGGTGGTTAAAATCAGGTCGGTTTTAATTTTATTGAATGGCAGAGCAGGCTTAAAGAGCCAAGTGGCGTATGCTTGTTCCCTGTTCGTATGTTCATAGCATCACGCTAATCTGCAAAGGTATTTTTTGCCTCTGACTTTGGTATTAAACAGCAACATTTCTCAAGTATTTGTGTCCTTCATTCTCAACTGAACTTGATTAAGTTTAAATGCATTTAAACTTAAATCAGTTTTCTTTCCATTGAAATTTTCTCTTCCTTTTTGACTCCTTGAATAATAACTGCCTGTGGGAGCTATATATGTGCAAGCTTAGACAACAAATATGGGTTATACACTACAGCAGAACTGGAACTCATCTTCAGTCATGCTGATACGCAGACATGTGGGACATCAGCAGTTTTAGTAAATTCCCCCTTAATTTCTCCTCCCAAATCTATTTCAAGTCACATCAAAAGATCACTCAGCACAGACATGGGACCTTGCTAGACTGAAGCTACTCACGGGAAAAATTGAGATACAGTACATTTTAATTGCTTACCTTGAATAAGAAATCTCAAATCTCTTCTTCACGTTTATTTTGCATCATAGGATGCTACCTCAGGTTCAATAAAAGCTTTCAAGAAACTTAGTTTGCAGCAAGATCAAGGCCAAATCTCCAGGGCTTCCAGAATAAAACTAAATTTAAATAAGTTGGTTCTCAATTACTCATTCAGTGCTCAGAAAGTGGTTTATGAATCTCTAGTGCCAAGAGTTATCTCAGGAAAAATTACATACAATAAATAGACTTAATTAGCTGAACTAGATTCCATTTCTATGAGGTAACCTGAAAATGAATCGCAATTCTCATGGGCATCTGGCAAAGTATCAACAACAGGTTTCAGCAAGGTCAGTTTTTCAGTTAGCATCTAAAGGCATGAGCTAATAATATCAAGCAGTGAAATTATAAACTCTTCACCCATTATTCGGTTCTGTAAGGAAGTATAGTGGACTGCTATAGGATATGGTAACGATGGCAAGTGCCCTATAAATAGTACGTTTTGACTGGAGTGCAACTTTCACTGTCGATAATCAGTATCCCAGTAACAGCATTAGGTTTAGTGGATTATATGCTTTCACAATAGCACCTTGCCAGAAACTTAAAAAAACCTGCTCATCACACGGGCCACTAAGAAAACACCACAAAGCACTGCTCAATTGCTGCACATTTAACACCTTGTGTTGGCATTCATTATGCCCTTCCTTTAAGCTGAAAGATATTTTGTCCACACACACGTGATTGATATTGAAGTCAACTGTCACTATTGCCTGTGGAAACATTAATTCAAACATATCCATTACTGCAGTGGTGGCAAATTCCAACTTACAGCTGTACATGAAGAACCAGACTTTATTTTGCTGTGATAATATTTTGAGCGTTTCTAAACCCATCTTTGTAGGCCAGTACCATTTTTAGTCATCTTTGTTTTGATCAGTTGGTAGTGACTGGTCAACTGCATTGTGCTCTGAACATGTTGTTCAGACTACAACCATTATTGGTGATGCAACTTTTGAACTTTGACAATATTCCCCTCCAGTAATCACAAAAGCCAAGATATTCAGACCGTGGATCAGTTGTTATAACAAGGAAACAGGAAAACGATAGGGTAAGGAACAGACCTAACTTTTCTTATTCAAATTTGATGGTGTCAAATGTTGCTAGGGCTATACATATCCAGGCAAGTAAGGAACATTCCATCACACCACTAACTTGTGCTTTCTAGGTGGCCAGGCAATGGGGAGCCAGGATGATAGTTACTTTAATTTCCAGTTCCTTACCTGTTCTTGTTGCCGAAGTACTTAAATAGCTGGCCAAGTTCAGTTTCTGGTCAATTGATAATCCCAGGTTGTTAATAGTGGGGTGTGAGACATAGAAATGCAATTGAAGGTCAGAAAGCTATAGGTAGATTGCCCCTTCGTTTGAGATGGTCAATGCCTAGCACCTGTGGCACACATTACACCACTTACACCAAGCCTAGATACTGTTGAGTTCTAGTAGGATATGAATATGAGCTGCGCAAAATCAATGAAAACCCTCACTTCTGACTTTACAATGGAGGGAAAACAAAACACTTAAAAATGGTGGGGCTCAGGATACTGTCCTGACAAATCCCTGCAATGTCCTAGGTCTGCGATGATTGGCCAAACCAGCAACTATCTTCCTTCTTGCTGGGCATGACGCCAAACAATGATGTTATCATGGCAAGAACAAGGACAAGTACACTTTTCGATTGGTTCCCTCACCACAGGTTCAGATCAAGCTGCTATATCCTTTCAAACTTGGTTGGTTAAATCAATAATCATGCTAATAAGCCAAGCATGGTGATGGTCATCTAAGTCCCAGAGTACAATTTGTGTCCTTGTCACCCTCAGTGCTTCTTCCAAGTAGTGCTCAACATGGAAAAGTAATGATTCAGTTGAAGAAGCATAGCCAGTTCTAATTAGCACAGGTTTTCCTTGCCTACGTCATGAAACTTCATGAGGTTCAAAGTCAATATTGAAGGCTTCCATGATCACACTGTCCTGACTGCAAACTCTAATGGGTATACAAGTCATTATTTATAGCCTATGATTCTGTGCATATGGCAAAGACAGGATATTGCTTGACTAGTCTGTTGGAAAGCTCTCTCAATTTTGGCACAAGCCCCCAAACGTTAGTAAAGAGGACTTTGCAGGATCAACAGGACTGTGTTTGTCAACAATGAATCTGGAACCTGGGTAAACGCCAGATGATCTGTCCAGTCTCATTCCTCACTTTAGACTCTGTACTGGTTCTGACAACTGCATGGCTTGCTGGACCATTTGAGGACAGTAAAGAGTCACACTACTGTTGGTCTAGAGTCACACAGACCAGACCAGCTAAGAATGGCAGATTTCCTTCTGTAAAAGGGCAGTGACGAACTGGACACAATTTTACAAATAAATCAGCAATGGTCACATAGCATCAATTAGACTAATTTTAATTCCAGATTTTTCTTTAAAATTGAAATCAAATTTAACCATCGGCCATTTTAGATTCAAACCCCATAGTATTAGTCTAATGCTCAACTCAAAGGACAGTATTCAATTTGACACAGGTCTAAATTTTTTAACATTTCCTATTTTTATAGACACCCCAAACATGATTCCTATAAAACACCTTCCCAAAACAGAACTACACCAAACATTCACTCGACACCTGGAGGAACTGACTCTCAGTACCAAGGGCAACAATTTGTCTGTTTGTTTTTGCCAAATCTCTCCCTATCACTTCAAATAGCATGGACTTGCAGTATGATCAGCCCAACTAGACAAACACACGAAAAGCAACTTGACATAAGCACCAGCACGTTATTTTTACAACCTCTCCCAGAATTATTCTATCCTCATCCAAGAATATGCAAGTTTCAACAGTGGACAGTGTAAATTGTGGGATTTCGATATATATTAATAATTATTGTTAAGTTTGGTTTTCCGGTTTTGGAATTAGTAACAACTGGGTTTCTTGTGTTTATGAAATGAATAAGTAAGTTCAGTTTACTGAAGGCATGCCAATTTTTTTTTTTGAATGGGTTGCGAAGCCTGCCTTCAGAGTGAAGAGGCTTCGTACACTACTAATGGATGTGTTTATCTTAGATTTTTACACTACACAAGGTAAATACTGGGCCCCAAGGTTTCCTATAACTTTCTGGAACTGTTTAGAGCAAGGGAATCACCCATAGTTTAGAGGGAAACTTTTGGATTTTACTTTGAGTAAAACAACTCAGTCAAGATCTTGGCAGATGATGACTGTATAGACCCACACTTCTGTGAATGGAGGATATTGTGAATTAAGTTACTTTACCAGTCAGAAACTGTTTATCAGACAAGTAGTACAGGACTAAACTCTGAAGAGGTTAAAGCAGCACACATCTGAGTTCAGGTACACAATCGCTCCAGGAACAAACTGTCTGCAGTTCTAGCCTAAACACTTACTCAAACATGAGGTGTTTGATACAGGTGTGACACTCTGGTGCGAACAAGTATTAGACAAGTGATGCTTTTGGTACTGTACCAAAGAGGAGTTGGGTTCTACACAAATTTACATTTATAAAAGGAGGGTTTTGGAATTATAGGATAATGCTTCTGCTTGGTGGTTAAAAGTCTTTGAATTTATACAAGTACATGGTGTGGTTTATCAGCCAAAGAATTATGACAATCAAGTCATACAGCTTGAAAACAGACCCTTCAGTTCAACCACTCCACATCGACCATGTTCCCAAAGTAAACTAGTTCCACCTTCCTGCGCTTGGCCATATCCATCCAAAAACTTTTCCTATTCAATATCTCAGCCAAATGTCTTTTAAATTTCGTAACTTCACCTGCATCTACCACTTTCCCTGGCAGTTCACTCCACACACTAACCGTTGTCAAAACAAGGTGCTCCTCTCATGTCCTTTTTAAAATCTTTCTCCTCACTTTAAAAATAGGGCCCTAGTTTTGAACACCCCACCCAAAGGAAAAGACACCTGCCATTCAATTTCAATGCCCCTCCTCATGAGTTTGTAAACCTCTAACATCACTCCTCAACCTCCTACATTCCAATGAAAAACATAGAAAAAAGCTTTATTGGAAGAGCAAAATCTGCAGTATTGCACACTTGCATTTCAGTGACATACCACTTTGTTAAAACCAAAACAAATCAAACTAAGATCCATCAAGCCAGGTTCCTGTCTGGGCTGCAATTTGTCCAAGAACATCAGCTGGGATCACAATAGGTAGGAGTCAGGGGAGTTTGCCTTGTGTCTTGATAATATTTATCCCTCAATTAAACATTGCAAAAGCAGTCTATCTGGGCATGATCTCATTGCTGTTTGTCAAGTCTTGCTGCATCTCACTTCCCAGTCACAGTTGGTTATGTACTGTGCACCCCCAAATGATGGGATTCAGGTCCAGTCCAGTCCTAAAGTAACAGTTTCGGACCTCAAAAGTAACTTGTTCTCTCATGCTGGGTGCTCCAAGATAGATACTTGTTTCAAAAAGATGCCCTTTGAACATCTGGGCTATATGGAACTATTTATATTGCACTTTTTTCCCCCAGATTCACAAGCCTCAATTGACCACCTTCTCTGGAGTCAAAATATCATGTAATTTTAATCAGAAGTGCAAAGATGTGGCTAAGCATTAGCTTAGACTGGCAATGGAATTGAAATTTCTCAACCTTGAGTTTGAAAAATAGCTGACAGCTTTCTTTATCTCACTCCCAACAGATTAAATTGAATGACGTAATCTCTACCCACATTTAAGAATTTCCCTCTGGTGATCTCTTTTTAATGATGCTCCTGAGAAATAACCTTAAAAAGGGAACACTAAAGCATTGGAGAAACAAACAAGAGTGCAAAATTAAATTTCAGCTAGGGTCTAACAGTCAGTGATAGCATACCAGTGTTAAAAGGAAAAGCAGGCTAGAGATTCCAATTTTGAATACTATAAAGTTTTCCCTTTCAAGAGTGTACATTCAGAAAGAGCAAGGACAGGATCAACCTTGACTCTACGGCCTCCCAGCACTAAATAGTCTACTACTTTGGATAAAGCCTCACATATACATGAGGTGTCAATTGATGACCAGGCCCCAAAGAACCCTATAATTCTGCATTGAGTATTCTGGAGGGTAAGCAGAAAAATGGAGGATCTACCCCAACATGCTTCAGCTCAATCCTAAATTAGAGAGATGCTCACAATAAAAGCATTAGGCAAGGGAAATGCTGCACCCACCTGAAAAAGAGAGACTTCAACTGGAATCCTAAAACAAGTTGAGAGAAATAGATCCAGATGATCAAAAAAATGGGAATTTGGATGGTGAAAAATGAACCATATCTAAAAAACCAAAGACAGATTTCTGAAGATTCTGAATTTTACATGTTTTCCTATTGCTTATACTATTTCAAAGATAATCTTCAAATAACAGGATTTTGTTTGCAGTGTAGTAATTGGGTTTATATTTGTCAATTACACAAGGACAAAAATAATTTGAGCACTGAGTGGGATCAGTCTAGATCTCACTACCATCTTAACATCACTGCACCACTACAGCAGGTCAGATGGACATTGAAATGGATATGAAAAGCTGCTCACAATAATGCTAAAGTATTTTTACAACACTGGACAAAGGTTAGGCTGTTAAATTAGCAATATTACCTTTTTAAAATTTCTTTTAGGTGTTTTTATTCACATGTCCCTACCCTTTCTCCCCAAGCATTACTGCATTTGTTCTCATTCCTGCCACCGAAAAGTACAACAAAAAATGAGGAACAATTACGACATTTGTGCTGATTCTTTTGGGCCAATTTGACTGAGAAAGTGAAATCATTCATTAGAATCTTCCAAATCCTTGAAATGATCTCATCCTTCTAAAAGTGAACTGTTAAGAGGCATTTAAAGCAGTTTCTAGCAGTTCACAATACGTTAAAGGTGAACCACAGTCAGTTAGGCAGATGCAAGAATGGAAACAGGGCACAACATAGATCAAACGTCACAGATTATTCTAAAAGATAGATTTGTACCCAAACACCCAAAAGATTAAGAAACTGTTTACCTCTCGCTGAAGCTGCTACACTAATTATGCAGCATACTTTAAGTAACGAGGAGTATTGAATTCTAAATGGCAACGAGAAAATACACAAGAATTAAGACCCCAACTCTCAAAACTCAAATATTTAGCACATACTTAATCAAATTACACTTTTTGCAACAATTTTGCTTTTACCATCTCTTTCTCTCCAGTATAGAGGCACTCCAGTTAAGACAATGACTACGACCCAACTGTCTTAGGACTCACGTCTTGATTGCAGTCAATGCTACATTCACTATCTCGGAAATAAAACCACGAATTAAAAGTCTGGCAAAAAAACAAAGTGACTCCTCACCGATCTGCTTAACTCTCTTTGCCACGGACTTCATACCCCAGGAGTTAGTTTAGTTACTGAATGAAACATACAAACTGTCAGTGATTTATTGCACTTTATCGCAAACTTATGGAGCAAAACGGCTAACATCCACTTCCTTGCATTTAAGTTGCAATATGCTTAACAGCCATTTATCTGAGACTATTTGCAATGATTAGTCAACAGAATGAAGACTTACATTAACAACTGCACCTTGAAAATCACATGGCAGTCAGCCAGAAAGGTAGCTCTGAATTCAATGCTGCCCTCAGTCACCTTTTCATATTTAGGGGGTGGGATATCTTCAGTACTACAGAAGATATAAAAAGATCCATAGTAACAGCACAAGCCAAAGACAGGCAAGGACAAGCCGGGACGGGCACTAATTACCCTTAGGGTCAAGTAGCCAAATCAAAAATTGCTACTCACTAAAGATTTACAACTTCTGTATAACTGTACTCCTGCAGGGGTTAATATTGAGGCAGGGAGGTGGGTAGCAGAGACAACAAAGAATTGTTGGTGGAAGAGAAGAGTAAAAAATACGTTCAAAGATTTTTGAATCAATTTGATGAGAGTGTTATGGCACAATGGCAGCATTTCTGTCAGAGACAGAACCTCAAGATATTCAAGTGCCACTGCAGTGCTTGGCTGATAAGTCAAATACAGTAAGTACCAATTTGCAAAAGCTTCTCTCATGTACTGATAGTTAGCAGTAAGAACAGGACAGCTTCCCGGCCAACTTATGCAATAGAGAAAAGTTGCAGCCTCTAGCTTCACCATTCAAAGCTCTAGCTACTAACATGTGCGATTGAGTTCTGATGGGTCACTAGACCCAAAACGTTAACGCTGGTTCATCACCAAAGATACTGCCAGACTTGCTGAGTTTTCTCAGCAATTTCTACTTTTATACAGGTGTACGCTGTCACAGCAACTGTGCCTCCTTAGGGAGCTGCCTGGATGGATGGTGTGCATCAGCTTGGTGCCAGCAGCATAGCTTTGATCTGGCTGGAGTGGATTTAAAATAGTCTCCTTGTCCTACCTGTGATTCAGGTCATGGGTACAGTGGGTCAGGCCTGCCTTTTGGCGGAGAACTCCATTAAAAAAAAGTGATACAAGATAGAACAGATCTGTCCTAATATAGCTCACTAGCTGGTAATACCAGTTACTTGCCGTCACAAAAACCACACTTCCTCACAGGCCATGTTGCAGTGAAGATACCACAGAAACTGCAGAATCACACCCACACTGACTTATTCTGTGCACTTTAAAAATTTGTCTTGCTCAAATAGAGATAAGATTACAAAAGCCATAGATGTTGCCTGACCTGCTGAGCATTTCCAGCATTTTGTTTTTATGAAAGCAAAGCTCAAGGTGGTTTGCAGCTATTCATCCAAAATATTAGAATGAACTGCAACCTAGCACTTTCCGACATTTTAATATTAAAATCTGTAATGTCCTTAAGAAAGCAAATAAAAAACATGCTGACAGTTGGAAAGTGTGAAAATGGCCATGATCAGGCTGTGATGTCATAGCAGAGTAGGCAAGTAATCCATCTGGAAAGAAGTCCACTTAATCAATACAAAGTGATTGCAATGTTTTAACCTTCATCCAGGATTGGACATGACATCAATCCAGAAAAGTAAAATTAAGATTTTCATCATTTGAACCTGTAAATGTGTCTTATTTACACTTCTGACAGCAGCTTTACTCAGTACTAACACAAGAACTTCCCAAAATCAGAAACTATTTGGAATGAAAACACATCCCTCCAATTTCCCCAAGTCAAACAGAGCACAGAAATAGACCTATTGGCCCAGCTCCTCCATGTCGACCAAGTTTCACCCAACTAAACTAGTTCCATCTGCCTGCATTTGGCTCATATCCCTCTAAACCTTTCCTATTCACGTCCCTTGCCTTAAAATCCTAACTGTGTCTGCATCTACCACTTCTTCTGGCAGTTCATTCCACAAATGAACCACCCTCTGCATGGAAACAGTTGTCCCTCAGGTGCCTTTTAAATCTTTCTCCTCTCACCTTAAAATTATGCCCTCTAGTTTTGAACTCCCCTACTCTAAGGAAAAGATCTTCGTTATGTACCCTATCTAAGCCCCTCGTGATTTTATAAAACCTTTGTAAGGTCACCTCTCAACCTCTTACACTTCAGTGAAAGAAGTCCAGCCTATCCAGCTTCTGCTTATAACTCAAACCCTCCAGTCCCAGTAATATCCTTGTAAATCTTTTCTGCACCCTCTAGTTTAATAATAACCTTCCTATAGCAGAACGACCAAACCTGTACTCAGTACTCCAAAAGAGGCCTCTCAGTGTCCTGTACAACCTCAACATGACCTCCCAACTCAAAGGTCTAGGCAATGATGTTGTTGTTAGCAAACAGGGTGAAACTTTGTTTTGCTCGGTTTTTGTGATTTTTCTAGCTGCGTTCTTTTTAAACATACCTCAATGAATAATCACCATCTTAAATAAAAATATACAGCCCGATTTCATTCCGGAATTTGACCTATCCAACAGTACCACCAGCTGGGATCATAACAGTTGGTTTTGGCAGAATATGCAGATCCTATCACAACTTATATATCCAATAAATAATCAAAGTATTCAATTCTATTTTGAAAAAAAGCAAACATTGGTCATGAGTACAGTTATCGCAAAATTATGACACAGGTATCAATTCAGTCCATCATGCCAATACCAGCTCTTCAAATGAGCATTCCCCCACCCCGCCACAGCCTTGCACACTATTTCTATCCAAACAGTCAAGTACCCTCCTGAAAGGTTCAATTGAACCTGTCTCCACCAGATTTCCAGGCAGTGCATCCCACATCATTAAATAGCTTGGTCTCATATCACCCTTGCTTCCTTTGCACATCACTAAATCAATTCTGTCCCATTTTTGCTCCTTTAACAAACAGGAACAGCTGCTACCTATTACTCTACCAGCCCATTCATTATTTTGAAACCTTATCAAATCTCCTCAGCCTTCTTTGGTCCAGCCATAAGAATTCCAACTTCTTCAATCTATCATCATAAGTTTTTCATTTGCGAAACCATTCTTGTAAATCAAATATGCACGCTCTCCGATACTTTCGCATCGTGCATAAGAAGTGGTGCCCCCAACTGTACACAACACTCCAGCAGAGGTCTAATAAGTGACTTGTACAGTTCAACATTACCTCTTTGCTCTTGCATTTTATTTCCCTATTAAGAAAAATGGGGATAAGCTATGTTTTAACTGCTCTCTCCACCTACCTTGACACCTCCAATGATCTGTCCAGGTCCTTCTGCTCCTGCATCCCTTAAGAATTGCATCTCTCTTATATTGTCCTTCCAACCAAAGTGCATCACCTCAAACTTCTCTGTACTCAGCCTCATCTTCCAACTATCTGCCCACTACACAAACACAAGTGTCCTTTTGCAGTTCCACAGTCCTTCTCGCAGTTTACAATTCTTCCAAATTTCATGTCCCCTACAGACCAACATCCAGATCATCAATATAAACTAGGAAGAGGGTTCCAGTATCAATCCTGGGGAACTCCACTATAAACCTACCTCCAGTCCAAAAAACATCCACTGGCCATTTCACTGTGTTTGCTATTACTCGGCCAATTTTGTATTCACGTTGCTACTGTCAATTATGTCACTGGTAAAAGTTGATAGTGGGGAAAAATTTCAAAACTCGAAAATATACTTAGCCAGGAACATTACAACTGATTCAGCTACTTAAAATTCGTTTTCATGTATTTAGTACTCTGGCAAGGAGTACAATCAAAAAATGCAAAACCTAACAACATTTGCACATTTGTGATTAACAGTTAAGTTAAAAATGCCAACACAACTGAACTAAGCAACAGGATTTCAGCAAGCTGATCAGCCTTTCCTCCCTACAAGTTAAATTTAATCTGTATTGCTAACCTTCCCTATTGATCAATTGCATCACTACTGTTTAAATAATCCACATTCGTTTCAAAATTCAATTTTTACAGACTTGAACTAATTGTTAGCTTGCATGGGCAAAGGATGATAGCTATCCTTCACACCACTGATGGGTTCAGACCAACCAGGAGTCATGGTACTGAATGAATTTCCCAGATACCTTTTGGAAAGTTTACACAACCATTCATCTGGCAAAGTTGTGATAATGCTCAAAACTTGATCACATCTACAAACACTAATTGCTGGCCCTCATTTCAACAACTTAGGGATTGCAACTGATACAGAAATTCCAAATGGAACTAGCGTTACCACAGCATATACCTATCTTTCCAGGAGAAGACTGGAGAATGGAAGAGTTTTAAAAGGTTTAAGAACATGGTGGGACGGCAAAGAGGAGCATCATTCTCAGTTTTACTTTAAAAAAATGATTAAATATTTGAAACAATTTTCTACAAATCTCCTTAAATGTTCCGACTAATGTTATACTACACCACAGTTGAGCGATTATCCAGGAATAAGGAAATCTGGGCTAAAATTCTTGGAAAACAGTATCATCCTAATTGTAACCTAAGAAAACATGGCAATGATTGAACTCATCAGTTAATGATTTTAAAAAAAGTTGCCCCTTTATTTAAATTGAAATCTGCTTGATAATGAGTGCTAATCTCAAAACAATGTCCCAATAAGCATTAAATTTACAGAAAAACATGACAACTGTGAATGTGATGGCATTTTCTTTCCTGCCAGTCGAGCCTGTGTCGCCCACATCCTGTAAGTGAATAAAAAAACTGACAACCACTACAATAAATAGGATTCTAATATAGTTCAAGCTGAAACAATAACTCGTGTCTCACTTCCATATCCTGATTGGTATCCTGTGCATCACCAGCACTTTTTGAAAACAATTATAATCAGTCAATAGATCGGCAATGCTGATATATTTTATACTTCAAAGATCAAAACATCAGAATAAAGCAACTGTCTGATCAAAAATGTGCCCAAAAGAAATCTCTGCACCAGAATGAGAGATACAGATTAGTGCCCAAACTAATCTTTCCCTTGATATGTAAATACTTAGAAAGCTTGCAAATTAAGTGCAACATGTCAATTTGAAAAAAGAACACTTGCCAAAAAAGGACCTACTTCCTTTACCAACATCTCCTTTATTGTGATAAATGCTAATTCAAAACAAAGTCATTTTAAGGAATTATCCCTCCCAACCAAAATGTAATGCATGTCATTACTAGAGCAAGATATTTATCATTCCAACCCTAGTGCATTTTCCTGAAGTAATTCTGATGTAGGAGATTAAGCAAAATATTACATATTCTTTAGTAGCTGTCACCTTCATCCATGATCGCACCTCTCATGCCACTAAACCAGTTCTACCTTGATTTATTACAAGTTCATAAAAGATCATATTCATTTTTCTAATCCAGGTAAGAGAAAAAGTGAGCTGAACGACTATTAGATAGGCAAAAACAACCAAACATGCATAAAGCAAATGCCAAAACAGGGGAAAAATGCCATATTTAATTTCATCACAGAAGTTTCCTTTTTAGCATCCATTCTTTCATTATTCAGCTGCAAACTGCTTCAAAACAAAAAGCAAACAGTACCAAAGTTTACAGCATTCCCTGTCACATCAGCTACAAACCAAGCCAGACAAAATCTATTCAATACAGCCTAACCATGCTAGCACAAATTTTATATCATGCAGATATACTAATTAAATGTACAGTCTTAATTACAACTTCCCATCATGCATAGTTGATTATTAACCCATAGTGTACAAGTTGGTCTCCCATGATACTGAGTCAAAATAAAAGTATTCAGATGAAATTACAGGTCAGTTTAATAATTGGAAAAATGTAAATTATGCCAGCACATCATAATTTTAGTTCCTAGTTTAAAGTCATGAATTCTGTGGTTGCCATCATATTTATAGACAAATTCCTATATCCACTATTTGGAAAATTTGCTACATTAACTGTATCTGCCCACAAATAGTGGCTACTGCAAAGGTGAGGCAAGAAAAAGAGCAATTAGTTATCATTTTAAGCATGAATATTAGAAAAGTTTTAATGGAGATTAGTGATTTTTGATATGTTACTGGTTAATCTTCCATGGAGCTGCACATATTCAGAATACGTCACACTTTCCAAGCTTAGTAACACATTTTCACACCAGCACTCATACACTGACCCTAAAATCATATGCTCTTTCTCAAAGGTGCACAGGGTAAAAATAACCTTGAGCCTCTTTTGTGAGGGCTTAAAATTGTCTTGATTAACGCTGTGATCATTAGAAGTTTTAAGCACGTAGGAAAACGTTGACAACTGGAAAAAAAGCAGATTGAAAGAACTGAGATCAGAGTGCATCAGTCACTTCTGAACATAATCAAAACGAATGTAGGAAGAGAAATATATAATGGGAAAAGACTGAAAAACAAAACAGGAAATGAAGCAGTCCAAATTCAAAAACTGGGCACAAATGTATTAAATCTGTCAAATTTTAATGCATTACAGATAGATCAATGGAAGACAAGTCGGTAAAAGGTGAACTGCTACAGAAACCTAGATTTCAGTAAACAAGAGAACTAGTTGATGGTTATTACCTAATCCTCAGGTTCAGCTGACATTTACAAACCACTAAAGTTCAACCCTCAGCTTAAAAAAATACAAGCTTAGTTAAGCAGCAGCTTGCAGTCACAGCAAGCAACTATTAATCTGCTTCAGTCTGAACTCAACAATGAGCAGCTGTCATACTGTGCAAAAGTATTCAATTCCTTGCGCTCGGCAATTCAGGCCTCATTCCATTCCTATCACTCTATGCCTTTAGCTGTGCTATTAAATCATCCCAGTCGTACAAAGCAACAGCCACATGAACTACTCCTGGCCTTCTAACAGTCAACAGATTACACTTATCAATGTGCCAAACTGAACTCAAAACAGAGTTTGATTAAATAATCATTCTGCAGCCAAACTATATGACTCAACATTGGGAGGGTGGGGGGGAAAAAAAAAAGAGTTGACATTAGCCAGTATTCCAGTGCCTGCTTGCCACCCAATAACCTTGGAAGTGTATGTAATTGTACATGGGAATGGGTGAAACTTGATACAAAAACAGCCATTGGCCTCCTTTGCAAGACATTGGAGTTTCAGGGAGATTTAGAGGAAAATAAATGTGCCTGTCAGCCAAAAAAAAAGACTGTTTTATCATTAGAAAACAAGGGAAATTATATTCAAGAACCTAACCACAAAATCCCTCGAACAGAATTTCCAATTACTTGCCTATAGGTCTTCAAAAATTCCTTCAACTCTTCCTGAATCCTGCTCCCACAAAACAGGTACGAGGGGGAAAAAAAAATCTTTTTAAACTGATATGGCTCCAACCTATTCAAACTAAAGAAAAAGGAACGATACCAGAGGCTTTGTCTAAGTTAACACTGTTTCATGAAATTCTGTTGCATCGATGATATCCTCCCCTCAATATTGTGAATCGACACTCAATGGCAGATTTTATATCAGAATCCTAGTATCAGGCTGTGCTGAGTGGAACAAAGCTATCACTGCACTAGTACAAAATTTCCCAGTTCACTGATCTAGCACAGCAGAATAAGCTTCAGACAAGTAATAAGGGAGTCTGAAGGATGTTAAGTTGCAATTGAAGACAAGCAGCTTATCTGAAAAAATTTAAACACAGATTAAGTCTTTCAATTAAAGCAAAGCACACAATAGCTCCATTCAGTAAGTGTAATACATGAAGGTGACAGCCTCAAGATTTGTGAAAAGTCAGAATAGGCAGAACTGCTAAAATGCAAGACTTGCTAGTGTACTACCAGCCTTTCATTCTTGAACACTGTAGAACAGTTTGAATAAAAACCTCTGCTCAAACAGTCTTTTTTGCTGACAAAGTAAACAAGCTTTTACCCTGGTTCTTCCTTCAGTTTAAACTTGGTGACAAATAACTTTGCCCAGCAGCCACAGCTTTATTGTACGTAACACTTCTGCATCTCAGCTAGCTTTAAAAAAAAAATTTGTTCACTGGATGTGGACCGCACCAGCTATAGTATTTATTGCCCAGAGGGATTTAAGAGAGCCCCATTACTGTCGGTCTGGAGTCCTATTCCTTGAATCAGCTGGGCTTTTATGACAATCAAGTGGTTCAGGGGTATCATTAGACCAACATTTAATTCCAGTTTTTTTAAAACTGAATTCAAACTTCACCCTCCACTGCAGCAGGATTCAAACCCAGTTCAGAATTCAAGGTACAAATTTTAAGTCTTTGCAAGGGCATTGTGATTTTTCACGACATTGCGATTAAATTCAGATGAAGAACACAAAGCTCACCTGATGCAAGGAAGCTTTTACCCTGTTCTTCACCAGAATTTAATTACAAGTGACTTGAGAAAAAACACACCGCTCTTGCAACTTCCTTCAGACCTTGGCCTAACTTGATATGTGCTGCATACAATGCAAAGACTTGCAATTCCTGTATTATTTATTAACTAAAACAAAATCATTTTTGAAATGCAAATGAATGGATTTGAATAGGGCACATGTACATTTTGTTAGGGCCACAATTCACAAACTGTCTCTCTCCGTTCAGATCCACAACTGATTTTCTCTAGCACTTTGGTTTTATTGTTGAGTTAAGCTTTGCTGTTTCCCAGTCCTACATCCCTGTCCTCTCTGTACTGGCTTACTGGAATGCTTCTTAGAGTAAGGCATTAATGCAAAAGTAAATAGGTCACAGTGTGCTTGCAATAACTAAATTGACAAAGATTACAAGAAGGAATGACAACACAAGAAAAATGATGATCAGCTTTCCTTTTGAGGAATTACAAGTCGATGGCTCATTAACTTAACATACTGAAGTAAGAGCTCAAGACGTAACTTACTAACACCATACCTAGTAATATGACTAGGAAGTATTAGTCCTGCCCTGGAACTTCACAATTACAATTACTTAAAAGTAGCACAGAAGGTAACCAGAATAGCACCAACACAAACTGTTGATTTAGGGATTGGAATTTCAGTTATTTTATTCAGCCAATGCTTCTGAGAACTGTTGTATTTCATAAAAGAATCCGGCCAGCGAAAACGCTCGTAAGCACTAATTTCAAACCATAAATAAATGCCAGCTGATGAACACATCAAAACGATGGGGGTGGAAGACAGATTTCAGAAACTTACTCCATAAACCATCTTAAGTGTTTCAGTCCTGAAATATTGAATATCCAATTAAATTTGTGAAGATGATAAAGATTATAAATTTAATATTGCTTATCTGAACATTACTTTTTAAATAAGGGAAAAATGTTGCAACCAACTCCCTTCTGATCAGCATTGTAACTGTAGCAGCTACAGTTACCGTATGGACGGTAACAGTTCATGGCAAGGGCAATTTTGAATGGGCAACAAATGCTGGCCTTTCCACTGGTGTCCGCATCCTCCACATGAAAAGGTGCTCCAAAATAGTTTAACTATTACTCAAGTAATATCTCTTGCAGTATTACAAGAGAATTGGCTAGGGGTTTGGGGGTGGTGGTGCAAGGACACCAAATGTACTTGGATGGAGGACTTCATCACAGGTGGCTCAGTAACACCACCACTGATCAAACCAGCCAAGTTCTCCAGAAAGTATCTGAGGACTATTTATGATTAGATGACGCAGAAATCATTAAGTGGCAGAAATCGGCAAAACATTTTACTTAAATACTTTTTCCACGCAGAGAGTGGTTCATGTGTGAAATTAACTGCGAGAGGAAGTAGTGAATGCAAGTACAGTTACAACATCTAAAAGACATTTGGACCGCTACATGAATAGAAAAGGTTTGGGAAATGGGCTAAACAAGCAAGTAGGACTAGTTTAGTTTGACAAACCTGGTTGGCATGGACAAGTTGGACCAAAGATCCTATTTCCGTGCTTTATGACTGAATGACTCTACAAGTATCTAATTATGTTCGGCGAGATTGGTCATTTATCTTATATTTAGGCAAAACAGATTGCCAAAACTATGAAGCAATGCTTAGAGGGATAAATATTGGTCAGGACACTGGTAAAGTTCCACTGCTCCTCTGAGCAGATTTACAAAATCTTTCTTGCCCACTTAAGACGACAGCTAGAGGAAACATAGTTGAGACTGAGAATTCATACTACATGACTCTAAATTACTGTCTTTCTCTGCACAGAAGTATTGCTTGTTGATAGCCTGAATTACAACTCAATGAAAAATAGATTACTCCTGTTCAATGATTTGTCCAAACAGAACTAATCACTCAGCATATTCATCAGCAAATGATGCAATTGCCAGCTGCATCTTCCAATTGCCCTTCACCATCCTCAAACATCTTATCTAAATCTCTTCACTTTAGCACAGCCTGCAACATCAGAATTCTCATGAAACACAAACACTGACAGCACTTCCAATCACTTCTGCTAGCTTACCTCAACTTGGGTCTGACTCACCTCCCTAACTGCATGCACCTCTTGTTGATTTATCTTGTTAAAAGTTTTATTTTTTAAAAAAGTAAGCCGTTTCTCAATTTTAAAAAAACTCTCCATTCTGCAGAGAGAGCCAATTATGAAGCAGAAGGCAACATTAAAATAATGCAATTGGAATTCATAAAGGCTATGGTATCTGCCATTGAAAGAATCTTGATACAATTCTTTTATTGAACAACAGACTGGTTTATCATTGCTTTTTTAAAAAAAGAAACACGGATCTTTGCTTTTGTCATAGTGAGAACTGCCCACACTAGAAATGGAGCATTTTCCATTTCCAGCATCCAGAGTCAACATCAAGAATCCAGTTCAGGATACAATGAAGCTTGCTCACTTTGCTTTAAATTTATGCTTAAGCCCACCTGACACATTTTGAATATCAGCCATTCTGAGGCCTCACAAACTGTACTATCACATTGGATCTTTAAAAACAGGCAATGGATAGACTCAAATCCATGTTCTAGAGGGGAATGATCAATGACTAACCCATTACACTTTCCAGCACCTAGTTATTCTTTCTGTATTTTGATTCTGATCATGTTTACTCACCAGATCATGAAGCATTTTTAATCAGCAAAACAGCCTGACTGCTTATTGAAGTTCTGTGCTTGTTTGATAACAGCCTTCTTTATATGTGCTCCTATTAAATGGCTCAGCTCTAATCAAACAAACAGCCACTCTCCAATTTTTAATCACTTTCTTCTACTGGCAAACACAGTCAGTTTTCACACCCAACAGGAGAATAAGAAAAAAGAACCAAACAATTGCTAAACAACTTGAAACCCTGCAGAGACATTAACCTGTAATTATTTGCCAAACTTTTAAGAAACGACAATGTATTAGAAGTACGGGGGTTTTTAACATTAGTAAAGCTTTTATGATAAATGCTCTTGCACATATTTAAAAAGGTATTGGACATTAATTTGGCTAGTGTAACAAGTTAAAGCAATGCTTTTATGATTCTATCAAGTATCCTGCAGGCTGTAAACAGAGGAATCTAGATGACAAAGACATCTATAGAGCAATAAACAGGCACAATTTCCAACCACAAAAATAAAACATATGCTTCTTGCTGAACAGGAAACCTTTTAAGACACTGGTCTTCCCCTCTGTTCCATCAACTCTGCTGCAGGATACTCCTGGGTTCATAGCCCTTTGTCTCTATGCCTTAAATGCCTGAGCTCAATCTGATCAACACCATTTCAAAAATCACTAAAACCAACATGCAGACAAGTATCAGAGATAAAAGGTACTGCAGATGCTGGAGAATCAGAGATAACAAGCATGGGGCTGGATGAACACAGCAGGTCAAGCAGCATCACAGGAGCAGGAAAACTTGACGTTTCGGGCCTAAACCCTTCATCAGAAATGGGGGAGGGGAAGAGGGTTCTGAAATAAATAGGGAGAGAGGGGGAGGCGGATAGAGGATGGATAGAGGAGAGGATAGGTGGAGAGGAGGCAGACAAGTCGAAGAGGCGGGGATGGAGCCAGTAAAGGTGAGTGTAGGTAGGGGGGTAGGGAGGAGATAGGTCAGTCCAGGGAGGATGGACAGGTCAAGGGGGCGGGATGATGTTAGTAGATAGGAGATGGGGGTGTGGCTTGAGGTGGGAGGAAAAACAGGTTAGGGAGGTGGAGATGAGCTGGGCTGGTTTTGGGATGCGGTTGGGGGAGGGGAGATTTTGAAGCTTGTGAAATCCACATTTATACCATTGGGCTGCAGGGCTCCCAGGCTGAATATGATTTGCTGTTCCTGCAGCCTTCGGGTGGCATCACTGTGGCATTGCAGGAGGCCCAGGGTGGACATGTCGTCTGAGGAATGGGAGGGGGAGTTGAAATGGTTTGCGACTGGGAGGTGCAGTTGTTTGTTGCGAACTGAGCGCAGGTGTTCTGCAAAGCGGTCCCCAAGCCTCCGCTTGGTTTCCCCGATGTAGAGGAAGCCACAACGGGTACAGCCGATGCAGTATACCACATTGGCAGATGTGCAGGTGAACATCTGCCTGATGTGGAAAGTCTTCTTGGGGCCTGGGATTGGGGTGAGGGAGGTGGTGTGGGGGCAGGTGTAGCACTTCCTGCGGTTACAAGGAAAAGTGCCGGGTGTGGTGGGGCTGGAGGGGAGTGTGGAGCGGACAAGGGAGTCGCGGAGGGAGTGGTCCCTCCGGAAGGCAGATAAGGGTGGGGAGGGAAAAATGCCTTTGGTGGTGGGGTCTGATTGCAGATGGCAGAAGTGTCGGAGGATGATGCGTTGGATCCAGAGGTTGGTGGGGTGGTACGTGAGGATGAGGGGGATTCTTTTTTGGTTATTATTGCGGGGACGGGGCGTGAGGGATGTGTTCCGGGAAATGCGGGAGACACGGTCGAGGGCGTTCTCGACCACTGTTGGGGGGAAAGTTGCGGTCCCTGAAGAATGAGGACATCTGAGATGTACGGGAGTGGAATGTCTCATCCTGGGAGCAGATGCGGCGGAGGCGAAGGAATTGGGAATAGGGGATGGCATTTTTGCAGGAGGGTGGGTGGGAGGAGGTGTATTCCAGGTAGCTGTGGGAGTCAGTGGGCTTGAAATGGACATCTGTTTCTAGGTGGTTGCCCGAGATGGAAACAGAGAGGTCCAGTAAGGAGAGAGAAGTGTTGGATAAGTATCAACAGCTTTCCCATAAACATCTGGCCTAAATCAATGGTTAAAAAAATTCACACTACAACTGGCAGTCGGGTAATTTGTTTAAGACAGCAAGTAGCTTAGCAAATAGCCAAGCCATAAAAGTCAGAAGCCAACCAACTGTTAAACAAGAACATCACTAGCACTACAGTTAGCATTAGCTCCCTGGGTTAACAAAGATGAATTAGTGAGAGATTCCTGCTTATTATGCAGTCATACACTACACAAACTGTTGTCAGACACTGAGCTATTACCCTTCCCTGAAAGGGCTCAAGGTTCAGTGGCACTGTGCCTACATCTGGGCCAGGAGACCCAGATTCAAGTCACATCGGCTTCAGAGCTGTCTAATAACACCTCTGAACAAAGCTCCCTTCCTTCTAATCACAACCTCAAACCTAATAAGCTTCCTGATAATTGGTCCCAATCTAGGCCCACACGACTAACATACCAGATGGTATTGAAAAAACTATAAACAAAATATTTGCTTTTAGGACACGAACTGGGGAAAATTGACAGAACAAAAAACTTTCTTCTTTTAAAATACACCAATTTGACATGGCAGATCAAATTATTTGGAAAAGACTCACTTCATGAGAAAGAAACTTCAGACTCGTAATAACAAAAAATAATGAAGCATTCCTACTGGCAATCTATTTGCACTAGGTTACCTTTGACTCCATGAACATCATGTTAAGTTAAGATTTTAGCAAAGATTTGTAGTTCGGGTTGTGGGGGAGGTTGACGATTTGCTCGCCGAGCTGGCTTGTTTTTGTTCAGATACTTTGTCACAATGCTAGGTAACATCAGCGAGACCTCCAACGAGGTGATGTTGTTCTACTCCACTTGGAATTTATACTGTCTGTTGTTATGGTGAGTTGCGTCATTTCAGTTTTGTTCTGTATGGGTTTGTATATGGGGTCCAGTTCTATGTTTGTTGATTGCATTATGGGTTGAGAACCATGCCTCTAGGAATTCCTGTGCGTGTCTATGTTTGGTTTGGGCTACTAGGTTACGTTGTCCCAGATAAACTGATCGCCTTCATTAACCGAGTCTACTAATATTAGAGAAATTCGTTGCTGTTTTGCTGCTAGCTGATGTTCATGTATTCTGATGACTAGTTTCCTGTCTGTCCAATGTAATGCTTATGGCAGTCGTTGCATGGTATTTTGTAAACTACGTCAGTTCTGCAAATTGTGGGATTGGGGTCTTTAATCCTTGTGAGTGTTTGTCGTAGAGTGGCTGTAGGCTTGCGTGCTACCACAATTCCTACTGGTTGTAGGAGTCTCGTCAGTTCTCGTCACACCCAAGGGATCACCCACCTCAGGGCTCATCACAGAGGCAGTCAAGCAAAGACTGGAACACACTATCCTCCCCTTCATTCAACCTAAACCGTGGACCCAGGACACAGACGACACATTTGTCATTATTAAACGCACCAAACTAGAAGAGACCCATCACCTCATCAACGTATACACTGGGATTAAATTCATGAGTGAAGAAGAAAACAATCAGCTTCAGTTTCTGGATGTCAGAGTGAAACGCATGACCAACAGGGAGTTCCATACCTCAGTATACAAGAAAACAACCCACACTGACCAAATCCTCAACTTCCACAGTACACATCCTAACGTCCATAAACAAAGCTGTATAAGGACATTATTTAAACAAGCCACCACTCACTGCAACACGTCAGAACTATGCAGTAAAGAGGAAGAGCACCTATACAAAATCTTCACTATGAAGGGATATCTCTAACTTCACCCACAGGTGCCCACTAAATAGACAAGAGGTCACAGTACGCCCTAACACACTGGCCAAACTATTCTACATCAAGAACACATCAGAACTAACGAGACTTCTATGACCACTAGGAATCATGGTAGCACACAGCCACTCTACGACAAACACTCCAGGATTAAAGACCCCATTCCGACAACATGCAGTTTACAAAATACCATGCAACGACTGCCATAAACATTACATTGGACAGACAGGAAGGAAACTAGCCAGAATACACAAACATCAACTAGCAAAATGACATGACGAAATTTCCGTAATAGCAGTACACTCAGACAATGAAGGCTCAGGTTAACTGGGACAACGTAACCATTGTAGCCCAAGCTAAACATAGACACGCACGGGAATTCCTACAGGCATGGTTCTCAACCCATAATGCGATCAACATATAGAATTGGACCCCATACACAAATCCATATAGAACAAAACTAGAAATGACACTACTCACCATAAATGAACCCAACAGTACAAATTCCAAGCAGAGTAGAACAACATCGCATCATCAGAGGCCTCAAGCATGATGTTACCTAGCACGGTGACAAAACATCTGAATGAAAACAAGCCAGCTTGATGAGCAAGTTAACAACCTCATGTTAAATTCATAAAGCGCATGGTAAGAGTAACTGAAAATGAGGACACAATGCCAGATTCACAAAAACAGCCCTAGTCAACAAACTGTCAACACTTGACTTAAATGCTCAAGTTACAAGGTCACACAAAAACAGAGCCTGTTTACAACAGACTTGTGTACTTTCACAGAACTACCTCCAGCACAATTTTTAAAATGTGGGCAGAAGATCAAAAGGCAATTCAATCCTCCAGTAAAATCTGATGAACAAAATAACACTGCAGTTAACACCCCAAAACACTCCATTTTTAAAAAACTCCGATCTGCTGTCTTTGGGTAAACAAGATTAATTGGAGTCCTGTCGTGTACCCTTGTCATAAGTAGCTTTAGCATAATCTCCAGCAATCTCCGCATAATTTTCTAATGCTTACGAGACAAATATAAAAGGACAGAATACTTGTTTCAAGGATTCAGTGTCACCTGACAGGGTTAACTGCAGCATTGCTGAACTGTTTACATTGCTCCCCTTTGATTAAGCCTACAGCTACTCCAAACATACAATGCTTATAATTAAGCCACTAAAAATAATTCAGCCTCGAATTAGTTTTCACATTATTTTCTTGCCACTCTAATATTCACAAATAAAAAAATAAGAATTTCAAAAACAGAAGTTCAGTAAAAAGCACTAAGTATTGATGCCTACATTGGCTTTCAGAAACACTGAAAAGGAGACTAGCTCCAGAGAAGCTTCATATGCTTTTACAAGTAAAATAGCCTGGCATTCCCACTCAAATCCAACTATTACTTCAGTTGAGGATACTAACAATTAGATAGTTAAAGTCTCAGCTCCATATTGCTAACATCAAGGTACATGATACCAAATTATGTAGAACTGACTTCATATCCTTTTCCCCCTCCTGTCCCCAACTGCCAACAATACTTGTTCTTCATTTAACCATGACCCACAGTTGATGCACCAGGAAATTCCTTCATCTCCTTTGTGCTCATTTTCTATAGAGACAAATCACCTTTTAGCAAGCAAGATCTACACAGCATGCCAAGATTTCCCAACTTTTGCCATTACTATGATTTTGGAAGCCACTTTAAAAATCATCTATTCAGCTAATCAACTCAAAGTTACAAACAGACTGGTGATTTCTTTGCCTTGCCACAATTCTGTTAGATTGTTGATTTTAAAAATTAGTTGCTAGGAATAAAACACCAATATAGATCAAAAATTAATTTTGACAAATGACCCATCACCCAAAATGTAAATTTTATGTGCACTCTATACAACAAGGTAGGTATTTAGAATGAGAGATAAAAGGTACTGCAGATG
>JAHRHZ010000046.1:15449723-15465898 GCA_024137785.1 Ginglymostoma cirratum
GTTTCGGGCCTAAACCCAAGGGTTTAGGCCCGAAACGTCAAGTTTTCCTGCTCCTATGATGCTGCTTGACCTGCTGTGTTCATCCAGCCCCATGCTTGTTATCAGGTATTTAGAATGTGTTTCAGATTAGCCTTTTCCCTATAACAGCTGATTTCCTTTATGATTAAAAATCTGTCTCAGACTTGAATATACTTAAAAACCAACTCTCGACAGCCTTCTACAGTAAACAACTCCAGATTCACTACCCTCAAAGAATTCCATGTGTTTTAAACACGCAGCCTCTTTTTTCTGAGATAATGCCCTCTGGACCTTGACTCTCCATGAAAGTCAACAAATTTCTTCCATGTACCTAATCAAGTCCATCCAGAATCTCGTACATTTCAATAATGTCATTTTCACTATAAATTCCAATGATTACAGTCTCAATACAATGATCCTCTCCTCGTAAGTCTGACCCTCCATACCTGGTCTCAGCCTAATGAACGTTCTGATTGCATTCAATGCAAGTATATCTTTCTTTGGATACCATGAGCTTTTATTTTCCACAATAGCCTTTGGTGGGATACCTTACCAAACCTTTTCTGGAAATCTAAGTAAACTGCATCTTCAGGCTCCCCCTAAATCACAGCAAGTTACTCCTTCAAAGACTTTGAATAAAGTGATTAAAACGTGACCTCCCTTTAACAAAGCCACATTGACTGCTCCTGATTATAGTTGCACACTTGAACTCAAGGCAATGTCTTTTATGATCAATTCTAACAGCTTTGCACCAATAGACATCAAGCTAACTGGCCATTAGATTCCAGTTCCATGGCATAAGCTTCTGGTTGCTTGCCACTTCAACACACCATTGTTCCCTGGCCAATGTCTCTCAGGCTTGCTGCAGCACTCCAGTGAAACTCAGCCCCAAGCTGGAACAGCACCTCATTTTCTACTTGGGAACTCAACAACCTTTAGTACTTAATGTCAAGTTCAACAATTTTAGGGCTTGAGGCATCTTCTCCCATGTCCCTAACCAATCTCCACATCCTTACCCTCATCCCTACACACCTGGCCTTGTTATCACATGCTCTGCTATTACACGCAACCCATTATTAGCCACTTAAAGTCCCCATTAGTAGCTATTCATTCTCAAAGGCTGATCATTATCCATTCCTTTGTCTGCCCAACTGTTCTCTCTCTGGGCTCTACCTCCGTGTATCATTTACTCCTCCCTCCCCCACCCCATCTATTGCATAAAAAAACAACTTTTACCCTAGCTACCATCAGCACATAAGACCACTGGACCCAAAGAGTTCACTCTGCTTTCTCTTCAGATGCTGCCAGACCTGCTGAGCAATTTGTTGTTGTTTCAGATTTCCAGCATTCACAGTTCTTTTGGTTTTTATGAAATTTCCAGTTTCTTGCTTCCCTCTTTCTTGCACGTAAGGGTTATATTTGCCATTTCTAGCTAAAATTAACCTTTCCTGAATGAAGGGAATTTTGGAAAATTAACAATGCATCTACTCTCTCATTAGCCTTGCCCTTTGTGACCCTAGGGTGAACCTCATCTGGACTCAGACTCAGGTGTCTGCTGCTTCATCAGCTTAGTTAGTACTGCCTCCTTGGTGCTTGTAATTTTACCACATTACTATCTGTTTCACCACCCAACTTAGAAGACATTTCAGTTATAGCTCTGAGTCCTCGAAGTGACTGAAGGTACAGTTTTGCTTATTTCATCTACCTCCCTATATTACTGGCACCCCATTCTCACAGAAGTGAATGATTCACTTTAATTACTCTTCATTTTTGATACTGTAAGAAACATCACTCTCCATTTTTATTCCATTTTTTCTTTTGATTAATTTTGTCATTTCTAACATTCTTTGCATTCTGACCAATCTAACCTGCAACTCATCTTTGCACCATTAATTCTTTTTACTTTAATTTTCATGCTTTCCTGAAGTTTTTTAGTTGATCACAGATGGTGGGGCCCCACTTCAAGATTTTTACAGTTGGAATATCCCAGCGGTTAGCACTGCTGCCTCACAGCCTGGGTTCAATTCCAGCCTCGGACAACCTTGTGGGGTTTGCACATTCTGCCAGTGTCTCTTCCGTGTGCTCCAGTTTTCCCCACAGTCTAAAGATGTGCAGGTTAGGTGGATAGGCCACTTTAAATTACCTATAATGTCCAGGGATGTGAGAGTTAGGTGGACTAGCCACAGGAAATACAAGGGGGGGGGGGAAATGAGGATGAGGATGAGATGCTTGGAGAGTGGTGTGAACTTGTTGGACTGAATGGCTTGTTTCCACACTGTAGAGATTCTATGATCTCCTTAAATGTCTGTCACTGTTTCTCTATTGATCTGTCCTTTGGCCCTGTATGCCAGTTCACTTCAGCTAGCTCAGCTTTCATGCCCACATAGTTACCTTTATTTACGTTTAAAACACCAGTCTGACCCAACCTTCTCCCTTACAAACTGGATATAAAATTTAATTACGTTGTGGTCACTTCTACCTAGGGATGCCTACACACCAAGGCCAATAATTCTGCCACAATACAGGAGCAATAAACAGAGGCAATGTGTACAGAAATGATTAATCATCTTGCTTTCTCAATGTTACTGACAGAGGCAAACCAAAATTTGTGGAAATTAGATAAAAGTCATATCAGGATACCTCTCTTTATCCTTTGCTACCAAAAAAAGCCTATAAACTTGCATGTCATAACGGGCAGATGCTTCAGCAATCACAGGGGTCTCAGCAATGCATCAGCACCTTCAGAGAAAACAAATGGGTGGGGAGACGAAAACTAATCATAGGATGCTTAACCCAAAAAAAAATCAAGTCGATAGTCCAAGGGTTATTTGACCATTCATTACTTAGCTGTGTTAAAATATTTTCATGTGGAGATTAAGTTTCTGTATTTTCATGTTGGTTAAAAGAACTTTCATATTTCAGAGAGAGTAGGAACTGCAGATGCTGGAGAATCTGAGATAACAAGGTGTACAGCTGGATGAACACAGCAGGCCAATCAGCAACACATGAGCAGGAAGGCTGATGTTTTGGGCCTAGACCCTCCCAAAATGTCAGCCTTCCTGCTCCTCTGATGCTGCTTGGCCTGCTGTGTTCATCCAGCTCTACACCTGGTTATCTCATGAACTTTCATATTGCCTATCCTTGGCTTTTCCCCTCCTTAAAACACATATAACCAGGCCGGAACACCATTTTCTGCACATTAGATGACTGAGGTGTGATTTGGCAGAAATGTTAACAAAAAGGAACTGGCAGGATGAATAAGACCAGACCTAAAGGCAATGGCCAAGCGGTATTATCACTGGACTGTTAATCCAGAGATCCAGACAACATTCTGGGGACACTGGTTTGAATCCCACTACAACAGATGGTGGAATTTGAATTCAATAAATATCTGGAATTAACAATCTAATGATGACCAGTGAATCCATTGTTGATTGTCGGAAAAACTCATCTGGCTCACTAACGTCCTTTCGGGAAGAAAACTGCCATCCTTACCTGGTCTGGCCTACATCTGACTCCAGACCCACAGCAATGTGGCTGACACTTAACTACCCTCTTGGTAATTAGGGATGGGCAATAAATACTGCCTGGTCAGCGACACCCTCATCCTGTGAGGGAGGAAAAAAAAAATTTGCTGGCAACTCCGGAAACAAACCTTACTTAACCTAAGCTGGTTTAAAGCAAACCACAAAACTAATATTTTCATGAAAAGGCTGTTGCAATACGGACTGTTCTCTCCCGGAATGCAAGTGCGCAGAAATATTTGAGGTGCTGACAGGTTTTATTTACTTGAAGAGATGAGGAATGTAGATTTGAGATTATAATCAGATCAGCCATTGTACTGAACAGCAGAGCAGGTGCTGAAGGCTTGCTCCTAATTTGTATGTTTGTACATACAAGATTAAAAAGAAGGAACTTCCATGCCTGTCAAGTAGGCAAATGAAACAATTATCCTTCAATGTGGACAGAAGCTGGAACAACAAATGCGGAATAATTTGAGGCGCAGAATTAGATTATTATACCATAAGATAATAAAATTTGTATCCCGTAGAATTATTAACTTGCCTTCTCTTTGTATGCCCTGTTACTGAACAAATACCACTTACCATGCATAAAAGTCACACACCATGTACACCAATAATTGATGCAAACCTGTGGCTAGAACAAGATTTTCATTAGCATCTTTCTCCACCCTCCTGTCCATTAGAAACCAGCAATACAAATCAAGTTTTAACTTACTGAAACATTCCAAGGCACTTCACAGTAATGTTAAATTTGATACCAAATCACACAAGGAGTTATTAGCCTAAAGGTCAAAGAGACAGATCTGTAAGAAGCATCTGAAAGAAAGAATGCCAGAGTGGCAGAGAAATTTAAAGTAGAAATTCCAAAGCTTCAGATCTAGGAAGCTCAAAGCACAGCCAGCAATGATGAAATTATTAAAATCAGGAGATGTATTGAAAAAAGAATTGAAAAAGTACAGAGATCTCCCAAGATTGCAAAGCGAGAGATGGCTAAAGGACAAGGGATGAGGCAAGGCCAGAAAGGGATGTGACAATAAGTCTGACTAGTGAACAAGTTTACAAGAAAGGAAGAGAATTTAACTTGGCGTTCACACTGCAAATCTATTCTTGAACAGATCAATGTTCACCTCAACTAGAATTCACACATTATTTATGTCTCAATAAAACTCACTACTCCCAAAGGCAGCTCCTTCAGTTCTTCACTTGAATTACCAGTACAGCATCACCTCTCCTAGAAGGTTAGGCCACTGGACTAGTAATCTAGAACTCTAGGTTAACGGTCTGGGGATATGGGTTTGAATCCTACGATGGCAGATGGTGACAATCTGAATTCAATTAAAAATCCAGAATAAAATGCTAGCCAATGGCAACTTTATAACCACAGTCAAGCGTTTAAAGACCCAAGGAAGGAAATCTGCCATCTTTACCAGAATTAGTCAACATGCAACTCCAGATCCACAGCACTTTAACTTGCACATTGATTGGGCGAATCAAGTCGGTAGAGGCACTCTTGAAGGGGGGGCTAATAGCACTCATGCGTGATAACTTTCTTGAACAGCTTGTTGCCAAACCTACAAGGGAACGTGCAATCTTAGATCTGGTCCTGGGTAATGAAACAGGTAAAATTACTGATCTCTTAGCTAGGGATCCTCTCAAAGAGTGATCACAGTATGATCAAATTTCGGATACAAATGGAGGGTGAAATAGTATCATCCAAAACCAGGGTTTTATGCTTAAACAAGGGAGACAGTGGGATGAGGAAGGAGGAGTTAGCTAAGCTAGACTGGAACACAAGTTGTATGGTGGGACAGTTGAGGAACAGTGCAAGACTTTTAAAAAAGAGATTTTTCAGTGCTTAAAAAGTTTATTCCAGTCAAAAACAAAGATAGGAAGAGTAGGAAGAGCCAGCCTTGGGTAGCTATGGAAATAAAGGAAGGCATCCAAAAGCTCAGGCTTACAAAGTCACCAAGAGTTGTGGGAAACAGGAAGGTTGGGAAAACTTTAAAGAGCAAAGAACCATGAGGGAAGCAATAAAGAAAGGAAAGATAGATTACGAAGACAAACTAGTACAGATAGAAAGATAGGAAATGTTTTTATTAGTATGTAAAATGGAAAAGGGTGACTCAAGTGGATGTAGGTCCCTTGGAGGATGAGATGGGGAAATTAACATTGGGTAATGCTGAAATGGCCGAGGCCTTGAATGACTATTTTGTGTCAGTCTTCACACGAAGATGTGTCTAAAATGCCAAAGAATGCTGTTAAGGATACAATGGCAGATGAGGACCTCAATTCAATTATTATCACTAAGGGGTAGTGCTGAGCAAACTAAAGGGTCTAAAGGTAGATAAGTCCCCTGGGCCTGATGGAATGCATCTCAGGGTTCGCAAAGAAATGGCAGAAGTTGTAGTAGATGCGTCAGTGGTAACGTACCAAAATTTGCTGGATTCTGGGCAGGCCCCAGCAGACTGGAAGACATTGACTGTCACGCCACTGTTTAAAAATAATGTAGACAAAAGGCAGGCAACTGCAGGCCAGTTGGCTTAACATCTGTAGTCAGCAAAATGCTTGAAGCAATCGTTAAAGGAAGAAATAGCAAGACATCTGGATGGAAAGGGTTCAACTGGCGGGCACAGCAACGATTCAGGAAGGGAAGGTAGTGTTTGACAATCTTACTGGACTTCTTTGAGGATATAACAATCGTAGTGGATAGAGGGGAACAGGTGGACGTTGTGTACTTGGATTGTACAAAGACATTCGATAAGGTACTACATAAAAGACTCATCCATAAGTTAATGGTTGCAAAGAATGTTTTAGCATGGATAGAGGCCTGGTTAACCAATAGAAGGCAGAGAGTTGGGATAAATTCAAAGCCGAAGTACAACGGGATCTGGGAGTGCTAGTCGAGGATTCTCTAAAGGTTAACTTGCAGGTTGAGTCCGTGATTAAGAAAGCGAATGGAATGTTGTCATTTACCTCAAGAAGGTTGGAATATAAAAGCAGCGATGTGCTTCTGAGACTCTATAAAGCTCTAGTTAGGCCCCATTTAGAATACGGTGTCCAATTTTGGGCCCCGCACCTCAGGAAGGACATACTGGCACTGGAGCATGTCCAGCGGAGATTCACACGGATGATCTGTGGAATGGTAGGCCTAACATTAGATGAACGGCTGAGGATCCTGGAATTGTATTCATTAGAGTTTAGAAGGTTGAGGGGAGATCTAATAGAAACTTACAAGATAAGGCATGGCTTATAAAGGGTGGACGCTGGTAAGTTTTATTTCCATTAGGTGGGGATACTAGGACCCGTGGGCACAGCCTTAGAATTAGAGGGGGTCAATTTAGAACGGAAATGAGCAGACATTTCTTCAGCCAGAGAGTGGTGGGCCTGTGGAATTCATTGCCACGGAGCGCAGTGGAGGCCGGGACGTTGAATGTCTTCGAGGCAGAGGCTGATGATTCCTTGCGCGATCAAGAATTTAAGGGCTACGGGGAGAGTGCGGGTAAGTGGAGTTGAAATGCCCATCAGCCATGATTAAATGGCGGAGTGGACTCGATGGGCCAAATGGCCTTACTTCCACTCCTATGTCGTATGGTCTAAATACATGTTTCTCTGATTGGAGATCAGTAGTGAGCAGAGTACCACAGGGGTCAGTATCAGGCCCACGACTGTTCAGCTATTCCAGAAATCTGGAAGACTTAACTGCTATTTGAATACCATCATGGGATATTTTACATCCATCTGAACAGACAGACCAGCTTTCAGTTTCTTTCAAAAGGCAACACCCCTTCAATACTGCAATAAAACTCAAAAAAAAAAATCACAGATTACCTACTTATTACCACAGAATAAGGTTTGACCCAGAGCTAAAATGACATCACTGAGACAAGGCTAATGCAAGAACAAAACTTGAATGGCTTGTACTGTCTCCAAACTCTGACAGTATGCCCAACATCAGCCGCCTTTGATAGGCTGAATCACTGCTGCTTTCTGTCAAGGTCTGACCAGTGTTGTTGTTGCTGCTAACTTACTTCAACCTTGCACTATTTAACATGAAGACAGCACATATTCTTCTCACCAGGCAGAGAATTTTTACTTATTTTTCACTTCCCCGTGCTTTACAATCCCTCTATCCTTCATTCAAATCCAATATATAAAAAAACTAAGCCAAGATCAGAGCTTCTCATTAGCACAATGCTGTCCAAACAAATCAGTTGATACCAAAACTTCAATCAACGCAGTGCAACACAATGTTTGAACTGCTACACCACGGAACTAAGATATACACTAAACTGGCATCTTGTAAAGACCCTATCTTTCGTTTTTCTGTTTTTTGATCGTAGTCTGAAATGGGGAAAACAACTGATTTAAAAAGGCAAGGATTACTGAAGGATTGCTGCATATTTTAAAAGGAGCCTGACAGTCATCATCAGTGCTGCTTATATTGCCGAGAGTTGAAGGCGGGGGATGATTTGCAGATGAGCTGGACCCAAGAGATATGTACGACTGGAGCACTGGCTAGCAATTTATCACTGATTGATAGCTGCTCACTAATCCACAGACTAATGATAAAAGCCTTCTGAAGGCGGGTCACTGGATCCAAAACATTTGCTCTGCTTTCTCTGCAGATGCTGCTAGGACTGGTGAAGTTTCTCCAGTTATTTATGTTTTCAACAAAGGCCTTCTGCCTGCTAAACACTTATTTGGCTCCCAGGCAGCTGAAAAACTTCAGCATGTGAATGTTTAGGAGAAGCCATTAGATTTCCACAAGGGCAAAAGCTGGCTCTTGCCTCTGCAGTAAAATCCACCTTAAGCATAAAGGAAGCCAGTTTATTGCTCCCTCAGGCATTGCTGTAAGCTGTGGCTCTTAACCAATAGCCTGGGAAAATAAGTGTGTACCAGCCACCCTGTCCCAACTGCAACTGAAAGTATCTGGGGGAGAATCAAGGAGTAGCATGCTATGACAAGTTTAAAAATATCTCAGTGAAACCTATGAACAGGGACCATTGAATTTCCTTCTGCCAACAGCAGCCGTATTTTTGTTTCTGACTATATGTATTATTTTTTGAGGGGGTGAATCTATTTTTGTAATAAGTAGCAATTCTTGTTAGGTACAGAAAACAGGTTTGAGCCGTCAACCTGGGTTGATGAGATAAAGTGGGGAATGCTGCGCACTGTAAAAAGCTTTAACTTTTGTAAGAACTCCAGAAAAAGCAGGGTTTAGTTTCCAGCGTGCAACCCTAGCAGTGAGGCATAGCAATCTATGGTTCATAGAAAGACAAATCACCAGATTGAACACTATACAAAAGCAGTTCAATTCACTCTGATTCTCACATAGCATTTGTTTACCAATGACATTGCCTTTAAAGAATCTTAATGTCTAGCAAACTTCATGACAGACAGCATTTGATCAGCAATGGTGCACATCCTTGAAAAATCTTAATATTTTCAACTTTTTAAATGTATCCCAATGATTCAGCTAGTTAAGACAAGATTATGAGGTATACTGACCAAAACTAACTCAGGTTCACCACTGGTCGACCAGGGATCACGTAACGAATAGGAACTTTAAAAGCTTAGTAGTATAAACCTAAACACTGCTAAAAGGTGACATGTCAAAGCTTTTCATCTTGCACTCATCAGAACAACAAGAAACAGACTTCAATAGAGGAACAGCATTTCATACAACATGAGAAAAGGGTGCTAGTTGGTTGGGTCATCATTAGCATGGAGTTGCATCAAGAATTACCTGTCAATCTTCATTCTCAGACAGGCAAGTAGATTCTGATTGGTCCTGGGGATACAAATTCCTTTCATCTCCATTAAAAACAGGGTCCAGTGTATTTATGTATCTGGCTTTTATCACGCGTAAATACATTACACAGCAAACATTATCATTACCTTAATTAGCAGCATAACTATTAGCACAGTCTGTTGCAAATATTACGTCTGATGACAAATTTTGAGACTTGCAAGCATAGGCTGGTTAAGCACAGTTGTGCTACCCACTGCAAATGGTCAACAGGACATGCTGTTTAATGCGGTTTTCCAGTCGTTGCGATGTACAGCTTACATACCTGGCAACATGCCAGCACAGAAATGCACACTACTCATTTGTATAGTTGGCTAAATGTTTTTGGCTTGAAGGCAAAGAAAAGCAATTGTGGATTTACTGCAGTAGCAGTGTGAGACAGTGAGCTTCACCTGTTGTTCAAACTTTTGAGACACCTTCCCCCTTGAGAACAAGAGGTATCACTTGGGACCAAAGGTGGTGGACACAGACCAACCTTTGAGCTGTTCAATATTGAAGTAATGATTTGATTAGGATATCCATTATCATAGAGTAGGTTACATATGGCCTACCCCAGCAAACATACATGGTGAGCAAAAGTTAAGAGCCTGTTCATATGACTGACCTTGCAGCACATGAAACTGTAGAAATCCAAAAACATTTACTGATCAGTGAACCGAGACTTTCGATATCTCGTAGTCAAGTACCCAGTGTCAGACTTCACAATTAATACACTGAGAAAAGCAAGTTTATTTCATGCTCCATACCAATGTTAAATCTAACTGCAGGACAGAATTTATTAAACCATGTAAAGAAATTCTTTGATGCAGCTGCAGATTCAAATATTGCAAACTTGTCATCTACAGATCAAACATACTAGGAGGTAGAAGGATAGTTGTCTTTCCATTGAAGATGTCTCTCATGGAAACATCAAAAACATCAGTGGGGGCTGGGCCTACAGATGATTCCACAGCACCACATCTACAGGGGCATATAAGACGTAATTTAAACCGAACACAACAGTTTTTGTTGTTAATTTATTGAATTTGATAAACACGGATTCAGACACTGGTGACACATTTAGATTACCATGACAGTGGCATAGTGCAAATGTCAATAGCTTCTTTGAATGGTATGCTGGTAAACAAACCAGGAATGTCAAACAAGCACAGACACACTATCCATGCCAATGATGATCCAGTTAGCCACCCTCTCTTCATGCTTATAAAATTGCGTCCTTTTGTTCATGTCTGTTTCTTGCATTCTAGCTCTGATGTGTAGAAGACAAAAAGCTTCAACTTGACTCCTAGCAGTGTTTAGCATTAAAAGCCTTCAGATAAAAGAGGGTAAAGCCCACTGCTTTTATCCTGATTACTATCCAGAGATCCTTACATCACATGCAGATGCTTTATAAACAGCAGACTGGACTCAACTATAACCTAAAATTCAATACTTGGATTTACCAATGATAAATACTTGTTTGGCAAAGTATCAGAGGTGAACTGAACATAAGACTTGACCCCAAGTAAAAGAGGTTATAATCAGCGTCAGCTGAAACAGAGGGAAACAAAATCCAAATTTTATCAATATTCACAGAAATAAAACCATTGATTTACTTCAAAATTAACAGCATTATCAAAAATTATTGGTAATGTCCCTCAAACATTTCATAATAAATACAAGATTTAACACATGCTACCAGCACATTACGGGCAAAGAAACATACTTAAACCACATTTTCAACTTTGTGCCAATGAATTTTCTCTACACTTTGCACTGTCTATTCTCATTGGTGCCACACAAGACAAGAATTTCACTCCATTGTTAAATAACTCCAAAAGCTTTAGTCACAAGTTATAAAAGTTTGGAGAAGCAATTTATTATGGTGCTCAGTTTTCTCCCCAGGAGGTTAATTACATAGACTAAGAAAATCTCTCATACCCATCATATTTTATGGAAATCCTTATAAGGGTATGCACCAGCCTACAACTTGAAGTCCTGTACACTGATGGCTTTATATAAAAGGTGTTGTATGAATACTGAGGGAGCTTAAATTCATGAATCACAATGGAATTCAATTTGCTTTATAACCTCTGTGCACACCAGCAGAAACAACAATTCATACATATCACACAATCAGCTATTTCCTTTTAAAAGCCCAGTAGTCCCAAAGTTTGGTTGTTTTGCTACCTCAGTTAGGTCTGTAGCAGAGTAACTTTCTCAGGGTCACCTTTAGCAAACAGCGCTGTAGGATAACAAAAGTACCAATTATTCTTTGCCACAACCAGTTCCGTTCTCCTCCCATAAAGCATACAAAGCATTCCACAGCTAGATAAAACATGCATTTGTTTGTTTTTAAGGACATCAGCTTGGACAAATTTTATACATTAAACTTGGTGTGAACCCACTGCCTGTCCAGTCACTTGAAGCTTGGCACCTGATCCTTATGGGGGTAGTACAAATGCAGCAAAGTGATTGAGGCAGTTAATGGCCAGTTGACATTGCAAAAGTGAATTCAAGTGAGCTTAAACTGCTCTTTGATCCACACGATACAACTGCACTTAGGGAAATTCACCACTTCTTTTAATTGTTTGGGTCCTCTAGTTGTCGAACCAATCTCCAAAGGATCTTGCGGCACAACGATAGCTTCCGTACGTTTGGGCCAAAGAGTCCAGGTTCAAGTCGTGACGTTCCTGGAGGATTGGTATAACATGTCCAAACACTGATGAAAACAAAACTCCAGTCTATACTCAATACCTTCTCCTGTTTTTGTTCTCCCCTTATACCATCGATGATAGACCTCAGCTATCATGATCCATATCGTAAATTTTCCAGTCATCAAATGTCTCACTCAGCACTTGCTGGGCACCCACTTGAAAAGTATCTTGGGAGCATTTTAATCAGTTTGATGTGCCTTCAAAAAAGGTTAATATTATCCCATTCAGATTCCTTCCACTGATTGGAAACAAGTACAGACACCAATAATCAGACATCATGACTAAGACACAAGGTTGATCGTAGTGAAATCATTAATTATGAACTAGAGCATTAAAAGGTAATATCAAGAAAGGGCTAAAGGCACAGATTACAGCAAAGACACTGGGCCCTGACAACATCCCGGCTACAGTACTGCAGACTTATACTGGGTGCAGCTAGTTCTGGAGTTCATCTGCAAAAATGGCATCGATGCAACAATGTGGAAAATTGTTCCCGTATGTCCAGCCTTTTGCAATCAGGTCCTATATTATACATTGGCAATTCAATTAACGCATTTCAATTAGTAAAATCTAGCGGCAGGAACTAATGTTAACAATGGTGACCATAAAACTATTATCATAAAAACTCATTTGCTTCAGTAATGTCCTTTACGTAAGAAAATCTACCATCCTTTCCCACTGTGGCACACGTGGGACCCCAGACACTCAGCAACGTGCCTGACAAGCCACTGATTTCACAGACGGCCAACAAATACTGGACTTACCAGTGATGCCATTGCCCCATGAAAGAATAAATGAAAGAATAAATGAAAGAATCACATATTCTACTCAATTTTAGCATAAGACCTTAGTTGCGACTTTAGCAATAAGCAAGGTAATGGAAATCTCTGCAGTATACAGTCACCTCTGAAAAAATTTGCCATCAGTGCTGGAAAGAGTGAAATGGCAGACCTAGCCACCTTATAAACATGGTTGCAGAAATATAGTTGTAGTTATTTCTGAAGCAAGCTGAAGTAACAGGATAGGCCTTTTTTCCTACTAAGCCAAGACATAAACAGAAGGGGAAAAAATCTCTCGCACACCCCAGCAGCTACTGATAGAGGATACTGGTAAGTATCTGGAAATAGCTTCCATCACCTGGGCTACAACAGCAAAAAAAAATTTTTAAATCAAACTACCAACGTACATAATGGGATCATGGCAAAATACACGAAAAGTGTTTCCACTGACTTTTGCAATAACCGGGACCAGCTAATCCTTAAATTATAAATAACTAGGATACAAGATGACTGTACTTTCTTGTATGAAAAATACTTCATACAGAAAAGTGAATACTAGGAAAACAATAGTTCAAAATGTGTAACCTAAGATGATAAACAATCTCCAGTTAATGACCTTCTAAAATACAAACAGTCTTTGCACTAACTTTTTCTTAAAAAGAAAACTAGATCAAATGATTACATCATTCCCTTGTTCTGAATAAAGTTCTGACAAATTTCTGGTACAGTTAGAAGCGAGGGGAAGCTGAACTGCTGTTGATTAGTAATCGGCCGTTTACTGTCTTTGCCCCCACCCAACAAGAGCGCCGACGTCTAGATAGTCTCCCTTTTGTGGTGTCAGCTGGTGAACGTGTTTGTGTGTTAAGTAAGCGCCTCCTCCAACTCAATTCCGGCTAGTAACAGCACAGCCAATCCGCTCTTTGCAACTCGCATTAGGACCAACAGTTGCTGTCCAACGAGTTCCAGCAGGTAGCACCTTCAAAAAACACAACCCAAAATGGGGTGGGGGGGGAAGACAAGATATTAAATATTAACGCATGTGACACAGCCATTTATATAAAAATCTCAATTCCACCATAATACATTTTAAACAAAAATGCCTTTACGAGCCAAAGGAAACCTAAAAAAGTCAAATTTTTCACCAGTCCAAAAATAAAAACAAAAGACCTCTCAACAACACCGTAAAAATTCAAGACAAAAGTAATACTTCTATCAGCTAATATAGCAAAAACGGCATAACTGTAAGGATGCATTAAAAACGTCACTCAATTTACAAGAAAGAGTGTCAACATCCGCACTCAAATTCCTTCAGTTATTTTTCCTCTTCCCAACCATCACCCCCTCCCCTCCTATCTCTCCTTCCCTTGTCCCCACCCCCACCATAAACCTAGACAGATCAACAGGCCCAAAAGTACCCTGGAAATACACGTCAGACAAATCGCAACCTCCTTTGTAGTTGAAAACATAGAAACAAGGTTTGATGCGATGTGACGCTGCCTATTAATCATAAATCATCTGCTGAAACGTTAAATCTGGCTTTCAAACGTAGGACGTACGGCACAAAAAAGGCTAGCTTGTTTTTTTACAAAGACACAAGGCCTCACAAGCATAAAGAATTATAATTATCAATAAAGAACTATAAACTCGCCATAAATTTAGAATGAAAGCACTACAAATTCAAATAAAAATTCATAACATACAAAAAATACCAACGTAACGTTTTCCCTGAAAATATTCAACAGATAGAGGAACAAAACTTCAACCAAAAAAAGGAAGCTTTGACATCATGTGAATATTGTCATTTTTCTTTGATAGAAACCACTGTATATCTCAAAGACCCAACAACCCCCTAAAAAAAACCCCAATCATAACCATCGTCCGTGAACACACTTAGGGACATAGGTTATGGATAAAAAAATACCGACTAATGGGCTAAGCTTGTGACATTACATAAAATGTGTACTTTTTTAAAAATATCAGCCTTCAACGCAAACAAACGGCGTACTTGATACGACAATTAACAGGCGAGACAAAGAGTAGGAAGGGGGGGGTGTGGAACATAGGGAGGAAAAGCGTTAACTGCTGAAGCCTCTCCGACTGGGAGACTCGCTGCTCTGAAGGATACAGTTTGACCACATCGGTGTCCATTCGCCTCTTCCCGGGACTCGGGGAGGACATGTTGGTGCTGCTGAGGAGGTGGCGGCTTTAATTCCTCTTCTTGGGCCTGTCTTCCTCCAAACCACCACCACCACCTCCTCCTCCTCCACCTCCACCCCACTACCCCCCCGCCACCCCAAACCCCTCCGCCGCGTACACACAGAAAAATAACCAAACTCTTCTCAGGTGCAAATGGAGAGACGGAACCCCCGGCCGGGGGGTGGGAGGGGGGAGAAAAAAAAGGGGGTGGCACAAAAAAAAGATATCAAGATGTATACTCAGACGGCAACGAAAACAAGACGGGGGAAGGGGGGAACAAACTGTGCGTGTGTTTGTGTGTCTGAGGAGATTCGTTCCCCCCTCTCTTCACTCGGGTGACGCCACTTTGTCCTCTCCAGGCTCTGAGGTGAGTCTCCGCCGGTCCCTGTGGCTCACTTTAATGATCGCTTGTTTAATGCGGCCGGTTGTTTTCCCACCCCCTTTCCTCGCGGTTTTCCCTCTCCCTCGACCTCCTTCTTCCGCCGCCTCTCCTTTCTACCTTCCCCCCCCTGCTTTTCTCTCTCTCTCTCTCTCTCTCTGATCCTGAACCTTCTCTTCAACCCTCGCCCGTGACGTTGACGTTGTTGTTTGTCGCCGACGCCAAACGTCATCACGCAGAGCCGACACATATGCGCCCCCATTACCCCGCGGCCTTCTGGGAGCTGTAGTCTTTACCGGTGACAGTTGGGGGTTAAACATTTCAGTGACAACCTTTCTCGATGCTTTTTTTATTATATACCTGGGTCAGTTCGTTATTTAATTGTCTTGCCATTGTGCGTGATGACATTTAACGAACTTTATGAAAAACTGACAAATCCGGTCAAAATGGAATTTGCGGATAGTGCGCATGCGTTTGCGCCGTCTGGCATGACGGGAGCTGCAGTTCTCCTGAAGTAGCAAGGACATACTTCCGAAGGGACACATTTAGCAACATAGGGCTCAGAGTCATTAAAGGACGTGTTGATAAAAAATAACTTAGAACCAGGGTATTGTCAGTTAACGGAGCATTGTTTTTATTAAATCCTCGCAAACCTTTGACAATGAAAATGTTGAAGGAAAACAAAACATCTGTTTATACATTGGGGATAGTAGGAACTGCCGATGCTGGAGTCTGAGATAACAAGGTGTAGAGCTGGATGAACACAGCAGGCCA
>JAHRHZ010000046.1:15466298-15492480 GCA_024137785.1 Ginglymostoma cirratum
TGGCCTGCTGTGTTCATCCAGCTCTACACCTTGTTATCACGTTTATACACGGGCTTTTGCAGCATGTATCAAAGTGCTTTACAACCAATGAAGTGCAGTAACTGCTATAATGTGGGACCGTAGAAGCCAATTTGCACCTAACAAACTCTCCGAGACATCAGTGGCCCACGTGATGAAAGGCTAACTCAGTTTTAACTCTGAAAACTTAACTCAGTCTCTCTCAAAAGATGTAACTTGAGTTTTTAACAGCTTTTCAGTACTTGTTTCAGATTTTCAGCAGCTGCACTATTTTGCTGTAGTAATGTGTTTTCATGATGCTTGATCAAATAACGTATTATTGGACAGGAGACTAGGGTAACGTCTAAGTGGACAAATGATGGCAGGTAATAATGCAGTAAATGTGAGGCAAAAATGTGGGGAAACTCAGCATGCCTAGCAGCATCTCTGGAGAGAAAACAGAGTTAACATTTCGTGACCCTTAATCAGAACTGAAAGTAGGTAGGGAAAGGTGATATTTCTGCTAATTACAGGGCATGGGAGTCGGAAAGAGTGAGCAGACAACTAGACATGGATCTAACAGACAAAGAGTAAAAAAGTTGGATGGACAAAGGGATGGTAGATAGTAAGCCAGGGAAGAAGAAAAGCTGATAATGGAGACAATGTATGGGTGAAAATAGGCTGTCTGTGCTGAAACCAGCCCATGTCATGACAGGGCCTAGTACATAAAGGTGGGTAAGGACATAGGAGGAGGTGTTTAGGCTCTAAAATTGTTGAACTCAAAATTGAGTCCTGTAGGCTGCAGGGATCCCAAGCAGAAGACGAAAAGCTGTTTTTCCAGCTTGTGCTGAGCCTCGCTGAAGCAGTGCAGCTGGCTCTGGACAGAAATGTCAGCCAAGGAACATGGTCATGTGTTGAAATGGCAGGCAACAGGAAGCTTGAAATCATTTTTATAGATGTTCCACAAAGCCATCACCCAGTGTGCATTTGGCCTCCCCAGTGGAAACCACATTGTGAGCAGCAAATACAGTGGACTAGTTTGAGTGAAGAGCAGATGAATCACTGTCTCATCTGGAAGGTATCTCTGGAGGCTTGGTTAGTGAGAAGGGAGGAGGTAAGCAGGAAAGCATTGCACCTGCTGCAATTGCATGGGAAGGTGCCATGAGGGTGTAGGAAGGTGTCAGGAATGGAGAAATAGTGGATTAAGGTGTCCTGGGAGAATGGTTCCTGTGAAATGTTGACAAGGTAGGGGAGGGGAATATGTGTCTGGTGGTGGCATCCCATTGGTAGGGCTGTGTCGACTAAGATAGTGGTAGAGGAAAAAGGTGGACATTTTGCTCCCTGATGGATGCTGGCATCATCGGAACGGATGTGACAGAGATGGAGAAACTGGGAGAAAGGAACAGTGTCCTTACAAGAAGCAGGGTGAGAGGTTATATAGTCCAGTTAATTATGGGAGTCGGTGAAGGTGAGAGCAGGGTGAAAAGTCAAAGCGAAATAGGTAAACCTTTCCAATTCCAATTGAGAGAGGAACGAAGTTCTGATAACATCATTGATGTATGGAGAAAGAGTTAAAGGGTAGGACTGGAACAAGGAATATTCCACATACCACACAAGGAGACAAGCATAACAGAGCACCAAGCAGGTATCCATGACCATTCCTTTGAGCTTAAGTAAGCGAGAGGAGTTAAAGGAGAAGTTGTTCAAAGTAAGCCAGGCAATGGAGGGTGGTGGTAAATGGGGACAGGTCAGGCCTTCTTTCCAGGTAAAAGTAGAAAGCCCTTAGACCATCCTGATGGGGGATGGATGTGTGAAGAGATTGTGCATCCTTGGTATGGAGGAGATGGCTGGTGCCTGCAAACTGGAAATTCTGCAACTGACAAAGTGTCAGAAGAGTGCAATGTTAAGCTGTCGACTTTGGCAGAAGCAATAGAAACAGATTATTTCAACAAATAAAGACTACAGGATGCTTTGGTCCCATTCCCATTCCCATTCCCATTCAGATGTAACCTGTTCAACTTTTACGGGTAGCACCTCCCCTAGAAATGATCCCAATACCTAACTAATCTAAAACCCTCTTTCCTGCACCATCTCTCCAGCCACACATTCATCTACTATAGGTAATAGTAGGGAAATACTATGGGAATAGGTAATCCAGATCTAGCTTTATAGCAAAAAGATGTTGATGTAAATAGTCATCTCATTAATTTCAAGTCAGACACTGGGGAAAGTGCCACTATATTATCAGATAGTGAAAAATGATTGAACAACAATATCAATAGCTGACAAAAGTCCAGGACATGGTCTAGAGATACAGCATCTAAAATGATCAGTTTACAATTAGCAACTGTCTAACATAAGGGATACATAATGTGGAACGCATGATGGCTCAATGGTTACTACAGCTGACTCACAGCACCAGGGACCCAGGTTTGATTCCAGACGCGGGTGACTCTCTGTGTGGAGTTTGGCCTGTATCTGCTTTTGTTTCCGCTTGGTGCTCTGGTTTCCTCCCACAGTCCAAAGATGTGCAGTGTAGGTGGATTGACCATAATAGATTGTCCGTAGTGTCCAGGTATGTGCAGGCTAGGTGGATTAGCTATGGTAAATATGGACTTACAGGGTCAAGGTAGGGTGCTTGGCCTGCGCAAGATGCTGTTCAGATGGTCGGTGCAGACTCAGTGGGCCAAATGGCATCTTTCTACACTGTAGGGATTCTCTGATTCTAAAATAGGAGAAAACGTACACATACTTCAAAATCAAGAATTCTCACTCTTAAATATGAATGCATGATTACACTCAGTTTTCTTCAAAGGCAGAGGAAATTAAACTAGTGAAAGGCAAGAAATAACTAGTATAGAAAAACTAGTGATGGAGCAACAGGCCAAAGAACAGTCAGTTAAGGAACAGCCAATTGAGGAATGACAAGGGCCATCCAAAAGAGAATTTCCTAGGTTTCATTCTAAACCCCAAACAGGAGAGAGAATCCATGTCAGTTAGTGACTCCCCACTGAGCTATCCTTTGTCATTTTTTTTAATGTTTAAGGATAACTTCAACAGATTTTTGATTGACAAAGAAGTCAGGGTTTAATGGACAGCAGGTGGGAATGTGGAGGGAAATCTGCAATCAGATCAAACACAGTCTTATTAAATGGTGGAACCGGTTTGATGGATGAAATGGCCTACTCTTGATCATAAATCTTACATTTCATTGGGGAAATGTGACAAGTTGGAGTTTTTGCAAGACCACACAAAACAAAACAACATTAATAAAAAAAGTTGGAAGTTAAATTTGCATGTGCACTTTATAATTTTGGTTGCAAAATTATTGTTGTTTATCTAAATATTAGATAGACAGAATCCTTCCATTCCTGAGGCACTATGTAAGACATTAAATATGCACTATGAATAAGAATGAGTATTTACTCTGTTCTGTCAATTTACATATTTTGTTTTCTTTGGTTATTGTGGTATTTAAGAGCTTGGTAGGGCTTAACTGACTGTTCAAGAATTTGAAGCTTTGTTTAAATATTTCTTTGGTACAATTGATTGCAGTCCTAGTTTAATTATTGTATAAATATTCTGATCCTTCCTGATGCTGTCTCAAAGAGGTAATAAACCAGAATACATTTCTTGTTGAATGTATTCTCAGACATTTCAACGCATGACCTACTGCAATTAATTGCCCCGTCCGGTCAAACAGCATTCCTGCCACCATCTTCAATATATGCGTAAGTAAAAAGCTAAATTGTTCAGAGCTTTTTAAAATGTTATATTCCTGTATATATATGGTCTTCGAGTCAATACTTTACATTTTATAAAAGCTGAACAAAAGCTTTCAAAAGATGGCTGCCCAATGGTCACCTGACCTCTGTGGTTGAAACCACTCCCCTGTCTCAAGGGGAAACAGAAGGAACATTCCAGACCTGTGTTGAATCAATTCCTTTCCTGAAACCAATTCAAAAGGGTCATTTCTAAATTGTAGGGTCATTCAAATACAAAAGCACTCATTGTCTCAACTCTCTCAAGTTGTCAAACACGGCAGGATGAATGGAAACAACAAAAGGACTTTCAACTTGTGGAAATCACATGGTGAGTCTGCCATGTTTATTGTTGGCTTTAAAATCAGGAGATGCTGTTTGCCAGACACAGAATTTCACTGGAAGGTATCAAACTTGCTGTAAGTTATCAGCAATACTTTGAAAGTAAGAGGTTTCTGTCAATATCAACCTATCCTACCTTTGACTTCAGCTGAGAATTGACCCTCCAAAAATTTAACTACAAGAAATCTCACAACTTCCTGAGACTCCCTCACTTTACCAAACTTTCATTACAATTTTAAATGAGCACATCCATCTAAGAAACTGCAGGCCTGTCACAAAATGCCAGACAATCATAAGTAGCAACTGTATTGGTTTACCTGTATCTAACCTTTATGTGCATGACATAATGTTTTAAAATCTGAGGCAAGCACTGGGATTATCCTATATGGTCTGTAACCTCAAATAAGGCCTTATGTGGACCTATGCTATCTGTTCAATGTACAAGCTTGTTGTCGATATGGGGTGCTTTGAAGTCATTCTTTGGGATAATGGCTACCATGGTCAGATTACTTATTGCAATTTATCATGCAATTTCTGAAAGAGCCTAGGATAGTTACTTTCGGTCCTGAAAAGTGTCAGGTCTATCTCAGACAGGTGAGGTTGACTGTTTTATGCTGCTGCACCACACGTAGTTTTCACCATGAACGGGATACTGTCGTGAAACCAAAAAGGTATATTCCCCTATCACTCAAATCAGTAAGGTGGTAAATAAATTTAATTGCTGGTGTGATGCTAGGTATGTAAGTCCTAAATCCCAAAAGATAGCTGGATCAAATCTAACAGAATATCTCTTTGACTGTTTGCAATGTGCAAGGTTCTAACCATTCCCAGCCATCCCACACTTGTAAAACTCACAACACCATGTCCAATATTAGATGTGATTCCACAGTTAAATAACCCTGAGTGTGCAAATAATTGCACTGGCAACCAATTTTGAATTGTCAGTCAGGCTTGAATCATGGTACATCTATGTGTACCAGAAACTTCACAAATTAATACACAGCCTCTGTTCTTCACAAATGTAAAGAACATGTATATACACTGCCCCTGATTCAACTCAACAAAATAGGTGAAAGTCATTCCTGGTTAATTTCAAAGGACATTGCTTGACAAATTAGAGCCAGTTTACAGATGGGTTTTCAATTTAAACAAAGTTTGGAGATTAATTGTCAGTAATCTCGAACTGGTGCATTTTCAATGGCAATATTTCTACCAATCAGTGTCTCCTTGTCAACAATTGTTACTCTTCTCTCACAATATAAATGTTGCTTTCCTGTTACGTTGGTATTCTTGTGCATTGTCCTGAGGAGTAAGATACAAAGTTTCAACCAAATGTGTCTTTTTTTTTCAGCAATACTCAATTTCAAAATGACTATAAATAACTATTTTTAAACTGATAAGTATCTTGCAAATGGAATTACTTATTTGGGACATTTGCTCTGAGGGTAAGAAAAGACATATGTTTTATGTATCAACAAACTGATCAAGGCCTTATTAAAGATATACGTAAGTTCTGTCTGTAATAAAGACGTTAATGCCCATATAATTTTTCTGCCAGGTTGCTCACTTGTAGATTAATCTTTAATCCAGGACAAGCTAAAAGGATTGCAAACTCTACCCAGATATCTTTGGTCCCTGAAAAGCCATTGGTGCCATACAATCAATTACAATACAGTGAAGCTATCACTATGACTACTTCCGGGACATGTTTCTTTATTTTGGTCCATCATCACAGATTAGTTCACTATTAGTTAAGTGGAATTTCTTTCTGTTCAAAAGACTAAGTTAAAAGAACGATGAAACCATCGTGATTATCCTACTAGCTCAATGATACGCCACCATTTAGAGGAGAGGCTTGAAATTCCTGGACTACTTCTAATGGAGTAGTTCATCAAAAGAAGATTTAATAAATGTTTCAGATTGATTGCTCAAGGCCCAGGTGGAGCAGGAAGCCACATTCTTCTGACTCAAAGGTAAGGGGTGCTATTAATTGTGTCAAGAGACATTTAGCTCAAGTATGTAATCTTTTAACATACTATTCATCTTACTATGTTAAAGGCACCATACAAATTTTAATGATGAAGTTTTACTGAATTGAAAAGTTAACTTGGCTTCTCCCTCCGTATATGCTGTATGAGTTAATGGTAGTTTTTTTTCCCCTAAGGGGAGGATTTCAAAACTAGCAGGCACATTTTTAAGGTGAGAGGAGAGAGATTTCAAAAAAAGATATGGGGCAATATTTTGTTTTTTACTGAAGGTGGTTCACATGTGGAATGAACTTCTTGAGGAAGTGATGGAAGTGGGTACAATTACAATGTTTAAAATACATTTGGATAAGTACATGAATAGGAAAGGGTGGAGGGATATGGGCCAGGAGCAGGCAGGTAGGACTAGGATTAGGGATTATGTTCAGCATGGACTAGTTGGACCAAAGGGGCTGTTTCGTACTGTAAGTCTCTGTAACTTACTAAACAGTTAGAGATTAGTAACATTTTCAGTCTTTTCCTTTTGCATTTAATGAAAATTGTTTTTGTTATGTTCGTCAATTTCATTCCTACTTGCACTTTTTTTAACATTTTTATATTTTCTGTGACAGTTCTCTTGCTGAAAGAATCTACCACATCTACAATTGTGTTAGCAGCTGTGCTATTCCAACTTTTGCCTTTTATGCCATCCCTTTTAATAATCTTCTGCACTGCCCTTGGAACACCCCCGCGCCTCTCTCCTCCCATACATCCACATCCCACGTGATCACCCTCATTCACCCTGCATGATTTGCAGATGTAACTTTTTGTTCTTCATTTTGCTTCTCTTTGATTTTGTCTTTATCCATATTTAGAGTCAAAAGCAGTGGCTGGGTTGGGCAATCGTGAGGTCACTGGCCCAGAAGTTCTGCTCCGCTGATGTCACCCCACATCATATGGTGAAGACGGATAACATTACAAGCTGATTATAAGCCAAAAACTGAGCCACTCATAGACCACAGAAGCAGCAGGAAGATTTTCAATTTTCCACTTTGAGTATAAACAGAAGACTGCTGACAGTTCGGGTTACTGCAGAGGCTGCAGGGCAGAGAAAATTAACCTGCTGGGTGGAAGTGTGAACACAGATTTCACAGTGATTATGAAATCTGTGTTCTCTCTCTTATCGAAGGAAATTTCCCAAAGATCAGAGAGAATCTCTCCCCTAGTCCAAAGACAGTTCCTTTCAATAGTAAATGGAATGTTCTTGAGCAATTCCTAATAATAGGACTGATCGAGTGACCGTTTTGTACTTATCTGCGACTCAGAAAATAATATTCTCCAAGTCTGAAATTGATAAGTTCAAACCTCACTTCAAAGACCCAAGAATATAAACTAGGCTGACTCTGCAATGCAGTCATTACATGTTGCTGCCATGTCACAGGTGCCGTCTTTCAAATAAAATGCAAAACCTGAGGTTCAGTCCACTCTTTCGAAGGATGTAAAACTATTCAAAGAACAGTGATGCTCTTCTTGCTTAGTGTTTGGTGAACATATAACATCTCCTATTTTGGTAGTCACCAGGGACACCCGAATGTCAGCTAACCTGATACAACGTTGGTGTATTTTGTGCCTCAAGACAGGTACCACTCCAATACAAATGCACATCCATTGAAACCAGCCAGATTCATAGGCAAACATTGAATTGACAGATTGGAACTACAACTTTGAAGCTCATCAAAGTTAGGCCTGTATCAGAATAAGGCTGATTTCGAGACAGATACTGTAATACCTAATTTCTTGTTGCTATGCAATTGATTTTTTTCAGTTTGTCTGTTATTGTTGCATATATGTGGTAAAGGTGCAATGCAGAATAAATGCCTGAAGTCCCACATAATTTATTGAAATGTAAAAGTGATTCTTTTAACTCTTACCAAAATCATCTCAGTCAGATGCATCTATTCTGTTGTGATGCAGAGAATAATAGTTCAGTGCAGCATTGAAGAAGGCCATTGTTATTGGCATTAATGGGTCTGAAAGGGTTAATATTGGTCATATACCATAAGCATCACCTATCATGTTGATGTCATGAGAACTAGTGCAGAGAGTCAGTACGACCTTCAAGGAGTCAAACCTGGGACCAGGTCCTCCTAAAAGTCTCTGAAATAACATATACCAATAGGCTTGTAGTATGTCAACAGTTGTAGACGTGTAAAAAACAGAACTGCAGATGCTGGAAATCATAAACAAAAACAGAAATTGCCGGAAGAACTCAGCAGGTCTGGCAGCATCTGTAGAGAGAAAACAGAGTTAATGTCTCATGTCCAGTGACTCTTCTTCAGAGCTGATTGTAGCTAGGAAAAGGTTGGGTTCTTAGTTACTCTCTTTTCTGAAAATGGGTCACTGGACATGAAACATTATCTCTGATTTCTCTCTACAGATGCTGCCAGACCTGCTGAGTTTCTCCAGCAATTTCTGTTTTTGTTTTTTTAAAAAAAAATTGTATGTTGTTCACAACAAGCGACTCTTCAAGTTACAGCAGAAGGTCATTGTACCAATCTATCCTAGGTAAGTACTTGGCATTTGTTTGCACAACTCTTCTCAGCCCTTCCTTCAGTTTAATGTGCTTGAAGTATTTTCAAACACAAGTTTGATGCCTCACTCCAACTGCCAATAATGATGAATGCCTTATCTTCACTTCTCCTTTATCCTATTCAGTATTAAGTGCCATTGATTTATAGGGATTTTAGGTGTTTACAGACATTTCCACAAATTAAAAAATCATTCGCAGTATGCATGAGGAGTTCTTTAATTTGAACAATTCAACAGAAACCTTAAGGCAAAACTTAACCACGCAACTGTGATAATTTTTTTTCTAACACTTAACACTTCAGTCAGATGCATAAACAAATGTGTATTTCTCAGCACAACAACTATGAGAATTATAATTCTGTCAACTATTAAGTTTCATAAGGTTATAAATTCATGACATTTATGTTTCCAAACTATTGCAAAAATACAACTTCAGTAAAAATCTGATTTTAACATGAGGCTGCCTCTAATATTTTTAGACCCTGTGTCAACTATTGTTGACTCCCAGCTGAGTCAAAAGGCCATGGATTCATATTGTACTTCGATGCTTGAGGGCAAAATCTGTACTTCAGTATAGTGCTGAGGGAGAACTTCACTGTTAGGGGTACAGACTTTTGGGTGAGACGCTAAAGTTCTACCTCACTTGCCTTTTCAGGTGGATGTACAATGTCCCAGATTGTAGAAGAGCAGGGTTCTTATCTGCATTGGTCTGGCAAATGTTTATACCTTAGCTGACATCAGAAATGGATCATATTGCTGTTTGCGGAGCTTGCTATGCATTAATTGGCTACCAAATTTCCTAAATTGCAGAAGTGACTACATTTCAAAAAATACTCCATTGGCTGTAAAGTAGTTTGGGACATCCTGAGGTTGTGAAATGTGCTGTATAAATGTAAGTTCTTCCTTTTTAAATTTTTTTTTGTATCACTCTTAGCGTCCAACCTGTCTTGTCTCTGTATTTGATCATCCCTGATTTAGTCAATATTCCTCTGAATCCCCCTCACTTTTTCCTTTGAAACAAATAATACACCTTTTCCATTTGTGTCCCTCCTCCCTAATTTCTATCAATGATTATTACAAATTACGAATGGAGGAATTCACCCCATTCTCTCTGAAATATCATAAGTATACCCTTATGTTGTTAAATAAATTGCCATGTTTAAAAGATTCAACTTATAAACATTGACTCTTCTGGGTATGGTTTTAACCTGTTGCTTCAACCTGTCACTGTGTGTATTCACAGAAGGATGGTTTTCACAGAACTCAGGATCTACTATGTTCCATCTTTCACCTCCTGGATATGGATTAAAATCTCATAAAGGACACCATTACCCTATATCTCTCAACTATACTGCTACAAAATAAAAACCTTATGCACAATTTCAACCCACTCAAAGGGTAGTAAATTTTAGAATTCTCTATCCTTGAATAACTAAAAGGCTGGAATCGATAGATTTTTGGTGTCTTAGGGAATCAGGAGGTAGGAGGAAGATATAGGTTGAAGGTCGAGATCAGCCTTGATCCTATTGAATGGCAGAATACTTACTGAACCTCATATTACGAGGTTATGAGGGAAGATCTCTGCTTGTTACACAGTTCATGTTCAATGAGGTGCTCTATGACTAATTTGTAAATTATTTCTATCTCATATGCAATGTCACCTCTGTATAATATTTCACCTCTCATTGTGGAGAATGAGTAACAGGTCCTTTAATCAGGACCTGGTAATTACTGCAAAGAATGATTAATGACAAGCTTAACATCAAAGTATGGAATTAATGCATTTAAATCAATTATAATTATGGTTGTCAACTCAACAATCTTTGAACAGTGATTGACTAAAGCCATCATCTTTAATCCCTGATGCAAATGTTTTACCATTGCCCCTGTTGTGTCTCTCGCTTTTTTTTTCAGTATGATTTGAATATAGAGAGATGCCCTTGTTTACAGCTCAACACAGATCATCTGAGCTATAGTGTGAAATACATTTTTTTTCAAACCAGTGGAAGAGTGGAATGATGCAGGAACACATAGACATTTATACTTTGGACAATATGATGTTTGAGAAATCAGGCAGAGCATGAATTGTTAAAATAAATGAAACTAATTTTTGAAAATTGAGATAATATTTAAATTGAGTGATTGACTAGCTATTGAGCTAGCCTGGTTTTTAAAAGATGTGGTCAGACCTATGCCATTCTGGAGTGAGGAGTGAATTAACCCTATCAGAAACTGTAAATAGGTCACATTGTGGTTAGTGATTGACTAATTCTGTTCTTTCCATGACTTGTAATTTGGATTAATGACAATAGTTTATTTCTGCAACTAAGTGATATAAATAGACCCATACCCTGCCTGAAAACCACAACGGAGGCTTGTGTGCCATCACTAAATCACCCTTAATTTACACTTGCATAATACACCCAGCTAGGTCAGAACCACCTCTGAGAGTGAACAGAACCCTGACACTCCTGTTTATATCTGTCAGCCAGGACTCCCTTATTGGACCAGGTTAACAGCCCCAATCAGGGAACTCATATCCTATGAGGTCCTACACTGCTCTTCCTTAGATAATTTTGCTAGGGATTTTCATAATAAAGTCAACAGAAGGAAAAAGCCACTTGGTTCTCCAAACTGGCTCCATACAGCCTCTTATGCTGGGCCTCCCATCTATCCAGCTACCTCATCTGAGTTCATATGAAGTTTCACTCAGTGGAAAAGTGCTTATAAGGTGAGACTATGTTCCTGATTAGAGTTTTGTAATATTTAGCAATAAAAAGCTGCATTTATAAAGTACCTTTAATGTAGTAAAATACCTACAAGTTGCTTGATGGGAATACTATAAACAAAATTTTGATCCCTAGACATGTGGTGTACTAGGTCAGATGACCAACACTTTGGTTGAAGAATTAAGTTTAAGAAGCATCTTAAATAAAGATGTACTAAACAAACCTGAGATGCTATTAAGACTTTAATCATTTAGAAGGTTTTAATTGATTAATATGTTTATCAACCAGGGGGAGGTGATGGCCCAGTGGTATTATCACTGGACTGTTAATCCAGAGTCCCGGATAATGTTCTGGGGACCCGAGTTCAAATCCTGCCACGGCAAATGGTAGAATTTGAATTCAATAAATATCTGGAATTAAGAGTCTAATGCTAACCATGAATCCATTGTTGATTGATGGGAAAAACCCATCTGGTTCACTAATGTCCTTTAGAGAAGGAAACTGCCATCCTTATCTGGTCTGGCCTACATGTGACTCCAGACCCACAGCAATGTGGTTGACTCGTAACTGCCCTCTGGGCAATTAGGGATGAGCAATGAATGCTGCCTAGCCAGCGCTGCCCTCATCCCATGAATGAATAAAGGAAAAAAAAATTCCTTTGAAGTCACTGTCCTGAGAGAACTGAAGGTTTTATCAGTGGAAAGAAGAGGTGACATTTTCAGTCAAACAATGCATGTTAGGCGTGAGGGCCTGTTTAGCAGCCATTTGTATTTTGCATTTGGACTCAGGCTGGTTTTATTTTTAAAGTAGGAATTTATAAAATGTCACATTGACTGATTGTATATAAATTGTGTGCTTTTTGAACAAAATAGAATGTATCCGCAAATACAAATTCACTCCATAGATTCACATGTGTGTGCGTGAGAGAGGGAGAATGCATGCATGTGTGAGGGGGAGAGAGTGAGAGTGTGTGTGTGTGTGAGAGAGAGAGAGAGAGAGAGAGTGTATAGTGCGATGGGGTAACCTGTAGTGCAACATGAATCCAAGATCTCAGTTGAGGCCATCCACATGGGTACTGAACTTGGCTATCAGCATCTGCTCGGCAACTTTGCGTTGTTGTGATCCTGAAGTCTGCCTTGGAGGACATTTACATGAAGATCCAAGGCCAAACGTCCTTCACTGCTGAAGTGCACCCCCACTGGGAGGGAACATTGCTGTCTGGCAATTGTTGCACAGTGTCCATTCATCCGTTGTCATAGCATCTGAATGGTTTCACCAATGTACCATACCTCAGGGCATCCTTGTCTGCAGCATATGAGATAGACAATGTTGGCCGAGTCACATGAGTATCTACGGTGCACATGGAGGGTGGCGTTGCCACGTGTGATGGTAGTATTCGTGGTTGAAGATCTGACATGTCTTGCAGAGGTTGCCATGACAGGGTAGTACAGGGATGTGGCTGATGTCCTGAATGCTGGGTAGTTTGCTATGAACAATGGTCTGTTTAAGGTTTGGTGGTTGCTTGGAGGCGTGGGGAAGATCTCGGCGAGGTGCTCATTATCATCGATAATGTGTTGAAGGTTGCGAAGAACATGGCGTAGTTTCTCCGCTTCCAGGAAGTACTGGATGATGAAGGATCGGATGTGTCTGTCTTCTGAGCAAGTCCTTATGGTTTTTCGCTATGGCACATTGGAACTGGCAATCAATGAGTTGAGCATCGTATCCTGTTCCTATGAGGGTGTTCTTCAAAACCTTCAGGTATCTGTCTCATTCGTCCTCATCCAAATAGATCCTGTGTATGTGTAGGGCTTGTCCATAAGGGATGACAGTTTTAATATGCTTCGGTGGAAGCTAGAGAAATGCAGCATAGTGAGGTTATCCATGGGCTTGCAGCAAAGTGAGGTACAGAGGTGTCCGTCCTTGATGGAGATGTGTGTGATCAAGAATGAGACTAATTCTAAAGGATAGTGCATGGTAAGTCTGATGGTGGGATGAAGCTTACTGATATCGCTATGTAATTGTTTCCGTGATGCCTCGCTATGAGTCCAAAGGAAGAAAATGTCTTCAATGTATCTAGTATACAGCATTGGTCAGATGATCTGTGCAGCAAAAAAGTCTTGTTCGAACCTGTGCATGAAAATGTTGGCATATAGGGCAGCAAATCTGGTCCCCATAGCTGTTTCCTGTGTCTGAATGAAAAACTGGTTGTCGAACGTGAAGTTGCGGTGGTTGAGGATGAAATGGTTGAGTTGTAGGATGGTGCCTGGAAATTGGCAGTTGTTGGTACTGAGTACTGAGGCTGTTGCAAAAATACCATCGTCGTGGGGGAGGCTGGTGTAGAATGCTCAAAAGTCCATTGTGGCAAGGAATGTTCCTGGTTCGATTGGTCCATGGGTGCTGAGTTTCTGTAAGAAATCTGTGGTGTCGCGAAGGAAGCTGGGAGTTCCCTGTACAATCCATCAAGGATGGACACCTCTGTACCTCACTCTACCACAAGTCCACGGATAACCTCACGATGCTGCATTTATCTAGCTCCCATCCCCTGGGTTCATGTCGTACTACAGATGACCCCACCTCACGCTCTCTCTCTCTCTCTCTCACTCTCTCTCACACGCTCTCTCACACACGTGCTCACTCTCTCACACAGACTCTCTCTTCCCCCTACTTTAGAAATAAAACTAGTCTGACTCCAAACCAAAACACAAACAGATTCTAAACAAGGCCTCACATCTAATATGTATTGTCCCACCTAAAATGTCACCTTTACACTGATATGACCTTTAGTTCTCTCGGGTCAGTAACTTCATAGGAATTCAGGGATTTACATACACGTATTAATCAATTAAAACCTTCTAACTGATTAAAGATTTGACAGCATCTTAGGTTTGATTTAGTGCATCCTCATCAGTGGTGTGACCCTTTTGATCTTTTACTTATAAATTCTGTGTCTAATACTACCTCTCTCACTAACTCTTGACGAAGGAGTAAGACTCCAAAAGCTTGTGTTTGCAAATAAACCTGTTGGACTATAACCTAGTGACATGTGATTTCTAGCCTTGTCCATCCCAGTCCAACAACAGCACCTCCACATCCTTACTAATATATAAAACTCTGCCTGTTCCTAAGGACTGAAAATGATCAGACTGCACAGTTTTGCATGGAATATAAAGCAAAGAAAAAGGCTGTCAGACCTAATTGGACATGTCAGTGATTGTTCTACATGAGCCTCCTCTCATCCTCATAATAATTGCTAAATTGATCCCAGTGATATAACAGCTGCACGAGAAGTAAAACTAAGAGCTAAAAGCTGAACTTTGCATTACTAAAGTGAAGTCAAACTTTGCTCATTGGCCATTCAGACAGTGTTTCAAAGTATGTATTGAAACAGTGCGTACTTACCGACCTTAACCCTGTCACTTGTGGCCAGTAAGAATTTTTATTTGATAAATAATGTCACGTAGATAAGACTGGTAAACAAAAGCATATTGGTTTAATGAATAGGGACAAAAAGCATTAATCAAGGAAGTTATGCTGAACTTTTACAAGTTGATTAGCTAGGTTTCAGCTCAAGAGATGTGACAAATTCTGGGCAGGAAGAATGTCAAGGCTTTGGAGATCTTCAAATGTGATTTACAAAAATGGGATGAGAGACTTAAGTTACAGAGAGACTAGAGAGGTTGTCCAGAATGGAGAGAAGGAAGGATTTAGCAGGTGTTCAAAATTATGAATCATTTTGATAGAATAGTTAGGGCAAATCTGTTTCTATTTTAGCAGGGCAGTTAATCAGAGGACTTGGATTTACGAAAAGATGAGATTTCTTTACACATAGAAATCAACATGATTTGGAATGCATTGTCTGTGAGACCCGAGGGACACTTTGACTTGGTGGTTGTGGGGGGTGGGGGTGATATCGTTAACAATGAGATATGAGCAGTGTGGGGTGCTGTTGCGGATGTCCATAAAGCTGGCAGGGGCCAGGGGCTTGTGATCCTAGAATCAGAGTGGATGTGGGTGCTGTGATCATAACTCACCCTCCTTACTACAATGGAATTGCTCATGATGACAAAGAGGCAAAAGCAAGAAGAGACCCTTGGGCTCAGTGTCCCAAAGGCTGTCCTAGAAATAAGGGACCAAAGTGTTTCTGCAGGGACAAAGGATGAACCGATAAGAGACAATTCCTTTCATACACAGGGCAATTGGGTCACCCATTGCCTGTAAGAGTGGTGGCAGCACATTCAATACTACCATAACTTCCAAAAGGGAATTGAATACATAGATTAAAATTTGAAAGGTTTTGGGTGTAAAGAGCAGAGGGAGGTGGGACTAATTGAATAGCTGTTTCAAAAAGCCAGCACTGGCACAATGAGCCGAATGTCCTCCTCCTGTGCTGTAGGTTTATATAATGTCAGCCTTGGCATTTTAGTTGCATTTACACTTCTAAAACAGAAGGTTGTAGGTTCATGCCCCACTCCAAAAACTTAACACATAACTTAGGCCATTTTTTTTCAGTGCAAAACAGAGTGTGCTGTATTGTCAAATATCCCAGCTTTCAGGTAAAGTACTTATGAAGCATGGTCACTGCTGTTAAACAGAAATGTTGCAGTTCAGTTTCACTCAGTAGCTCCAGAACCAGCAGCAAGTCAAATTAAACATCTGATTTAGGTTTGGAGCTTGAAAGTTAAATATTGGCCATGTCACATCCGAGAGGTCTCCTGCTCATCTTTGAATGGAGCTGTGGGATCTCTTATGTCCAGCTGAGAGAGCGGATAGGATTTTATATCTGCTTCCAAAAGACAACAGCTCCAACTGTTCTGCATTCCTTCCAAATAGAATAGAAATATCAACTTATATTATGTGCTGATCTGTACACCAAAAATGGTCAACATTTCAAATCAAAGTGAAGAGCAAAGTCAGAAAGTTTAAGTCTTTTTATAGTGGGTTTTTAATTAAATGAAATTCCTCAGATTCCAGTGTGATTATATTGGAAGTATCTGTTCAGAAACATTTGGTGTCCAGGATTAATCCAGAATTCCCAGGGAGGAAGTAAATGATCAATCTATTCCAGATGAACATATAGCTGGGCTGTTACAAATCTAATAGAAACAATGAAGAAGACAAAGTTTTTTTTTGTTCTCTTGCGGGTATCGCTGGCTGGGCTAGAATTTATCCCCCATTCCTAATGCTGTTGAGAAGTGATGGTGAGCTGCCTTCTTGAACCACTGCAGTCCATGTGCTGTAGGTTGACTCACAATGCCCTTAAGGGAGGGAATTCCAGGATTTTGACCCAGGAACAATGAAAGAATGGTGATACATTTCCAAGTCAGGATGGTGAATGTCTTGGAGGGGAACATGTGGGTGGTAGTGTTCTGATGAACCTGCTGCCCTTGTCCTTCTACATGGAAGAAGTTGTGGGCTTGTAAAGTGCTGTCTAAGCATCATTGGTGAATGTCTGCAGTGCATCTCATAGATAGTACATACCGTTGCCACTGAGTGTTGGTGGTAGAGGGAGTAGATGTGGTGCCAATCAAGTGGGCTGTGTTATCCTAGATGATAGAATAGAATAGAATCCTTACAGTGTGGAAACAGGCCCTTCGGCCCAACAAGTCCACACCGACCTTTGGAGCATCCCATTGAGACCTATCCCGCTATGCTACAGCTCCCTGAACACTACGGGCAATTCAGCATGGCCAATCCACCTAACTCACACATCTTTGGACTGTGGGAGGAAGCCGGAGTACCCGGAGGAAAACCACGCAGACACAGGGAGAATGTGCAAACTCCACACAGACAGTCGCCCAAGGGTGGAATCAAACCCACGTCCCTGGCGCTGTGAGGCAACAGTGCTAACCACTGAGCCACCGTGCCACCCCAATTCAAGCTTCTTGAGTGTTGTTGGAACTGCACCCATCCAGGCAGGTGTGGAGTATTCCATCACTCTCCTGACATGTGCCTTGTAGATGGTGGACAGGATTTGGGGTGTCAGGGGGTGAATTACTCAACACAGTATTCCTAGCTTCTGACCTGCTCTTGTAGCTGCTGTGTTTATGTGGTGATATCAGTTGAGTTTCTGGTCAATGATAACCCCCAGGATGTTGAAATGGGGGATTCGGTGTTGGTAATACTATGAAATGTCATGAGGTGGTGGTTTGATCTTCCCTTATTGGAGATGATCATTGCCTGGCACGAATGTTACTTGCCAGCCACGAATGTTACTTGCTAGCCATGCTTAAACACTGACCAGTTGCATTTGAACATGGACTGCTTCAGTATCCAAGGAGTCGCAAACGGTGCTGAACATTGTGCAATCATCATTGAGCATCCCCACTTCTGACCTTATGATGGAGGGAAGCAGCTGAAAATGGTTGGCCTAGGACACTACCGTGAGGAACTCCTGCAGAGATGTCCTTAAGCTGAGATGACTGATCTCCAATTACCACAACCATCTTCCTACGTGCCAGGTATGATGCCAACCTGTGCCCCCAATACCCACTGATTCCAGTTTTGCTAGGGCACCTTAATGCCACACTCTACCTAATAGAGCCTCGATGTCAAAGATGTCACTTTCAGCTCTCCTCTGGAATTCAGCTCTTTTGAACCAAAGCCATAAAGAGGTCAGGAGCTGAGTGGTCCTGGCTGAACCCAAACTGGGCATCACTGAGCGGGTTATTGCTGAGCAGGTGCCTCTTAGCACTGTTGATGACACCTTCCATCACTTTAATTATTGCAGAAGATTGGCAATGGCTTATTACCTTATTTGCAGTTATGGGGTGGAATTTGACTCGAGGAGACCAAAAACAGACTGTACACTTAGTCAAGACTTTAAAGTATTAATTGATTGAATCTGTTGTTCTGCATATTTCTTTTTGATCTCCTTCTCTGGTGCCCATTGTAGAATGAATGAATGACCTAATCTTTACTGTTGGAATAAGTTCTAGTGGTATCACGAGTGACTTAGGTTCCATTTTCTTCTATTTACATATCATCATTTGCATTCAAACTTCAGGATGCCATTTATTATATTCCCTTGTTTCTATTCTTTTAAAATATAAGTAAAATCAGGTTAAACAGCCCCTTTAATGGGGCACTGTAACAAAAATACAAATCCATGATTAATGGAAACTTATGAAATCAAAATATCATTGTCCTGGGTGATGATGCACTCCAGCCCCTGCAATGTCAACTAGTCTCTGCGGCTTCTATTGTGCTGGTGAACACCACATACTCCCTCTCCAGGGATACTGAGGGCCAGACATAACCACGAAAGCAGGGCAGATAGTCAAGTACAGTGATCCCTCTCCATGCCATAGACCTGTTAATAGTCATTTTGGCCAGACCCAGGAGCAGACCTAAGAGAAGGCCCCCTGACCTACTCACTCCTCCTCTCACTGGGTGTTTATAAATCAGAACATGGGATTGAATTCATTTGTTTCTGTTTTTTAGTTTATTGACTTGATTTCTGTAGTCCTTTATTTATGAATAGAAATGTATAGAAATCTAAGCACAGATACAATTCATTTATCCATCTCAACCAGTTAATGTCAGTGTTTGTCCTCCACATGGTCAAATGGCTCTAATCAAGTTTACCTGACAGTTCCCTATCCCTTGACCCTTTTCCCCTCATCCATTGAAGTATGAATGTTGATAATTTCTGCCTCAACCACTGGACATTCTAAAGCCTTGAAACTCCTTATTGTGGAGAGGTTTCTCCTGTTCTTTGTCCTAAATCACATGCCCCTGCAAAATAAAACACTGCTATTTTAATAGCATTTTGATTTCACATTTCAATCTTCAAATCATGTTATTGAATCTGTGTAAAAATAAGTGAAGTATCTTCAATGAGCTGATTGATAATGATAAAGTCATGAGGCAGCTTAATATTATTTTCCTCAACTTTCAACAAGTCACATTGTAGAGTTACTTACATAACTGATTATATCACTAGAATATCATTCCATTTATTTTTTTTTCTCTGTCTCATAGCCTATAGAGATGTGAAATCGGAGATACTGTTACTTGATGTTGCCCGAAGTCTAAACCCCGATCCCTACACTTAGATGCCTCTTAAATGTATCTTATGTCACTACCAGTGTTATGAATAGTCCACACATAGGCACATCAGGCAGATCTTGGGGGAGCGGTTAAGGTGAGAAGGTCATGTGTATCTCCTTTCTATCAATGGATGTTTTCAACTACAGCACAATTATTCACAAATTCAGGCACCACCCTATTTAGAAAACTGGTTAAGCCTTGAGTGTGTATATTGTGAGGTCTCTAAGCAGGAAGGGATTGGAGAAGGGCAAACTGTCCAAGTGATAACTTTTGTTTGACATCAGCACACAGCTCTGGAGTCCTCTATAAATAAAGGATATGTGAGGAGGGCAGCAGGAGTTCTGGCTCCTATTATGGCGTTGAGGGCTCTCTCGTGACTTGATTGTGTAACCAATCCTCAACAGTGAAACACTCCAATGAATTACGAGTGGTTCAAAGGACATTGTAAAAACAGTCTATGAACCCAAGTTGAACCTTCCAACTTGAACTATTTCTGTCAATAGACTCAGGTTTTCTGTTACAAATTTGTGTTGTTTGTCTTGGTTTAAAATTGTTTCATCTGGTTCCGGTTCAATTTGATGCTGTGTGAAATTTGCACCACAGGAGGGGAGTGCGGAGCAGCAACTGCTTGCAGCAGAAGAAACCTCCTTCACAAAGAGAAGTTCTGAAGCTGTGGAATTCCGACCCAGTATCAGTTGTTCAGGCAGCAACTGTTAAATTTCATTAGATTTGATGGATGATGGAAAAGCGGAGGCAATAGGATTATTAAATTCAGAGTGGAAAATGTCAAGAGGAGATTTAATCAAAGTGTTCAAAACTATGATAGATTGTGGTAAATAAAGCGGTGCAAGTGCTGATAACCAAAAGATGCAGATTTAATTGGCAAAATAACCAGAGACAAGGAAAATGCTTTGTGTGCAGAAAATTATGATGATCTTGAATGCACTGTCTGAAACAGTAATGGAAGGAGACTTGCTACTAACATTCAAAGGACAATTGGTTATGTACTTAAAAGGAAAAACATTTAGAGGGATTCTGGGAGGAGAAAGCAGAAATGGATAATTCTAGCAAAGAACTTGCAGAAACACAATGGATTGACTGGCCTCCTTCATTTTCATCTTATGATATATGTGGCCACTGTTGTTAATGATAAGTACATTTCTTGGGTTCATGAAATTATTGCAATCTCATCAAATTGGGTCTCCAACCTTTTCCAGGCTCCATTTCTTGCATAACCCCTTCAATGACCTTCCAACACGAACAATACACAAAGTATACAATCCTAGCCTAGTGGGACAGTTGCCAGGGAAAGATGGAAGGAGGTCTATCTAGCTGTCAACCTCCATTCTCTAGCCTTGTTTGTGTCAGTTGCTCTAAAGTGAGTATCCTTCGATATGCCTTCTGCCTTGCATCATCAGGGCACAGAGAACATTATAAACATTAGTAACAGAATTTTAATTGGGAAATTAACCTTTGGTAGCATTCAATTTTTTATTATTCATGCCTTAAAATGGGTATTTGGGCTTGGATTTATTTTCAGGAACCCTGGTAACCTCATGTCATCTTTGAAAATTTTTTGTGAAATATTAATGCTATCCTTATGACTCCATTGCCTACATCCCCCTCTGCATTTGCAGCTGCTCACTCCTCACTTCTTCTCATTGAATAACACTGGCTGCAGCACTGCAAATTCGAAGTCCATGCTTTTATCCTGCAGTTATCTCAAAGCATCCTGTCCTCCCCAGCCATGTGTCAGCACACACTTCTCAATATTCCCAGTCAGGGCTGTTGCATGTCGCCTACCTGCTCCTTCACACATCAGCTCTTAGCAATCATGGCCTGAGTCTGTAAACTCCTTGAGCTACCAATGCCCTGCTTCCGCAGCCATGATCTTGCTGAATGGTAGAACAGACTCCAGGGTGATGGAAGGAGCTGAATGGCTTCCTCTCCATTTCTCCAACCAGAGACTGATAACGGTACCATACCCCTCCCTCCATGAGACACCACAAAAACATTTCAGTACGACAGAAGCAGAATTAAGCATTTACTAAGACACTAAAAACAGCCAGGAGGTCAAAACAAAAAGTCAAAAAAGCAGAAACTATCAAAACATTTTATTCACATTTGTTCAAAGCCTTTGCGATATTTTAACATGTTAAATACATCTATGAAGTGAGATAAGATCATTAATGGTGGAACCATTCTGATGGCTTCTACCTGGTATGGGATGGGCTTAACACAGACCAGCTCCATGCTTTTGTGTTTTTCAAACAAAGTAGCAAAACACACGGAAAAAAATCTGTTACGATGAAGTTCAAAATCCATCTCCTATCGTAATCCCTTAATTCAGTACCAACTGCTTCTTCATCCCATTCAACAAACAACTTTATGAGGAACATGGGACCTGCCACTGTCGGAATATTCGGAACACCTTGTTGGACTTTTCTGAAAGAGACTGACAACAAAGGATCATGTACGTGGCCTGTTCAACATGAGCATAAACAGGATATACAGCATTTCACTGTTACTCTCAAGCACACTGCCTATAAATCAGCAATTATGTGATGGAAGAGCACAGAGTTTTATAGCATATCTCTTACCACTCACTGTGTGGAAAGGAGCAGGTGGCTGGAGAAGGGTGGAGAGTACTTCTTCACTTCGTCAGTGGCTGTGCTTGCTGGGGTGTCTGCCTGTGAAATTTCTGAAGTTTTGAACTTCAGAAACTGCAAGACCCAGCCCTACATACCACGCATCCATTGGGGTAAAACTTTTGGCTTGATGCTGAACCAATTTAAATCATAGCAGCCTGAGGGGCAAATGTGGCACACAAAAAGCTTTCTGTCTGACTGCTAATCAAAATGACAACAGAAAAAATTTTTGAAGTCTCCTAGGACTGTGAAAGAGACCATATCAAATAACAGGATGGGCATTTTTCCTCCTGCAATTTGCAGCAGTCCACAGCATTCTGGTTAAATGCAGCCCGTGTTCGAGAATCTTATGGATCCTTACTGTCCTAACTGAAGTTTTCAAAGAATTAAAAAAAGCTCCGATTGTACAGGCTGTCAATATAATTGACCTGAGGCTGGCATGGTACTGGCTTCTTGGCACAAAATTTCAGTAGCTCCAGTTTAAAACAGATTTTTCTCTCCTAACCTTATTCATTGTGTACATGCCTTCTATGGTCACACAGCCAGGAATCAGAATTCATTCATAGAAATTCACAAAAACCCTACAGTGTGGAAGCAGGCCATTCAGCCCCTCGAGTCCATCAACAGTCCACAGAGCCAGCCCACTCAGACCCACCTCCTACCCTATCCTTGTAACCCTGCATTTCCCCACCTAGCCTGCACACTGTGGACAACTTTTAGCATAGCCAATCCGATAACCTGCAAATCTTTGGACTGTGGGAGGAAATCAGCACACCCAAAGGAAAGCCACGCAGACATGGGGAGAATGTGCAAACTGCTCATGGACAGTCACCCAAGGCTGAAATCGAACCTGGGTCCCTTGCACTGAGGCAGCTGTTTTAACCACTGAGTCACCATGCCACCTGTACTCCCCAGCTAGAATACATATGGCATTTGAATTGTCTCGCAGTTGTCCAAGCTCTCAAAGTCGGTAAGCCAAAGTAGGAATGGAAAAAGCTGCAACTCTGGAACTGTATTCTACACAGTATCCACCTCCTTGGGAAAGGGGGAATGTGAATCAACAACTACAGGGAGAAGTTGACTTGTTAAAACTCACTACTTACAACACTGTCTGAGCACTCGTTTGGGGTCCGGGCAGTGTTTAGTGACAACAGCACCCAAAGAGACTCCTTCCATCCTAGTTCCGTCTTCTCAGCTAAGCCAGGCACTGGGGTCTGCTCTTCTGGCTCCGGGTCATGTGGTTTATCTTCTAGTTCCAGCGTCTTCCTAACCCATGGACACCAATCCCTGTGCTGGGAGACAGGGTTAAAGTATCCCCGAGTACTATCCTATTAGACAAAATAATGCAGCTGAACAAAACCATCATGAAGACACCAGTTCCAAAATATCAGAATTAACCAATCTGGCTTTTCAATCGCTTATTTGTGCCAATCTTTTCTGAAGATAGTGTATAGTTTCAACACACCAGCCGCCCTCCTGTGCATCTCAAATGTTTATTCTCCTTGTGTGACTCTACTCAGTGGGCAGGAACAGGAAATGGCTATTTAGTCTCTCCACCAGTCAATTGGAACTTTAGTTCTGGTTCATTCATGGGATGTGAGCTACGCTGGCAAGGCCAGCAGCTGTTGTCTGTCCTTAAGTACCCTCGAAGGTGGTGGACAGCCACCTTCTTGAACTGCTGCCCTGCAGTCCATCTGGTGTGGGTACACCCCAGAGTCCTGCTCGGAAGAGCATTCTAGGATTCTGACCCCAACAAACAGGAAGAAAAGTCTGACATGTACTGGAACCCTGTTTTCCTGGCTTTGCTCTACATCTTTGATATCCCTAGCCAACAAAAATCTGAGCCTGATTCCTGAAAGCTCCAGCTGTTTACCAGCAACCACAGCTTTTTGAGGAAACAGACTTCTAGATTCCCACTACAGCATAATGAAAAACACTATCCTAAACAACCTGGCACTGAGTTTAAGACTATATTTGGTTTCTAATTTCCCCACTGAAGGAAATATTCTCTCAGTATGTATGCTTTCAAATACTGTTGATCATTTTAACGACAAATGTCAGGCATGAAGCGGTGGACGTCAAAAGCAGCACCTTTGTCCAATTTTAACCTCTCTGCCCCATCCCTTCCACCCATAATTCACAGTGTACTAAGGCCAATCAAAATCTCTTCACTGTTTCCCCAGGTAAGATCAAATAACTCAGCACAAACCAGAGACCAAGCTCCAGCAACAACAGTTGACTTTTTTTCCTAATTGACCTGTTCAGAGATGTTATTACACACACTCCAGAGCAGGTGGGACTTGAACTGGGCTTCTCGGTTCAGGGGTAAAGACACTACCACTGCGCCACAAGAGGGGTCCTAACAACAGTCACCTACTTGCTAGGAAAATTCCAGGAACACTTGCAGAATTGTGAACTGCTCATCAAATTTAAACATGTCTGGTTTTCCACTGCTGTATTTATTTTGATCAACACAGAATGAAACTATTTCAGGAGCTTTTGTGGCACCGTAGTAGTGTCCCTGCCTCTGAGCCAGGGAGGCCCAGGTTCAAGTTCCACCTACTCTAAAGGTGTGTAATAACATCCCTGAACAGGTTGATTAGAAAATTTCTGAAACTATTTCCGTTTGCTCAATACATGGCTTCGGGGGGGATGAAGTCAGTCACTGACAATGAATGGCTTTAGTACATTCTGAAAACGTGATGCAAATCCTGACAGTTTTATGGGAACAGGCAGAAGGCATCTGTCCAATGTCTCAACTGACAGATGGCACCTGTGACAGTGCAACGTCAACCCAGATTGTAGAAGGATGAACTCATAAGAATTTGCATTTATGTAGCACCTTTAGCACAGTAAGAAATCTCAAGGCACTTCATAAAAGCATCAAACAAAATACAACAGTAAACCTGTGGACAGGTGAGCCATGAACTCCAGGGCTTTGACGTAAATATTGATTTTTTTTTTCCATGAGCATGGATAAAAACTCAATATGGAAGCCAGGTTAAATCAAGTTGGATTCTGTAATTATGCAAAAACTAGGCCAGAACAGACAGTATTCATGCAGCCTGTCCATGGACAATCAATTTCTGACCAAAACCAGCCAGGCCTGGAACTACCTAGCCAGGTACTGACAGCTTCATTGCTTCAGAACAAATCAATGTTTCCACCTCCAGTGAACTTGCCTTGTTAGTAGAATGCTACATAGACTTGACGGCACCTAGCTCAGTAGGAGGCCAGAGGCACAGAGTGACAAGGACAGCACTTCAAAGTTGAAAGTTCAAAACCATGTTCTGTAGCTTCCAAATACAGAAAGTAATCATGTTGGATCTTCCTGCCCCTGCCTGATGCTTGTATTTGGCAACATAGACAGAAGCACGCTAATAGCACCGCGAAGGGCCAAATGGACCCAAGCCCTTGTTCCATAAACTACCAAGGTGGCAAGGAAGGCACCTGAGAATTTCAACTCAGCCAATGATGCCCACACATTCATTCAAGAAGAGTCGTAAATGAGGAGACAGCTAGAGGCCAAAATATTTCATGAGGACCTTACAGCTCCTAGGGGTCTAGGCAGTTGAAGGCGCCAATGAAAGTTGCAGACACACAATTGGCTAACCTTTGAAGTTTCTGACGCTGGACTGGGACTGTTGCATGAAGTTGATTCTGATATAGCACAAGTACTACACCGTGGATCTGAGTGGTATCGGATTGTCAGTTTAAAATTTCAGTTTCACAATATCGTTCTGCAATTTTCCTCATGGTGTGTTCATTACTTACTGAGCTAGTGGACGAGGACAAACGCATTCTCTTAGGCTTCCGCTGAGGGCTGGAAGGCATATCCCCCTGTCCCATGCTACGGGTCACTGGTCGCTTGTTCCGCAAATGTAAACTAATAGAGTCTGACTCGCCTCGATCAACTTGAGTAGGACTGTGGACATCTCGACTCCGTGTGCGAGCCCCAATGGGCGAAGGGCTGGTTTCATGCTAAGCAAAGTAAAAACAGTTTTAGTAAAGTCAAGCATGGGGCTGGATGAACACAGCAGGTCAAGCAGCATCATAGGAGCAGGAAAACTTGACGTTTCGGGCCTAAACCAGGGTTTAGGCCC
>JAHRHZ010000046.1:15492880-15510610 GCA_024137785.1 Ginglymostoma cirratum
TCATAGGAGCAGGAAAACTTGACGTTTCGGGCCTAAACCCTGGTTTAGGCCCGAAACGTCAAGTTTTCCTGCTCCTATGATGCTGCTTGACCTGCTGTGTTCATCCAGCCCCATGCTTGTTATCTCGGATTCTCCAGCATCTGCAGTACCTTTTATCTCTTTAGTAAAGTCATCTAACTTAGGAAGGATTCAAACCTATCATGAGCGTGTGTCTGTGTGACAATGCTTGAATACTGCAAGCAAACCTAAATTACCAGATTAGACTGGACAAATAGCTTTTAATTGAGCAAAGTGCAGAGTCATTCAAGAGGGTGGGGTGAACACTGAACATTTGTTAATTATTACTCATTCACAGGATGTGCGCATCACTGACTAGGCAGCATTCAATACCCACCCCCCTAATCGCCCAGAGGGCACTTGAGAGACAAGCAGCCAATTTTGATGGTATTAGGCAAGAACTTTCAAAAACTGGTTGGAAGAGGTTATTCACAGGTAAAGAGATGGTTGGAAAGTGGGAAGCCTTCAAAAATGAGATAACGAGAGTCCAGAGTCAGTATGTTCCTGTTGGTATGAAGGACAAGAGTGGTAGGTGCAAGGAATGCTGGATAACTAGAGAAACTGAGGCTGTGGTCAAGAAAAAAAAAAAGGAGGCATATGGCAGGTATAGACAGTTGGGATCGAGTGAATCCCTCAAGGAGTATAAGGGCAGTAGGAGCATATTCAAGAGGGAAATCAGGAGGGCGAAAAGGGGACATGAGGTAACTTCGGCAAATAGGGTTCAGCAGAATTCAAAGAACCCTACAAATACATTAAGGGCAAAAGAGTAACGAGGGAGAGAACAGGGCCCCTTAAAGATCGGTAAGGCTGTCTAAGTGTGAAAAGGTAAGAGATGGGCAAAATATTAAATGAGTATTTTGCATCAATATTTATTGTGGAGAAGGATATGAAAGCTACAGAACTTGGAGAAATACACAGTGGTATCTTCAAAAGTGTCCATATTACAGAGGAAGTGGTGTTGAATGTCTTAAAATGCAGCCAGGTGGATAAATCCCCAGGACCTGATCAGGTGTATTCTAGAACTCTGTGGGAAACTAGGGAAGTGATTGCTGGGCCTCTTGCTGAGATATTTGTATCACTGATAGCCACGGGTGAGGTGCTGGAAGACAGGAGGTTGGCTAATGTGGTACCACTATTTAAGAAAGGTGGTAAGGAAAAGACCGGTGAGCCTGACGTGGTGGGTAAGTTGTTAAGAGATTCTGAGGGACAGCATTTACATTAATTTGGAAAGGCAAGAATCATTAGGGATAGTCAACATGGCTTTGTGCTTGGGAAATGGTGTCTCACTAACTTGATTGAGAGTTTTGAAGACATGACAAAGAAGACTGATGAAGGTAGTGCAGTGAACATTGTCTATATGGACTTCAGCAAGGTCTTCGACAAGGTTCCACATGGCAGACTGGTTAGCAAGGTTACATCACATGGAATCCAGGAGGTGCCAGCCAATTGGATACAAAATTTGCTTTGAGGTAGGAGACAGATGGTGGCCGTGGAGATTTGTTTTTCAGACTGGAGGTTGCAACCAGTGGTGTGCTGCAAGGATTGGTGCTGGGTCCACTGATTTTTGTCATTTATGTAAATGATTTGGATGTGAATACAGGAGTAATGGTTAATATGTTCGCAGATGACACCAAAATTGTTGGTGTAGTGGACAGTGAGGAAGATTATCTCAGAGTACCAATGGGACCTTGATCAGATGGGTTGCTGGGCCGAAGAGGGGCTGATGGATTTTAATTTAGATAAATGTGAGGTGTTGCATTTTGGAAAGGCAAATCAGGGCAGGACTTACACACTTAATGGTAGAGTCCTGGGGAGTGTTGCCGAATAAAGAGACCTTTGGGAACAGGTTCATAGTTCCTTGAAGGTGGAGTTGCAGGTAGACAGGGTAGTGAAGATGGTGTTTGGTACACTTGCCACTATTGGTTAGAATATTCGAGTATAGGAGTTGGGAGGTCATGTTGCCCTGACATTAGTTAGGCCATTTTTGACATATTGCGTTCAATTCCGGTCTGCCTGGTACAGGAAAGATATTGCTAAACTTGAAAGGGTGCAGAAAAGATTTACAAGAATGTTTCCAGGGTTGGAGGGTTTGAGCGACAGGGAGAGGATGAATAGCTTGGGGCTGAGGGATGACCTTATACAGGTTTATAAAATCATGAGGGTAATGGATAGGTTGAATAGTGAAGGTCTTTTTCCCAAGGTAGGAGAGTCCAAAACGACAGTCAAGAGGGGAAAAATATAAAAGACCCAAGGGGCAACTTTTTCATGCAGAGGGTGGTGCATGTATGGAATGAGCTGCCAAAGAAAGTGATGGAGGCTGGTACAATTACAACATTTAAAAGGCATCTGGATGGGTACATGAATATAAAGGGCTTAGACTGATATGGGCCAAATGCTGGCAAATGGGACTAGATTAATTTAGGATATCTGGTTGGTACGGACAAGTTGGACCGTGGGGTCTGTTTCCACATTATACAAGTCTATGACACATTACTGTGGATTTGGAGTCACATGTAGGCCAGACCAGGTAAACACATAAGTACATAAGAAATAGGAGCAGGAGTAGGCCATCTGGCCCATCGAGCCTGCTCCACCATTCGATAAGATCATGGCGGATCTTTTCATGGACTCAGCTCCACTTACTCACCTGCTCACCATAACTCTTAATTCCTTTAATGTTCAAAAATATATCTATTTTTGCCTTAAAAATAATCAACAAGGTAGCCTCAATTGCTTGACTGGGCAGAGAATTCTACAGATTCACAACTTTTGGGGTGAAGAAGTTCCTCCTCAACTCAGTCCTACAAAAGCTCCCCTCTTATTTTGAGGCTATGCCCCTTAGTTCTAGTTTCACCTCCCAGCGGAAACAACTTCCCTGCTTCTGTCTTATTTATTCCCTTGATAATTTTATGTTTCGACAAGATCCCCCCTCATCCTTCTAAATTCAAGTGAGTATGGTCCCAGTCTACTCAATCTCTTCTCATAAACCAAACCTCTCAACTCTGGAATCAACCTCGTGAACCTCCTCTGTGCCCCCTCCAGTGCCAGTGCATCCTTTCTCAAGTAAGGAGACCAAAGCTGTACACGGTAAAGGATGGCAGTTTCCTTCCCTCAGGGACAATAGTGAACCGGATGTTTTTATCTCGTGCCAATTGACAATGATTTCATGGTGCATGTAATTACAGATTCCAAATTCTAATTCCAGTTTTTATTGAATTTAAATTCCACCATCTGCCATGCAGGGATTTGAACCTAGCTCTCCATCACATTATCTGAATCTCTGGATTAATGGTCTAGTGATAATACCAGTAGGCCATCACCTCCCCTACATAAATAGACACATTATGGAAAAGAAGAAAAAGATGTCATATTGTATAAGTTTAAAAGTCCACCAAAAATGCTGTGAAGAAATAGCCAGTTAGTAGGGTGCACTTATAGCACAATCGATTACAAGACAAAGAATACATCTTTACACTTGTATATAATCATTGTTAGATCTCAATTAAAATCCTGAACTCATTTTTTGTCTATTCACATAACAATTGATAATGAGACTATGGACAGGGTAGAGTGGACGGCTACAGATTAATATCCACTTTAAAATACCTTAGTAGACAAGGGAGGTTCAAAGGGCTGGGTCTGAACATTTCAGAGAAATGGAGGCTTAGGGAAGACTGCATCGAGGTTTACAAACTGAAGGGACTATGTTGTGTTTGTAAAGACAGTTTATTTCAATTAAATAAGATGGAGGATCAGGGTCATAAGGTCAAATTTATGCAACACCAGAACCAACTGTTTGAACTTGTCTATTTTGCCTTTAGAATCATAGAAAGGGGCCTCTTGTGGTGCAGTGGATCCTGGATCGAGAGACCTGGATTCAAGTCCCACCTGCTTCAGAGGTGTATAATAACATCTCTGAAGTCGATTAGATTAGAAAAGTAAGTTAGAATCAAAGAATCCCTACAGGGGGAAAGAAGCTATTTGACCAATCAAGTCTGCACTGACCCTCCAAAGAGCATCCCACCCAGACCCAGACCCCTACCCTATCCCATAATCCTGTATTTACTACGGCTAATCCACCTAGCATGCACATCTTTGGACTGCGGAATGAAACCGGAGAACCTAGGAGAAACCCACCCAGCTACGGGGAGAACGTGCAATCTCCGCACAGTCGCCTGAGGCTGGAATTAAACCCAGGTCCCTGTCACTGAGAGGTAGCAGTGCTAACCACTGAGTCACCATGCCACCCTTTCCCGGGGCATCTCTTACAGTTTAGAGACAAGATGATAGAACAGTGAGTCATCATGTAATTGTCCTACATTCATATTTGCAGGTTTATGTTTGTGTTGTGTTTGTGTGCACACAGAATATTTATGCATCCATAAACAGGTATGCATGTATGGATGTGCATTTGTGCACTACAGAAATAGATAAGTTGGTCATTCATTTCATTGCTGTATGTGAAACAGTCATAGATTAGTTGTTGTGCTTACCTACATGACATAACTGGTTGCATGTGAAGCTTTGAGACTCTTCAATATTAAATGCTGCATAAATATAAGCAATTAAAGCTGGTGAATTGAATAAAATCTATGTTGGGGAAAACTATACACTGTCCATGGATTGAATGGAAATTGAATGGTACACAAAAACACAAAGTCAAAAAGACCACATTTTACAATCTCAACTGATGTTATAACTGGACTAGTCAGGTTCCAGACTGAGATGTTGGACAATAACATGACTATTGTGTTTTTATTTATTGAGATGGTCTTTCACGGTTTGGTTTTAACAATATAACGGAAGTTTGTTACACAAAAGGCATTAAAATAAAATTGAATAAACTAAGCTGCTTACGTAACATAGTTTAAAAGACTTTGAAACAGTAAAAATGCAATTCCATCTATCCTAACCACATCATTTTATAGTGCTCGAAAAAAGAGAGTGTTCGCTTCTCTATCACATCTATAAATTTGATTAATGATACCCACAAGTTTGATTTAACTGTTTCTTCAACTTCCTGGTATGACAGTTTGATAGCCTTTTTCTTGACACACAACTAAGCTTAGACTTTCCCATCTTCAAATAACTCCTTTAGGGTCCAAACCAAACCATACTAGTTTGGAACATTCACTTGAGGTAATCTATTTCCTAACTGTTGGGAACTATGGCCTTTCTTCAGGAGAAATGGTTTGTTACATCTAACTTCCACCAGAACTTCTGTGAAGAGCCACCTAAAGCTTTCTAATCTATTGGTTTTCTCCTAAACAAATACAAAAATAAATTCCTCATTCTACTGAACCAAAACCAAGCTAATGCCCTTCAATGTTTATGAATACTCTCACCATGCAAATAAATCCCCATTTTCACTCCAGGAACACACTCTCTCTGTCTTATACTGGTTTTTGAAAAAAAAAATTGCTCCAGAAATACTGACAAGTTAATCGTGAAAGTCCTTCAAACACACAAACCAAAATCTACATGCCACTAATTCAAACTCAAAACTCTAAAGTAAATTATATTAAACCATATAGAAGTCACACACCTTATGTCACATCAGTGTGATACTATTTCAAGGTACATCAGCCTCAATGATTTTCAGTATGTAGCGCACATTGTGCAGGCAAATCTGGCATCTAGTCTGTGCCAGCAGTGTGGTGATGACCAGTTAATGTTATAAGAGTAGTAAATTGAGAAAAACATAAAGAAATTAAGTCTATGAGGCAGAGGAAGATCATTGCACCTGCTCGCTGCTCTGTGACTGGGCAGCATCTTGACTTCGAGTGATCATCCTATGGGGAGACATTGCAGGAGGAGTTGGTGTTGACCTTTCTGGCTTGTTTTCATGCGGGGAGGTAGTGCAGGCGGGAATGTCAGGCTCACTGGCTGGGCAAACACCATCAATCTGCTGAAAGCTCCACAGACCCACCTTCCTCATGCAGTAGGAACAGCTGATTACTGGCAGGTGGAGAAATTCAGACGAAGAACTATTCACATTGGGGAAAAAAAAAGGAAGAATTATACAAGTGCAGTGGAAGGGAGCCCATTTCCACCCCACTCCCATCTTCCCTCCCGAGTTGCTCAGTTTGATGATGCGCCATCTTGTAGATGATATACGCTCTGCCACTGTGGTGATGGGATTGAATATTAAATGCAGTGGATGAGGTGCCAATGAAGTGGGCTGCTTTGTCCTATATGATGTTAAGCTTCTTGAGTGCTGTTGGAGCTGCTCTTATCCAGGTAAACGCAGAATATCCCATCACACTCCTGATTTATGCCTTGTAGATGGTGGACAAGCACTGAGTCAGAGACAGGTAAGTTACTCACTGCGGAACTCCCAAGCTCTGTCCTGCTCTTGTAGCCATGGTAATTAGATAACTGTTCTAGTTCTCTTTCTGGTCATGGTAACCCCCAGGATGTTGACAGTGGGGATTCAACAATGGTAAAGGCATTGAACATCAAAGGGTGATGATTAGTTTCTCTATTGTTGGAGCTGGTCAATGCCTAGAATTTGTGCAGTGCAAATGTTACTTGCTACTTCTAAGCCCAAGCCTGGATGTTGTCCAGGTTTCACTGCATACAAATACGCACTGCTTCAATTTCTGAAGAATTGTGAAATGTGCTTAATGTTATTGAATCAGGGAACATCCCCACTTCTGGTGGGAAGACCATTGATGAAATTGCTGAGGATGGTTGGACCTAGGACATTCCAGAGGAACTCCTGCAGTGATGACCTGGGGCTGAGGTGACTGCTCTCCAACAACATAATCACCTTCCTTTGTGCTAGGTAACACTCCAAGCATCAGAAAGATCCCCCAACCCTTCCCAGATTCCCATTTACTCTAATTTTTCTAGGGCCCCTTGAGGTTATATTCAATTGAATGCTATCTTCATTTCAAGGGCAGTTATTTTCACCTCACCTCTGGAGGTCAGATCTGTGGTCCATATTTGGACCAAGGCTCGAATGAGGTTAGAAGCTGAATGGCCCTGGCAGAACCCAACCAGTCAGCAGGTTATTCCCTCACAAATGCTTCTTGACAGCACTGTCAATGACCCCTTCCAACACTTTGTTGATGATCGGAAGTTGACCGATAAGGCACTAATGCTGGGTTGGATTTGTCCTGCTTTTGGTGGATAGCACATGTTTGGACAATTATTGGGTACATGCCATTGTTGAAGCTATACCGGTGAACAGCTTGACTAGTAGTATGGCTGGTTCTGGAGCACACACCTTCAGTACTATTGGAATGTTGTCAGTGCCCATTGTCTTTACAATATGCAGTGTCTTCAGCTGTTGCATGATACCACATGGAATGACTCATCCATTTAGCACTTTTGAAGATAGGTGCAAATACTTCAGTCTTCATCATTTCCACGAATGCGCTGGGCTCCCCTCCAATAACTAAAGAAAGTCACATTTGTGGAACTTCCCCGTCCTATCATTTATTTTAAATTGTCCACCACCATTTATGACTGGATGTGAAATGGCTGCAGAGTTTAGATCTATTGTTGGTTATGGGATTGCTTAGCCTTGTTTATCACATGCTGCTCTGTGTTTTGACATGCAAGTTGTCCTTTCCTATAGCTTTACCAGGCTGACAACTCATTCTAAGGTATTTCTGGTGCTGCTCCTGTCTTTATCTCTTCATTTACCAGTGATGATATGAGGGGGTCACAAATTAACAGGCTGTAGTTGAATACAATTCTGCTGCTGCAGACGGCCAGTGTTCTCTCTGATTTTTCCCTTTGATGTGCAGAACTTGGAGTAGTCTGAGCAGCACATTGCATCCTTTAGTGGAAGTCATATTGCAATTTTTAATTACAGTTTGTTTATTAACCATTAAAAGTGTGCATTTATAGTATTTTATAGTTACAGGTATTCTGCCCGCTACAATAAACAATTGTTTGTTCAGCTCAGAAGTCTGGGGACCTGTTTAGTGTTGACTACGTCTACAATGTGACTAAAAGAGGTTACTGGTAATTTATTCATTTCTTTCTTGGCAGCTTTTTGTGCCTATATTTGTTGCCCAATGGTTGTATACTGCACCCAGATCAATATTTTGTCCAGTTGAAATATACAACTTAATTTGCAAGTTTTCAACAAGTTTTTAAGTTGTCCAAGCAATCTACTTTTGGATTTACACAAGGCTAAATCCATGCTCACAGTCAGCACTTGATGCCTGAAATGTTGCACATATGTCCAAAAGAATGGATGTTTCTTGAAACTGATTGCTTTTAGGGCATTCTCCACCAAATCACTGAATGGCTGAACGTAACCCGCCTTGACTTTTCTCTCAACTATAAATCTGAAATCGGAGTGTTGTTCACAAACCTTTGTAGCCACACTTTCATCATTGTTTGATTAAAAAAATGGAATATTTTGCTTTCAGTCACACAAGGCTGTCTTTTCCAAATTCATAATTGGTTGTCTTAGCAATTGCAGCCTGATCAAATACATGCCATTCCAGTAATGCCTCTTCTGCAAATCTGCTTTCCAGGTGGTCACATACAAATTGAGTAAATTGAAGGATTATGGCACTGTTGAGAGCAGCCAGTATAATCTTAAATTCATCACTCCAATAAACAGGTTTACCTACAGCTGAGTCTTCAGATTATTGATCTTGACCTTTACAAATTGCATGGCTCCAACTATTATCAAACATCTTCTCTGCAAGAATTTGCACAGTAATGACAGTTCATCTAGAACATCATGCAGGGCAGTCAATGCAACGCAATACTGTGACTTTGTCAACATCTTCACACAATGTGTGTGTATTGGATTGTTGTACTTGCTCACTTGCTCTATGCAGTACTTGACCAAGATATCATGACTTTGCATTAATGCACTCATTGACACCAAGCATCATCTGTTCCCAAATCTTCTGTCAGCAATGCCATGCAGTTTCAACAAATGTTCTGATTTCACATTGCAAGACTGGCACTGCTCCATTTTTCTTTCCGAGCATAACAAAGCTCCATCTGATGTAGACATCACCATCTTGTGTAAATCACGGCACCATTAACATAAAATTGCTCAATTACTGTCACAATGGAGACACTGTCACAATGGAGATACTATCACAAGTGGTCAGTTTCAAAATTCCTGCAAAGGCAGTCTTATAAGCAAGTTCAGATTCTGGTCAAAACAATGTACTAAATCAACATTTTTTGGATTGAAATGGCTGTTGTTTTTGGCCACTGCCGACATATGAAAATGAAATTTTCCCAATTCATCCAGAAATTGTCTCTGTACGATGAAGCCAGTACATTCCACAAATTCAAAGGCACAATTCTTGTTGCACAGCTCTGAGTAATTGCTATGTCTTCACCACACTATCATTAATATCTTGCACTGAAAGCGTGGATGTATTCATCTTTACTCCAAGTATGACATAATCAAAGAAAACTTTCAACATATTGTACCCTGTACGCTCCGTCTTCCTCACGATCTCCTAGTGTTTCAGTAAGCATTTGTAAAATTCCACCTTTGCTTTCAGCTGTCTCATAATTAGAGAAAATCTCACTTGTTCTGACGTTGTTTCTGTGTTAAAGATGTCCTTTCAGTATCTATGATCTTGGAAAGCCACTCCTTTTGAAATGTGCACAGGATTTCTTTCTTAAAGACTCACTTACTTTTCTTTTGAACATTTTACAAACTCACCTCATCAAGAAAATAAAATTTTAGAATACAAAAGAGAAAGCTAATTTGCCACTTGTGTCATGGGTTACTTCCTTCTAGAATGACTGTCTGCTTCCCATATATCATGCTTGATCCTCCTGGTCACTGTTGAGAAAACTGACAGCTCTACAGCACTCCCCGATCTAGTTTGTACAGCTTTTGACTCCAGTTCCTGACCGAAGGTCCTGGCTGTTTCTCCTTTCCCGAACCTGCATCGATGATCACAAATTTCACAATTTGCCTGGAGATGGAGCAGTTGCAGGGCTGAGTACCAACTCTACTTCCAAAGTCATGGCATTGTTGTGACATGTGGAGGGACCTGGGATTCATGGGCTGTCCATAAGCGTACATCAGACATCAGTAGAGGTCTAATTTTCAATAACTCCCTCCACAGCAGTCAATACATACAAATTCAACATGAGGTGAGCCTACAAAACTGACGGTCCATAGCATTTCACGCACACAAAGTTTTGAGTTGCTATATCTGTTCCCATTTTTAGCACGGTGGTAGTGCCATAAAACTCAATCGAAGGCATCCTCAATGAGAATACAGGACTTCATCTCCACAGGACCGGGCAGTGGAAACTCCCACTGATTCTGTCATGGACAGTTGCACCCGTGACGCTGGTAAATATGAGGTCAAGTAGATAATTTTCTTCTTGTTGGTTCCTTTGTCAGCTGCTGCAGCTTCAGTCCAGCAGCTACATCCTTCAAGACTTGGCCAGTCCAATTAGTAGTGGTGCTGCTTAGCCACTCATGAGACATTGAAGAACCCCACAAAGAGTCCCCCCACAAAAACCCCACCCTTGCCAGCCTCAGTGCAGGAGAAATGGTGCAGGTGATGGTCAGGATTTGTTATTCTCCAAGATGCAAACAAACAGCACACCTCTGTCTGGTTGCGGTCATGAAGTACAGTGATTAAAGGAGGTGAAAGAATTGCATCCCAGCAGGCATCAATATCTTATGGGGCAGTGGTGGGGGCAAGAGAGAAGAGGTTTGAAAGTGCAAGGGGAATAAGGAGAGAACTGATCATTCATTTTATTCCTTGCCTGTGCAAGGGTTAGGGGAAAGAAAGATGAGGTTTGGTTTTGAAGCTGCACCTCCCCACCATGGTCAACAGTTTCATAACCCTCCAGCTAACTGAATGACCCTGTGAATACAAGGCCAATACACATGAAACTGCACCCCTGTATGAGTCAGTACTTTCAGAAGAGGAACATGGTGAAGGAGGCAGGGGAAGATTTATGCAGTATGTTCGTGACAATGTGGAAAATTGCTAATTTACTTTGGATTCTCACCCAGCAGCCCAGCCAGACAGTGCAAGGATACAGGCAGAAAGATGGACGGAAAGGACATCTGTACTGCTCTTTAGCCCAGGACTTTCAGACAGAGTGCCACACGTCAGTTCATCTTCAACCAACTGCAATATTGAACTGATAGTTTCCTCTGTGATGGTCTGTTCAAAAGACAAAAAAAAAGTCATGGATTCACTTACTTAATGATCAGCACTTAATCAGTATCAGTAACCAGGTGTTAGTCACATACTCAATGGATTTGCAACTCCCATAGTCTAATCTAGGGTTAGGAAAGGATCAAAGATATGCAATGGCTGGCTTAATAACAGAGAAATGTAAAACAGAAGGCTAGTAAACTGTGATCTGTACACAGGGATTTCACTGAATAAAACGAGGAAGTTGAGGAAACTTCATGGCAAAAACTATAGCTAGAACAGCAAGCACTATCTGCCTGCCCATTCATCCTGAATGTGCTAGTGCAGAGTCCCGTGATTGTCAAGGGAGAGAAGCTTATTCTTTTCACACTAAAGATTTCATCATCTCTGTACTTTCTGCGTCAAAATAAGGCTCATCACAGTCTCTCCTATTCCTGCCCCTTCTTTTCCCAGGACCTAAGAACTATTGGGTATCTCATCAGCTCCATTCTACATCTTGCCCAACAGCTAAGTTCTGCCTTATCACACTCAAACCACTGCCCTCACATAATTGCAATATGCCAGGTTTGTGTATTATTTTACTTTTGTCCATTTCCGCTCAATGAAAAAAAAACTTCATTATTTAAAAAGCTTCAAAGGGAATTTTGATTTTGCTTGAAATATGTTTCTTATCCATGCTTTTGATCCTACATGGTAATTCTTCCAAACTATTTAGACTCTGTGTTCAGTCACCTTCAGCTTTCAATGGCAGACATATCCTGTACTGTATTTTGATCATTAAAGTGTTGGACAGGTCTAGACAAGGGAGTGGGGAAGAGGAAGGGATAAGGAAAAGGAGAAGCCATCTCTGTGATACTGTAATCCAGCAAAAAGTCAGGAAGTAAAGCCAACTTATAGGACTTACCATTTCTTTGAGGTCGTCATGTTTGATGGCAGGTAACTGGAAGTCCAGTGAACAAAGACTCTTGAACCGCTCTGTCACCCCATGCAGAAGGGCTGCCGGTTCATTCAAAGGTAATGCCCAGAATCGATCTGCCAGGTGCAAAGCAAAGAACAAATGAATCATCTACACGGGACAAACTCTGTCCTGTTCCAGTTAGCATTACAGCAGAATAGCCAGAATCAGGTCCCATGTTACTTATCGTTCACACGTGCGTGCACATGTGCTGGCAGAGTGGAGAGGATGCAATGAAAAGTATGGATTGATTTGCTTCCAGAGAGATTTGTAGGCAAAACAAGGAACAACGAAAAGAATATTTTAAGAGCATTTTTTTGTTTGTGACTTTCTCTTACTTGGAGTTCAGCCACATAATAAGCACTGCTCCCAAACCCACACCATTCCCAATCTCCTGTTGAACTACCACAGACATTTCAATGATAAGCTGTTAATAATTAATGAAGCAAAAAAGAAAATGATGGGTTGCAGATATAAAGCCTCAATTACACCTCGAGTAACCTAAAAAAATCTGATACGTTTATTCCCGTCTCACCTGGACAGGGGTTGTCAGGCCAAAAGCAGAACTTCTCATGTGCTGTTTTCAATCCCTCTTGCAGTGCAGCGACCCTCTCTTTATCTGAAGATAAATTCATATACACACAAATGTAGCAGATTTTAAGAAAAAGGAAATATATCCCCTCAACAGCTTCAACCCAATGAAGGCAAACCAATCACAGGGGGATTAGGAAGGTTCAAATGCCAGATTCTCAGAGCAACAGCGTGAAATCCAGGTTATAGGAACCCTGCTACTCAAAAAATAGCAGAAAGATTAATTAAATTACCAAGGCAGGACATGGATGCGGGACAGTGCAAATGGGCTCAAAATGGACCTCTTCCTAGAGACAGTAATGAATGAGGGATGTTAGGAGAGAGGCAAAAAAATGTATTATGCACAGTGCTTAAACATAGAGGAAGTGGCAAAAGTACTTAAGGCTTTGTACCAGCCCTGACAGATCATACTTGCCAAGAAAGATTTAACAGGCCAGGGATCTTTTCATAGAGTGTTATAGAGTCATACAGCAAAGAAACAGGCCCTCCAACCGACCATGTCTATGCCGACCAACAAACACCAAACTATACTAGCCATTTGTCTGCACTTTGTCCACAACCTACTATACCCTAGTATTTTAAGTGCTTTTGTCAAGAAAGGGTCTTTAAGATTATGAAGTAGTGTAACAAGGTAGAATTGTTTCCAATTGCAGAGGATTCCAGAATTATGAGTCATAAATATTAAAGAGTGACTAGAAAACCAACAAGAAATTCAGAAGAAATTTCATCACACAGAGAGAGGTTGGAATGTGGAACATGCTATCACCAGGACTGGTTCAGGTGATAGCATTGATGAATGTAACAGGAAGCTAGATAAACATGTGACAGAGAAAGGAATAGGACTTTACGCTGACAGATTGCAAGGAGAGCTAGTGTGGAGCATGAACCGGTTGTTCCTGGTTTGTGAACTCTATGGAGTTTGGGAAGAGGACCTGTAAGACATCAGTTGGCAATGCATTGACAAGGAAATCTGATCCAAGTATTCTCTAATCTGCACTTGGCCCGGGCTTTAAACAACAGAGTTAGAAGTCTTCAAGATAGACATAAGCCAGGATGAGGTGTGAAGGAAGGAACAAATTGAGTTTTTAAAAAAACGTTAAAAAAAAAACTTACATCTACTGGCGTCCAGGGTTGGATGCAGAGTAGTGCAGAGGAATGCCTGACAACTGCAACACTTCAGCATGTCACACTCTATGTTGGTCCAACCATATTTCGCACACTGCAAAGGGGAGAGTTCAAACGGCATCCCAGCCCAATTGAATGAGTATCTTTGTCAAAGGAAAACACTCAGAGACCACTCATTCAACATCTGCATGACATTTCCTGTACAAGACGTATTTTTCCCTGTTTCTCTTTGAATAAATGGCCTCAAATATATGCAGAATGGGAGAAGCGCATGGCAATCCTTCCCCCTTGAAGAACTGTTTCCCAACTCACATCTGAAAGGCATGGTTATAACATTGTAGGCAATGTTCCCAGTCCTGGATTTTCCAAGCACAGAAATGCTTTCCTCTTTTATCTATCTTCCTGTTGGTTCTCCTTAATATCTTGAAACCTTTGAGCAAATCACCCTTTAAGCAGCTAAATTCCATGGAATTTAATCTTAAATTTGTATAATCTCCCTCTTAATTTTAACCTTGAAGTCTAGTTATAATTTTTATTAATTTATGCTGCACTCCTTCCAAAACCAATGATTAGGATTAACAGTGTAGAAACAGGTATTTACTGTAACTGGTCTATTGCATGGTTAGGCTTCAAACAAGCCTCCTCCACTCCACCGAACCAAGGGCTCAAGACATACATCACATTTAGGTCAAAGCATTAACACTGCGTAAATACACTTCTTGTCCAATACATCCATCAGCTCAAACTGCTGTCTCACAGCACGAGGGACTCGGGTTTGATTCCACCTCGGGTGACTGTGCAAACACTACAGAGACATTCTTCCCTTGTCTACATGGGTTTCCCCTGGGTGCTTTGGTTTCTGGGCACTGGGCATCCATGACATTCTGTGGGCCATCAGCAGCAACAGAATTGTACTCCACAATCTGCAACTTCATGACCTGGCATATCCCCCATTCTATCATTGCAATTTCAACCCCAGTTCAATGAAGAGTGCAGGAGGGCATGCCAGGACCAGCACCAGGTGCATCTAAAAATTAGATGTCTACCTGGTAAAGCTACAATACAGGATTACTTGAATGCCAAGCAGCATAAGCAACAAGTGATCAACAGAACTATGTGATCCCACAACCAATGAATCAGATCTCAGCTCTGCAGTGCTGTGACATCCAATTGTGAATTCAACAACACAAAGAACTCTCATAGGCACTAATAACCACCAGCACTTTGCAAACATAGAAAGATGGACTCTATAATAATACAATCAGGTGTTCGCACTCCATAATACTTAGCACAGAGATTTTGCTTGCTCACGACTTTGATTTGGTGACAACAGTGAAGGATATTGTGAAAGTTTCAACTCGTGAAAAGAAAGCTTCTTTATTAGCAGAATCACAGGATACTGGTGATCTGGGTAAATCATTGTCATTAGGTGATTCAGGGATACAGCTGATCTGATCACTATTAAAACAAAAGATAACAATCAGTTACCAACACACTGTTGTTCAAGTTTCATTGAAAAGCTCCATTGCTGGTTATTTGACGATCTCAGCAATAACAATAACTTTCGTTTATTTTTTGTGGTCAAGATGACGTAAGTTAGCATCAACTTTGTCTTAGTGGGTGACATTCTTGTCAGTACATTGAGGATTAATGTCCCACTCTTAAGACTTCAACATAGAAAACAGGCTGACGCTGCAGTGCAGTACTAAGAAAGCTCTGCACCTCCGACGGTGATATCTTTTAGAGGTACCTTTAAATCAATGATTTCAATTTTCTTCCCACTGTCACCCATTTCAAGGCTTGAAATTGTTGCGGCACGTCAATGAGACCAGAGAGAGCAGGATCAGGGACAAGGGCTGTACGTTAGTTTGCGTAAGCAGCTTTTACAACTCTGTCAAAGGTGGCCATCCTGTCTCGTAGCTCGTGACGCCACTTCTGGAAGCTCTGCCTTAAACAAAAGGCCATGTCTGGTTCATGCGAGCATAAAAGATCCTACAGCCTTATTTTGTTAAAAAAAAAGGCAGAGTTCTCCTTGCTGGTCAAGAGAACAAAGCAGGGGAAAACCAGACATCACTACAGTACTGTTAAACTGACACTGAATAATTACAATGTTGGATTATGTCCAGAATTACAAACATTACGTGCACAAATCTCTGGAGTGGGTCTCGAACTATAAACGTTTAAATTAGAGGCGAACCTGTTGCATCTCGCGTGGGATCGGAGATCTGACTCCACCACTCTCGAAGACTTTAGTAACTATTAGAAAGACGATTATTATCCTGAATAATTTTTGCGAAACTCAATTCCCTCAAAAGAAATCCAACACGATAGGCAAATAAGACCAGGCCCCATGATGTTCTCAGTCATTCAGGCTCCATATCTGAGAGGGGGCGGTTTCCGCGCAACAACTTCTGTGAAAGAATCAAAACTGAATCAAGCCTCACGACTTACATCTCGGCAATGCTGTCTGACAGTAGCTGCCGCACTTTTTGTGGAGTCTCGGCCACATTTTTGCTGTTAGGCGATGTAAAATCGCCATTGCTACCGGTAGCTGCCATCTTTGACCCGGCAGGTTTCAATGTCCCACGGCTACAATGTGCGATGTACAAATGTTCCGGAGCATAAACTCTAACCACAACGAAATGAACTTGACAGCAAAATTAAAAATCGATACAAATGCATTTGAAGATTTTCTAAAGCAACGAGAGACGTCAAATTAAATATTTTGACTACATTAACTGCTTAGCTCCAAGTTAATGTTTTAATTACACTAAAAAGTAACCGTATGGCGATAAGGTTATTGAATTCCTCATTCGCCAATTTGATGCAGAATTCTTAGGACATTATCTATTTCGTTTCTTTTTCTCTGCCTTTCCGGTGAAGTCGTCTCCATGATTAAGTCACTCTCAAGGGATCAACTGCCGCCCACATTCAGTTGCCAAGGGATCTACAAAAAATTGAACAAAGTAGATTTCATATCAACGAGATGTTCCAAAACGTTTGCATCCAACGTGGTGCTACTGAAGTGTAGTAATTTAAGAAGCGCAGTAACCATCAATAAACTACTATCAATGGCAAGGGGAGAGTGCGCTGAATAATCTACATCTGTGAAATGGATTATGGGAGGAAAATTGCCAGGACAGTATTACTCCCTACTCTTTTGCAAATTAGTACAGAATCTTCCACATAACCGAAGAGGGAGTCGTGGGTCTCTCATCCGAAATACAACACATCCGATACTTCAAAACTAGCACCACCTGCTCCATGCAGTACTGCACTAGAGGTAATATTTGAGTTATTTTTATCATTTTTCCCACTGGGACTTGAACCAACAGAGTTCTGACTCAGAAACAAGAGGACTACCCCTGAGCCATAACTGCTATCATAATTCCCAGCTGTGTGCAACCTGTTGAGCAGCAGCATTGCTGTGAGTAGCACCGGAGAAAGAAAACCATAGGAGCATTATAAAAATAACATTTCTTGTTCATTTTCTTTGAGCATTTTAAGTTATTATGCATTAAAAAAGTAGATAGAAAAAAATGGGTTGCAGTCAGGAATCATGCTATTGATGTGGGAAGATGGTGGTTATAAAGATTGATTTGTTTGATGTCCAGTGATCGGATGGATCAGTTACAGGTATGTAATGAAACTTACAGAAATACATTCAATTGACTTCGCAATCCTACGAGCATCTCAATGACCTGGCTATTATTCATGTTTGAATCTAGGCACTGAAGGTCTATTGAAACTCTTTCAGGAGAAGCAATACAAGTTTACTTTCCAGGCAGAGAGAAGCAGCTCAAGCAGCATCACAGGAGCAGGAAAACTTGACGTTTCGGGCCTAAACCCTTCATCAGAAAAATCAGAAAAAAA
>JAHRHZ010000046.1:15511010-15527960 GCA_024137785.1 Ginglymostoma cirratum
CCTTCATCATTTTCTGATGAAGGGTTTAGGCCCGAAACGTCAAGTTTTCCTGCTCCTGTGATGCTGCTTGACCTGCTGTGTTCATCCAGCCCCATGCTTGTTATCTCGGATTCTCCATCATCTGCAGTACCTTTTATCTCTCATAGAGAAGCAGCTGTTCCCCTTCCCGCCCCCTCCTCGTCATCATTCCTGTCAAGTACTCATATGTCAGCTGTAGCCCTTGTCTTTGCACCAGCAAATCACACAATGTAGAGTAATAGCTCTGTACTATACGGAGAGAGAGCTCTAGTGTCGAAAATGCTCCGATTGGTTTAGATGTTAATCCAAAATCCCGTCTGCCGTCTAAGATGGGAGTAAAGGGTGTCAATTAAGGCACTATGTTGAAGAAGAGCCCTCACCAATATTTATCCCTCAATTAATATCACTACAGGTATTATTGATCTCATTGCTGTTTGTGGGATCTTGCTGTGTGACATTTTGCTGCTGAAGTTTCCTTGGATTACAACAGTGGCAACACTTCGAAGGCACTTCATTGGCTGTGAAGCGCTTTGGGGTTGTCCTGAGGCTACGAAAGGGAGCTGTCTAGACGCAAGTTATTTCTTTACAGGTGCCTAACCGCAACCCTCAAAATCCCCGTTCGTGCAAAGCCACGGGAGATGGTCCAAGACGCAAATCGTTGGCTCCAAGGACAAAGTGAACGATTACATCGGCGCTCGCTTACATCGCCTCTCCGTTAAAGGGGGGGGGGCGGTCGGATCCTTGAAGTGGGCTAACTTGGAGCTCGATTGGTTGTCACTTAATAGGCCCACCTCACAATAAGGTGGGCGGCGATTGGGCGGGCTGGTGAAGAGTAAGTTGGTGATTGGTTGTGGTGGCGGCCTGTTTATGTTGTGCAAGTTGGTGGGGGTGGGGGTGGGGGTGGGGGTGGTGGTTGGGGAGGATGAAGAGTGGGATGTGAGTCGGAGTTTGTCTGTGAGGCAGTGGCGGCGTCTGAGTCTGATCAGCGCCAGGGCACTACTGGCTTAATTTTAATTTAATTTTGAGGCAGGTGGGCGGGAGTAGAGGTGGGGGAGTTTATTTCCCCCGGGTGTCGGGTCGCTCGGCGGCCACTGCCGGGTCCGGCCGCTGTGTGGGGATGTCGGAGCCGCCGCTTCTCAGTCAGTTCGTGAAAATAACCGGGAGGCCGCATGCCGGGCCACCAGGTCAGTGTCCGTTGCAGCTCCAGCCGAAAGCAATTCCCCACCCCGTTATCTAATAATGGGCCACTTGTAGACCGAGAGGTTCCTACATATGACCAATTGGACAATACAACACTTCAGGAATCACATAGTGAAGTCGTAAAGTTCTCTTTTTATTATGCAGTTGTTTCCAGACAATATCAGTAGAATGATAGTTGACGTTTCGACCCGAAACGTCAGCTTTCCTGCTCCCCTGATGCTGCTTGGCCTGCTGTGTTCATCCAGCTCCACACCTTGGCAGTTCCTACTATCTCAGTAGAATGATATCTGGTTATGTATAAGTAACTACAACAAGCCCGCTTCCTCGCCAATATTTGCTTTCCTTCGAGTGGGTACTACATCTAGCCAGCAGCCACTGCGGAGGTATGAAGTTATTTGCCAATAACTTCTTAATCATTGTCTACTTCATAAGTCTAAGTATGATTTGTTGTAAACTAGTCGTGGTCCGAATTAGTTCCGGTTGCATCTACAAACCGCTTTGCATACTTTACGGTCATTGCATTCTCCTTAGCTAGTGGTATGTTAAAAGCGTTCATGCAAATCGAGCCTCAACACGTGCAAATGGCTGCAACTGTCAAGTCAGAATTTGTGCCTGCTCCCCTTCATGTTATCTGGATACTAAGGCAGACTATATGTTATAAAGGTTGAGTTAATGCCTATAAATCTAACCATTTAGAATGTCCTTGTGGTTAGATTCTTTTATGATAAACTTCTTACATTTAAGCCGTCTATAAATAGCTAACTTGTATATAGATTCTAGATGTTCATTCAGAAGTGGACTGCAACTGGACAGTCAATAACCATCATTATTTTGGTAAATATATCACATTGAAAATGAATAGCAATTGCAGACATCTTGCTGCAATTAAATCAGACTTTGGTAAGATTGTAACTGGAGTGCTGTGTACAATTTGGTCACTTTTTAGCCAAGGAAGGATTATGTTTTGTTGGAGGCAGTACAGAGAATGCAAGGTTGATTTCAAGAAAACAGGTTTAGTCAATTATTAGAGATAAAAGGTGCTGGAGAATCTGAGATTCAATTATTAGGGAACTTTCCAATGAAGAGATGCTGAGTAAATTGGACCTATATTCTTTGGAATTTAGAAATCATCTCATTGAAACTTATAAAGTTCTGAAAGAGTTTGACAGTGCTGACCATGACTGTCGTAATACCTGGCCAAAAAAAGGGGTGGCTGTTTGAGAATAAGTGGTTGGCTATTTGTAACTAAGATGAGAAATTTCTTCACTCAAAGGGTTGTGAATCTCTGCCTCAGAAGGTTGTGGAGCTGCATCACTGAATATATTCAAAACTGCAATAAGGAGATTTTGACTCCTGAATTGAGGAATATAGTGAGCAAGCATGAAGGAAGAATTGTAACAGAAGATCTTATTGAATGGTGAAACAGGTTCAAAGGGTTGTAAGATTTCCTCTTGATCTGATTTTTGGGCTTTATTGTGAAGTTATAAGTAGGATAATCAGAATTATGACAGCACAACCTGACAGTGTCTTATGTTTCTCGTGTAGTGGAAAAAGTTTACAGTAGAAGGGGTTACAATTACCACTTGAGCATGCAGTGGAAAAAGAGAAAAAATGGACAAGTCCCTGAGGAAATCTGAAGTTTAAGTGGAGATTTAACTGGCAGATTTAGGACTCAAGACACTGAATATGTAGTGGCTAAACAATCAACAGTGGAAGTGAGGGTTGAGTGTTAAGTGTTGCAGAGGCAGGAGAAAATCACTAAGCTAAACCATGACATGATTTGAAAATAACAATAAGAACTTAGAATGAAAACTGATGTGGCATTATTAGAGGAACACAGCAGGCCAGGCAGCATCAGAGGAGCAAGAAAGTTGATTTTCGGTTTTCTGAAGAAGGGTCCTGATCTGAAACGTCAACTTGCCTGCTTCTCTGATGCAACCTGGCCTGCTGTGTACCTCCAGCTCCACCCTGTGTTATTTCTGACTCTAGCATCTGCACTTCTTTCTGTCTGTGGCATAATTGGTTTAGGCAAAGATGGCTAATGGGAATATGAAACTTGGACTGTAGGAATCCTACAGCACAGAAGGAGTCCATTTGGCCCTTTGTTTTTTTACTGCTTCTGACAGTTTAGAAGATCTATTTTGTTCCAACCCTTGGCTCTTTTATCATTGACCTGAAAATTCCCTATTTTAAATGTTCAATTCTATTTCAAAAGTTACTATTGAATCTGGTTCCACTGTCCTTTCAGGAAGGATAGTCCAAATCACAAGGTTTTTGAAAAAAATCTCATTCTTAGCTCTTCTGCCAATTTTATTAAATATGTGCACTCTGGTTGCTGATTGACCTGCCAGAGATAATAGATTCCCCTATTTACTATACCAAAACCCTATATAGATTTGAACCCCTCTACTTATCAACTTAGATAAAGGGTACGTGTATGAAATATATTACTAAATACTTAGTTATACATAGACCTTGTGCAAGTCTGTAATGTTACAAGTAGTGATCTTGGCATGCTGTCCTATTTCCTGTAACACTTTTCACAGTCTATTTGTTGATAATGTGCTTTTGTTATAAAAGTGAAAACTCTTACGCTATAGGCAATTGTACAAGACATTTGCAAGTATTCACTTAAATCTTCCATATAAAGTCATAGAGGTTTACAGCATGGAGTAGGCCCATCGGTCTAACTTGTCCATGCTGCACAGTTTTCACCGTTAAACTAGTCCAATTTGTCTGTGTTTGGTCCATATCCCTCCACACCTTTCCCATCCAAGTACCTGTCCAAACGTTTCTTAAATTGCACTTGCCACCACCTCTACCTCTGTCAGCCCATTTCTGACACTGACCACCCTCGCTGGGGGGGAAGAAACTACCTCTGTAGATACTTTTGTATCTCTCGCCTCTCATTTTAAACTTATGCCCTCTAGTTTTAGACTCCCCTACCGTGGGAAAAAGCTACCTGCTGTGTTCATCCAGCCCCATGCTTGTTATCTCTGTTGGGTATCTACCTTACCAATGCCTCATGATTTTACAGACTTCTACAAGGTCACCCCAATATGTTGTATTTCCTATCTTGTCTGTCACATGCTACATAAACTTACTTGAGTCATATTGGAAGAGGTCAGAATAAAGAAATTGTTGCCATTTGGAACGTTATTGTAGACCCTCCAACAATAAAAAATGTTATAGCCACGGTGTCTGCATGCTCTTAATTGACTTGTGTAAAGTAACCAGTGTTCATGTAATTTCTGTAACCAAGCTATAGACGCTAATGAATGTTATTAAACAATGGTGAATTCACGTATGGTTAATGAATGACAAAACTTTCCATGCTACTGTTCATTTGAATGTGTTTTGCAGAACATACTCTGTCCAGGATGCCATAGGACATTTAGCATTATATGTATCTTTCTGAATTCAGCAATGAAACATGTGAAAACTCTTAAATCATTAGAAAAGTTGCACAAAAGGGAGCTCTTTCATTCTTTTTTTCTTTCTTGCATGCCCCTGCTTGCACTTTTACCATATTAACTCACTGTCAGCTGCTTTTATGCACCAAAATAGGTCACGTTCTGCCTTTTCGTTGAGTGCGTCCACCCAAGTATATAAACAGTAATGGATTCAACAGCAAGCCTATAGTACGCCACTCATTATTTCTTTCTTGTTGCACTGAGCAACTCTACCGAGCACCTGCTACTTCCTAACCATCACTCAGTTTCTTATGCAGGCTTGTGTTGATGCAAGCTTTACTTTTGAGACTACTTCCTTTTATTTTTTTTGTCCCTTTCCTGAATCAACTAAGGTTATTTACTTTGCAGCACTTCACTACATTAACGGTGGTACACTTTTCACAGGAGGTGTTTTATAATGACATTTGATACTGAGCTGCATAAGGAGATGGTAAGAAAGGTGTCCAAAAGCTTGTTCAAAGAGAGGTTTTATAGATCATCTTAAAGGAGGACACAGAGGTCAAGATACTCAGAGGTTCAGTGAAGAAACTTCAGATCTTGGGATCCAGGAAGTTGAAAGCATCACTGCCAGTTGCAGAGCAATTAAAAGTAGAGATTTGTAAGAGATTGTAGTTGCAGGAGTGCAGCAATCTTGGAGTTATGTAGATGTGGCAGAACACAGTAAAATCGTTTCTTCTATTCCTTTACCTCCAGTATATAACCAATTCCCTCTAATCATGATCCTGTCGAGCCTTAAAATTCAATTGTGGTAAAGCATTCTGCATTTTTTTTTTTCTATTCATTTAATGAATGTGGGCATTAGTGCCAAGATCAGTGTTAATTGCATTTGAGAAGGAGTTGATGAACTGTCACCTTGAATTAAAATAAATGACTAGTGAGGCTGTTTCAGAAAGAAGTTAAGATACAGCTACATAGCTGGAGTCACATAGGCCAGATTGTTTTGTCCTTACCTAATCTCTTTCCTAAAGAGCATTAGTAAAACAGATGCATTTTAATGAGCATATAGTCATTTCACGATAAATGTTACTGTTACTAATACTAACTTTATTTGTTGCAGATTTATTTAATTAATTGAATATACATTCCTCAGTTGAGATGGTGGTACTTGATCACCTGTCTCTAACACAAGTCCAATTTGCTAACCACTATGCTTGAGCCTACTGATATCCCTGTATGAACAGATTTTTGACTTTTTTTTTCTTAGTTTATCTACAGATACAGTCTATGCCTTTTTTTTAATTCACTCATCACTCATGGTGTGGGCATCACTGGCTAGGCTAGCATTTATTACCCAACCTGACATATCCTTGTGAAAATGGTGATAAGCTGCCTTCTTGAATTGTTGCAATCCATGTGTATTGGGTACACCCCCATGCTATTATGGAGGGAACTTGAGGATTTTGACCCAATGATAGTGAAGGAATCAGTGTATATTTGCAAGTCATGATGGTGAGTGGCATGATGGTAATATAGAAACAGAGAAAGTAGGAGTAGGCCATTCAGCCCTTACAACCTGCTCTGCCATGCAGTATGATCATGGCTGATCATCCAACTCAGAAACATGTTCAAAAACAGGAGTTGCTGGAAAAGCTCAGCAGGTCTAGCAGCATCTGTGAAGAAAAAAAATCAGTTAACGTTTTGGGTCCTGTGACCCTTCCTCAGAAACCTGTTCCTGCTTTCTCCCCATATCCTTTTGAATTGTCCTGTGGCAGAGAATTCCACAGGCTTACTGCTCCCTTGGTGAAGAAATTCCTCCTCCTCCTCAGTCCTAAATGACCTACCCCATATCTTTAGGCTGTGACCTTTGGTTCTGGACTTCCCAGTCATCATGAAGATCCTTCCTACCTTTACCCTGTCTTGTCCTGATAGAGGTTCCTATGCATTACCCCTGTATTCTTGTAGATATCAGTGAATGTAGTCCTAACCAATCCAATCTGTCTTAATATGTCAGAACTGCCATCCCAGGAATCAGTCTGATTGTGGGTGCTAGTGTTTGAGTATCTGCTACCCTTCTAGATGGAAATGCTCATAGATTTGGAAGGTGCCATCTAAGGAGCTTTGGTGAATTTCTGCTATGCATCTTGTAGATGGTATACACTGTTGCTACTGAGCATTAGTAGTGGATGTGGTGCCAATCAAACAGACTGCTTTGTGTTGGATGGTGTCAAGCTTCTTGAGTGTTGGAGTTGCGTCACCCAGGAGAGTATTCTATCATGCTCCTGACTTGTGTCTTTTGGACAGGCTTTGTGGAGTTACAAAGCGAGTTTCTCATTACAGGATTCCTAGCTTTTGGCCTGCTCCTGTAGCTACTGTACTTATACGGCTAATCCAGTTCAGTTTCTGGTCAACAGTAACCCCAAGGATGTTAGTGGGAGAATTTGGTGCAAGTAGTGCCGTTGAATGTTGAGGGATGACTGTTAGTTTGTCTCTTATTGAAGATGGAAATTGCTTGGCATTCGTGTGGCGTGGTTGTTATTTCCTGCTTTTGAGCCCCAGCCTAGATGTTGTTCAGTCTTGGTCCATTTAGACATGGGCTGCATCTGCATCTGTATCTGAGGAGATACGAATGGTATGGAATATTGCTGTCATTGGCGAACGTGCTCACTTCAGACTTTATGGAGAGAAGGTCGTTGATGAAGCAATTGAAAATGGTTGGCCGAGGACATTATTTGTTAGCACTGTTGACAAACTCTTTCCATCATTTTATTGATCAGATGGTAATTGGCTGTGTTGGATTTGTCCTGCTTTTTGTGTACAAGGCATACCTGGCAATTGTCTATACTGCCGGATGGGGGCAGTGTTGTAGCCATACTGAAACTGCTTGGTTAAGGATGTGGCAAATTCTGGAGCAGAAGTCTTCAGTGCTATTGCTGAAATGGTATCAGGGCCCACAGCCTTTGAAATATCAAGTGTCTTCAGCCTGATCTTCTTCTTCTGGGATGAATTGAGTGTGCAGGTTCACTTAAAAAAAAAACAGTCTGACTCTGACTCTGGCAAAATCTTGTTTCTCAATCTCTCTTCTTCTGCCCCGTTAAGAAAATGCAGGGGTCCGTTAGCTTGGTTGACTGGACTGCTGGTCTGCAATGCAGAGTGATGCCACCAGGGTGGGTTCAATTCCAGCACTGGCTGAGGTTACCATGATGGACTCTCCTGGTGACCGTCAGGTTAAACCACCACCAATCGTTTCTCTCTGACAGAGCAGCCCTGTGGTCTGGTAAGATTATGGTGACTTCACCTTTTTATCTTTAAGAGAAACTTAAAATGCTGGTGTCAAGTTCCTTCTGGTATCAAATCAAAATATTTCAAGGAAATTGGTCTGCTGAAATTAATTTTATGGTATGGCAAAGGTCTAAAGCATTTCCCAAAATGGTCATGATCCACTGGATGAAGTCACAACACCAAAGTGTAAGCAGGCATTTGTAGAAGTGAGCAAACATGCTGCAGTAGCCACACCCAACAGGTGGCCATTCCAAGAGTTGTCAACATACTGATCATTTGGTTGTTAAGTGGAGTATTACAGATCAGATATGTTCTGAAATGTGCTGTCCAATCTCCAGCCTCCTGTAATCCTATCAGGTCCCAAGTAGCTCAAGTGAAGTACGTGTCAGTCTTCCAGTACAATGGCCCTTTTGACACAGGTTTCTTAATTTTAAAAACAAAATTCCAGTGACATTAGATTAACTCTATTCCTAACATGAATGCAGTTACTGGGTATGCATTTTAACTCCAGTGTAGTGAAATCCAGTTCTGCTACAGCCACCCCATCAATACTTCATACTTGTTTCTCCAAACTTAATTTTCCTCTTCAGGGTTTTCACCAGAGTAGTACTGTAACTGCTTGCAAGGTGTCTTTATGGATTATATGTGATCTACAAACTAGTGCTTACCGTCCAGTCCAGATATCATGCCGCTGTGCATCATTTCTAGGATTGTAGTCAGTAGTTAAGGACGTTCGATTTTATTGAAAGGTGTTGTTAAGAGGAAATGTCAGTTTTTTGGAAAAGCTTTCCATTAATGGATAGCAATTTTAGATGTACCACTTTCACATTTGTGTAGGGTTATACTAGTATATTGGTTATGGTATTGGACTTCAGTCAAATCTTGGGCAAACAATCTGGAAAGACAGAAAAGAAATTGTGAAATCAAGTCCTAATGGGCATTCTTAGAAATTTAATTTGATTTTTAATAACTTAAAAATTAGAGAAAACTAGTTTCAGTAAAATGACTATTATTACAGTCCACTAATCCCTTTCGGAAGAGAATCTACTCTTGTTGCTTTTAGCCTATATATGACTCCAGATCCACACTCTTAATTGCCTTCTAAAATGACCCAGCAAAACCACACAAGTAGGGTGTTCACGAAGACTGGTTTGTCTGCTATTTGAAATGCTATATGTTAGGAGCAAGTGGAAAGAAGTAAATGTCCTCCAGAGAATTGATGCAGTATATTGAGTTTTGTCCCCTGAAGCCCTTAATGGGATAAGATGGAAAAACAGTTATGACCTTTTCATTCAATTCTAATTATTTTTTCCTGTTATGATTTTGGTCCAAGGATAGACTTCCTGTCTTGCTTCTGATCAGCAAGTTTACATGCTGTGGGAAGAGAGTGTGTTAACCATCAGTGGTTATAAAGCTTTGGTTTCTGCTGATGGATAAGGGCAAAGGAAATTGATAGCACCCTGGATTGATGAGTGTCTAGCTGTACAATTCGTTCCATAAAGTACTTATGCTTAACACAAAAGTGATTCTGAGAAGAGCTTCTGTTTGTAATTGTTAGGATTTTAAGCATTTATTTTAAAAAGCCTTTGAAATCACTTGCCATCTCAGACCTTTACACAACACCAGATTTGTGAATGACATGGTGTTTGGCAAGTGCATTCTTGGGAGAAACTTTCTCCTTTTATTAAATGTTTCTTAATGTGGCAGTGGGAGCTAAGAAGGCAGAACTTGCTCAGCCCTTCAGCTGGTACATATGGTCTGACGGTCAAAAACTATCGAATGGAAGATGCAAGGTTAAGACTGCTATCGTGCAGATGTTTGTGTGAATGATCCTATGATGTTGTGCTGGTTCCTGTTTCCTTCAAAAAAAAAGAATAAATTTTATACTTTATGTAATTCTTTTGCATCCTTCATGCCTCCCAAAATGTTTACTGTCAATTAGTCACTTTAAAGTGTAGTCGCTATTGTAACGCAGGAAATGAAGCAGCTAACTTAAAAACAGCATGGCCCTACAAACAAATGAAACAATGGATTTTTAAAAAAAGTTAGGGATAAATGTTTGCCAAGACGCTGCGAACTCCTCTGCTCCTTGAATCGTGCCATAGAACCTTTTACGTCCACCTGAGAGATTTGATGGGCATTTGTTTCAAGTATAATCTGAAAGACATCATCTCCCACAGTGCTGACCCTGACACTGAGATGTCAGTCCCTAGTATTGGTTGACGGTGTTAAGACATGGAAACAGACAGCCAAATCAATTCAGCCTCACCTGTATTTGCAACACGGTTAAATTAAAATATTCAATAACCCTCAAAGTTACCCCGAGTCTCCTAACCCGGTTTCTTGGATAACCAATACAAGAGACCAACTTTTATAGCATAACCAAAATAATTAGCAACTTGTTAATGTTTAGCAGAGCAACATTTTAAGCAGCAGGTAATCTTAATTAATGTCTATGATATAAACCCAGCCTTTTTAATTCTAGCCCCCGTCTCATAAAGACAGACAGACAGTTAAGAGATAAAACAAAAGGAAAATGAGATGTAACTGGCCAGTTTTCTTAAGCTGTTTCCACAATGGGATTGTATCTTGCTTTGTTTCTGAAGACATTGATCAATGCAATAATCCTGTAGGCTCCGAGGGAATATCCATTTAATTCTTATTGGAAGGTTGGATAATAGAATCTGTTATAAGTTGATAATGGGAGGATGACTAGGGAGTAATCAAAACTCTGTTGTAGCTTTGACAGCCACAATCCTCCTGATAAGACACAGTTCATACCTAATTTGAAGTTTGGTTTCTGTTTTCTCCAACACTTGCTTTGTTAGACGGGCAGCTGTTAACATTCAAACACCTGCTATATATTTGAGAATAATGCCTGTCTAGAGTTGAAATGTTCATTGAGTACTTTGAACAAAACTCAACCTACAGTTATTTTCCAGGCCTAAGCTCATTAAACAAACTTCAGTTTGTTCTCTTTTCTTAAAAAAAAAAGTAAGCTGCTGCTCACAGTGCAAAAGGTCACCTTCAGCTCTTGGCTCATAGCTAAGATGATTTTAAAAAACTCAAGTGAGCTATCTAGCACCAGTCAGTGCATCATGGTTAGTCTTCATCTCAGTTAGGAAAACATTTAGGTTCTTGATCACTGTTCAGTGACCCCCACTTGAAGCACATGCATGTAAAATTGTGCAAAGCTTCAGTGGGCACTGTAGTTGGTTCAACACTTGGTGGCTTGGCACACACCTGGAAACTACCACTTGATACTGTACTTGGTATAGCAAGCATTGATGAAATTGGAAGAGAATGAAAAGGATGGGGGGAGGAAAGGTAATAACTTTCTTTTGTCCTAAAGGAAAAGGGCTTTGTCCATGCTGAAAGGCCAGTGCATATTTTGGGGCTTACAGGTACTTAAAAGATCAATGTTACCACTGTGGTTAGTGGCAAAAGCGGTACTCCCCACTAACCTTGAAGAAAATGTCCACATTGACCTAATCTAATGTTTTCAATTCTAATAGATCCTGTTTTTGCTGGAGCCTTGTTTGCCAATGCTTTATCAATGTTTTGAGTATTTGTAAGCAGCATTCTACTGTTTCTGCAATGCTTTCAAAAATGCATGTTTGTAAAATGAATTTTAAAAAGGATTAGTGAAAGATTACAAAGCTCATGTGAATTTCATTATGTCAATTAGAATCTGTGTAAATGATAAGAGTGTTTGTGGAACAGTGGTGGCATCCATACCTCTGAGCCAGGAGGCCCAGATTCAAGTCCCATCTGCTCCAGAGGTGTGTCATAATGTCTTTGTTCAGATATTTTCTAACCAACCCATTCAATGAACAAATGTATTGATGGATTTCTTAGTGAATCAATATTTCTTGTTTTGAGATGGTATAACCGGATACTACCTGAATTTATGCCTAGTGATTTAACAACAGTCCTCATTTTCTTTCATTTTTGTTTCAGTTGACCAACAGCAAGTATCCTATCAGTTTGTATAAACAGAACATTTCAGTAGTGCAGAAAAAGTCTCTTCAGGCCACACTCCTAATGTTGTGTCTGTGTATTTTTTTTCAATTTTTTTTTTTTCAATTTCCAACAGCAGTGATTTGTCCTGATTTTCTTAATTTCATGTGACAGATCATAGGTTTCTGCAGTTCAAAAAGAGGCCATTTAGTCCATTATACTTGGTCCCTCTTTGGACAGGCTATCCATATAGTCCACCCACTCTTGCTCTTGACTTAACCTTGCAATTTTTTCCCCATGAAACATTTATCCAAATATATTTCAAATTATTGAATCGGCTTCTATAATCCTTTTTAAGTAGTACATTCCAGATTGCACCAGCTTACTGCCTAAGTTTCATTCCCTCATATTTCCTATGGTTCTTTGGTCAATCACTAAACTTGTGTTCTGTGGTTACTGCTGCTACCAACACTGGAAATAGTTTATCTTTTATTTGCTGTATAAAAATGTGTGTAGACTGACAGAAAGGAGCAGTGTGGTATGTTTATTTTTTGCTTTTGGACAGGAGTAAAGTCCGTTTTAAGTTTAAATTGGGGGTTCTTCGCCCCCTTCATGGCTGAAGGAAAGTATAGCCTAAGGTTCCTCTCTTTTCTTTATGTGATTTGACCCCATTTTGTTTGAGTTGCTGTTCATGACTGACTCATTGCTGGTAATTGTGGTGACAGGCTCTAAGAAGAAGGTCAGATGGTTTCCCGTTAGGAGACTCTTCGCCCAACCCTGCCCCAGTCTCAGGATCCCTTACAGGTTTTTAAAGACAGGTGGGTGGACTGACAGATCTCGGTGTGTAGTTTCTGAGACTTTATCTTCTGTCAATCCACTTTTTCTTCCTCTTCCTTTTTATACTTCTCTCTTGCTCCTGAAAGGTTTTGCAACACTTTTTCACCCATAAGTAAAAGCCCTGCATAATGGATTTAAATGCAAGTGAAAGTCCTTTGATTCTGCTTCGTGATGAGATCCAACCCTGCTCCCCTCTAAGCAACCTTGCCAGACAGCACTCTATAAATGTATCAATGCTTGCCATTACCATTTAGATAGTGCTTTCTAGAACTTTGATAAAGGTTTTGGAGTAATTGACCCTATAATGATGGAGTAACAAAACTGAATTGTAGTTGGAAACAGTCTGGTAATTGATAATGGAACCTTTTTGCTGCTACCTGAAAGAGTACAATTTCCAGTCCAAGGTTGCTGTTTTTTTTTCTTTGACGGTGCTGCACTGTCTAAGATTGACGTCTAAATTACAACCACTTTGTTGCCCTATGAGTCTGTAACCAACAGTAGTCATTTATAATCAGCCCTGAAAAAACACAAGTTCTCATCTTTCATTTAAAATCTCTCATTGAAAAATTGCTGTTTGGAGGGGAAAAATAAAGTCATTAAATCCAAAATGTTCATGTCACAATTCCACCAGCTTCCACCGTCTTCTTTGTTCTCCAGAAACTTATCTAATTGACCCATGGGCCATTTTATAAGCTACTTCAATACTCATTCTTTCAGGCTGTTTTCACAACGTTTATATTATGGGGTGTAAGTCTACCTGACTTCTCTTTTTGCTCCTTGTTTCCTTGATTTTAAACACGTTGTCTAGTGATTTGAATGTTTCAACTCTTGATAATTTTACTCCAGCAATTCCTCAGATTATCAATGCCTGTTGTTTGGTAAGGATGTGTGGTTAAAGAGCAAAACTTCTGTAGTGAAACTAGTTGGACTTATGTTGATACTTAATGGGAAGCTAAGCATTAATTATGTGTACCAGACCAAATGAGCATCTTCACTTTCTGATGGTAAGGATTCCCTCAATCACTAAGTATTTTTAGCCAGCTGAGCGGTACAAACCAGGATAGCCCAATTTTCATTCACTGGTAATTGATTATCTCAGTCAGGGTGGCATCAGGAGCATGAAATCAGCTTCTAAGTCCCCAGATTAGCAGTTAGTGTTCCATCTTTTAGTCCCCATTGCAGTCTTTCCCTACTATGTGTTTGCATTGTGTAGATATTGGTTGAGGATATGATCCATTATGGTACTTCAACAGATAAATGGTCACCTGGATAAAGTACCTCTTAAGGAGCCATTCTCAATCCCAGAGTTCGTAATTTCTGGGTAGGATGGAGAGAACAAACATTGAGAAAAGAAGATGGAAGTGAAATGTAAAGTGAAGGTAGAGCTCTTGATTGGGAAAAGCTGGTGTTGTTCTTCTTGGAGAAGAGAAATTGGACAGGAGATTTGATAATCCTTGAGGTTTGGGTAGAGTAGATAGAGAGAAACTAATCCTATTGGTTAAAAGGTTAAGTATAAGAGGACACCGATTCAAAGTGATTTTCAAAAGAACCAGAGGTAATATGAAGAAAACCTTCATGCGCATCTAGTTGTTAGGATCTGGAATACACTTCCTGAGTGCAGCAGAGGTGGATTTGATCATTCTTTTTAAAAGAGAATTGGATAATGATCTGAGGGATTTGCAGGGTTTTGAGGAAAAGACTGCACATTGGTACTAGGTGAGTTGATTTGCAGAGACCCAGTGCCCACATGACAGGCTGAATAGCCTCCCTCTGTGCTGTAACTATTCCAACCAGTGAGTAAAGTTGAAGCTAATCGCAGTATGCCTAGCACTGTTCCAGCTCAGATTAATCTATCAGCCAGATAAACGGGTAAAATGTTGTCGATTCTGGAAGTCCTGAACAAAAGTAGGAAGCATTAACCTCTTGAAGAGATCAACCTTAAAGTTTCGGACTCTTACACCCCTGCATGAGATTAGTTCACATGAGTTTGTTCCACTTTTCCTCAGTCCATTTTATATACCCTGTTACGATCTAGTTTTAAAACGTCTGTGACATACTATGTCCATTCTTCCTGGCTTTTCCTGCACTTTTTTCTAACTTAACTATTTTGTACATTGATCAATTGTCATAAAGTAACTGGAAATTAGAGGTGGTACATTCAAACCTAAGGGTGCACATACTGCCCTCCAGTCGATAAGCAAAGTCCAAAGTTATATTTGGTTCCTTCATAATAAGTTACAGTTATGCTTTGTGATCTTTAGATGCTTTTCTGTTGCTGTTCATATTTGCTTGCTATTGGCGTAAACATTGCTGTTACCATATGGTAATGAGTAAAAGGTTATGTAATACTATCTTACTCTATAGATCACTGATCTGTCTGTTTGTTTTTTTTAAAGCTGGGGATCCCAGGGTTATCCCTGTAATTGCAACAGTTCCAAGCAAGGACGTTGCATTTTGTAAGACATTCCCTAGGGGTGTAATTGATTTACATAGTCCAGCATATGCACCCACAACTTGCATCTCTACTTTTCATTAGAATCCCTACAGTGTGGAAACAGGCCCTTCGGCCCAACAAGTCCACACCGACCCTTGGAGCATCCCACCCAGACCCATCCCCCTATAACCCACACACCCCTGAACACTATGGGCAATTTAGCATGGCCAATCCACCTAGCCTGCACATCTTTTGGACTGTGGGAGGAAACCGGAGCATCCAGAGGAAACCCACGCAGACACGGGGAGAATGTCCAAACTCCACACAGACAGTCACCTGAGGCTGGAATCGAACCTGGGTCCCTGGCACTGTGCGGCTGCAGTGCTAACCACTGAGCCACCGTGCCGCCCTTTTAGTGAAAATTGTAGTCAGCTGCTGCAATAAAATGAGCCACTTCTGATCGAACAGAAGTCATTCAAAATAAAGGTGAAAGTTTTCATCAACATCACTTGCAGGTACTGATTTGAGGGTTTTCACTTCCCTTAATGTCTGACTACCCATTTCAAATATGTCAAATGGGTCAATGCCACTGAAATTTCCCAACCGTTGGTCTAACCAATCCACCACCTATCCTTCAACATCTAATTCTAACAATATAATCCTAACGCTCCATCGTATGTTTGTCCACATTTCTTTAAACACCGTTCACTTCAATTACTTGCTGTAGGACCAAATGTCATGTTCGCGCCACACTCTCTGCATAAAGAGGTTTCTTCAGATCCCTATTTCATTTTTTGGTGAATGTTCTACGTAGATGACCTCTAGTTAGTTTTTTTTTTCCTTCCTTTCACAAGTGGAAGCCACTCACTGACTATCAGAAGCTTTGTGATTTTTTTTTTTTTAATATCTGACTCCCCTCAGCCTTCAAGAGAAAAAAGATCTAGCCTGTTTATCCTTTCCTGATTCCTGCATTTCTGATATCATATTTAGAAATAATTTTTTATCCTCATGCTTCTGTGTTTTTTTTTGTAACATGGTAACTGCAGCTGGCTAATCTTCTTCCACTTTCCTTTCCAGGCTTCACTTCTCCACCTGCTCGAAGTGGACATCGTTGTGTTGCTGATAATTCAAGCCTTTATGTGTTTGGAGGTTATAACCCTGACTACGAGGAGTCAGGAGGACCGGGTAATGAAGACTATCCACTTTTCCGTGAACTCTGGCGATACCATTTTGCTTCTGGCACCTGGCAGCAAGTGGGTACAGAGGGGTTCATGCCCAGGGAACTTGCATCTATGTCAGGTATATGTGATGCCACTTCTCATTTATTTTCCATTACTACCAAATAAAGTTATTTTTTCTTTGCTAGCATTGTCGCTCTGCAGCATATGATGGTCAGAAGAGTGAAACATTTTGGGTTCTATCTGTTGGAGCTACTTTGGAGCTTGGCATCTGGTTGAAAAAGTGTGTTGGGTTAATAATATCCCTGTTCCTGCACTCACTATGTTGATACTTCATTTGTCCATCAGTTTCACACATCTGGAATGTAGGAACCAACTGATTAAAATAGCCTTAACTCCACCTCCTTCCCTCACCCCTTGCTCTGCAAGCACAGGCTCCCCTGGGAACTATACAGAGGGTGACTAAGCCCTATGTTCTGAAGACAAGGCAGTCTTTACTTTCTGTCCCATTTAGTTTGAAGTTTTAGTATCTTTGGAATTGCATGACCAATTTTAAGTTTAAAAAGCTGAGATAACAAGGTGTGGAGCTGGATGAACACAGCAGGCCAAGCAGCATCATAGGAGCAGGAAA
>JAHRHZ010000046.1:15528360-15589561 GCA_024137785.1 Ginglymostoma cirratum
TATGATGCTGCTTGGCCTGCTGTGTTCATCCAGCTCCACACCTTGTTGTCTCGGATTTTCCAGCATCTGCAGTTCCTATTATCTCTAAGTAAAAAGCTGGCCTTTTTTTTACTTTTTTTTTGAAAAAAGCAATATTCCCCCCTCATCATGTTTTGTTTCTCTGCTAGGGGTTGGAGCTAGATAAATCAGCATTATATCAAAACTGCATAATGGTGTAATGTGTGCAAACGGCAGAACTGGAGACAAATACAGAACTATTGAGAGAAATCCTGAACAAGAGAATTGGTTGGTGGGCGGGTGGAGTGAAAGAGTTACATGCCACTGTGAATGGTGGTTTTTGTAGTGAGATGCCATTTTTTTAACAAGCAAATAGAGAACGTTGGATACAAGGCCAAGGGAAATTGTATTTGCACACAAGCCAACACTTTTTTTCTGTCTGGTGTATTGGGACAAAAGTTTACAGTGGCACATATGCAAGAGGCTGAGATAGAACCCGGACACTTGGTATAAATGGGCTATCAAAATTGCATGGTACACGCAAGTCTCCTTTCCCTGTAAGATAATTACTTTTGTGATTGTCTAGTTTCAAGTGTAGGTCGTGCTGACAACACTCTGCAATTGTAACATTTCTTACTGTTGCCAATTAATGGAATCTTTTGTTCTGTGAAGTTGTGTACAGTTTTATTTGTGGCTTCAATGTTGCAATTTAGTGCAGCAATGCTGATCAAACAAAAAATCTTTCCTTTTTCCTTTCAGTTGTTTTACATGGTAATAACTTGCTGGTATTTGGAGGCACTGGTGTGCCTTTCGGTGAGAGCAGTGGGAATGATGTCCATGTGTGCAACATTAATTATAAGCGATGGGCACTACTCAACTGTCGAGGGAAGAAACCCAACCGCATATATGGGCAGGTCAGTGAGACTCTGGCTCTCTGAATCAATGGGGGGACAACTCAGCATGAAACAGTGATACTTCTTTGCTTCTTCCCTCCATCGACCCTTCAACACTATCGCAGCACCCCCAAAAGCCTACGCATTCTCTCTCTCTTCTTCCCCACCCCCCACCCCCACTTCGTGGCTAATGACATCCCAAAGAAGAAGCGCAACATTGAGTGTTTTCCCCTTCTCCCTCTGTCGTTTGTTTGTTTTTTATTCCCCCCCCTAACTTTTTTTCCTTATCTGAAGATATTAGTTCATTGCTAGAATCTGGGATGGATGGATGGATATCAGCCCTGGTATCTCTCGGCAATTTATCAGCTGCACCCAATACTTTTCCCACCCAATACTGATTACACTGCCAAAATTCCACGGGGTTTTCAGAGTAATTTGGGATATCTGGTCAGTGTGGATGAGTTGGACTGGAGTCTGTTTTGGTGCTGTACAGCTCTATAACTATACCAGTAGAACTTGAATTGCAGCCTACTTGAGATTAGTTATCTTTCTTTGCAAACTGGGAATCAAACATCACACCAACCTAGTCTGGATGGTTCAGCTGCTTTGTTAGGCTCTGAGTTGGTTCCTTATGAAGCAGCCTATATGCTCTTGCCCACAAAATTCAGTGTAACTACAAGTCTAGGTAGTGAGGTGATTTGACAGTAAAAAGCACTGCTTGGGATCCCTCTCCTGTCCACGTAAGCATATTCCAGCAAGTGACCTGCCTGTAACACTAAGACCCATTACTGTACCCTATTTGAGTTCCATAATGTGTCACAGACCAAGGATGAAACTTCATTATCTTGAAACATGTGATGCAGTATGATGCTTCTGCTTTAAACAGTTTCTGTGGTGTCAGCATTTTAAAAATGATTCTTTTAATTAATGGTAGAGTTAGTTATTTCAATGAAAGTATTTCCAGCTGGACCTGACCCAGATTCCACTTCGCCAGGGAGCTGGTGTGCAGGAAAACTGTACTTGGACCAAACAAGTGATTTGAATCAAAATCAGTGAGTGGTGAGCTGAATGTTTTTATCATCACTGCTTATAAGACAGAGGCAAAATCCTTTGAGTTTGTTTTGAATTTTGTTTCTTTTTCTCTGTGCTGGCATGCTTGCCAGCCTGCCCTTCACATCCATTCCCTCAGTTCCATGTTGCCTAGTATTTTCTATATTTTCTTAAAAGTTCTTCAATAACCTAATTTCTGTCCATGTTTCCGAAATGTTTTTGTTCCATTAGGGATATGTACTTTTTTTTAAAGTTACTTTAACTTTCAATTTTGAATATTGGTTTTGTTGCCCTTCAGTTATAAATGCTCTATATATTACTCAGTCTTGGTTTGAGTCGGATGACTGGTTTGGCACAGTGAAATATATCTTGACAGTGATGAGGCAGTTGGAAGCATGATTTGTTTTTGCTTTCCTACGCTACAACCACTTGTAACATTTCTGAAGAAGGGTCCAGACCCGAAACGTCAGCTTTCCTGCTCCTATCATGTTGCCTGGCCTGCTGTGTTCATCCCGCTCTACACCTTGTAATTACAACGACTTGTGTTCTGCACAGCAGGGCTCGGGTGTCGCCCTTCTGTTCTTATTACAGCATCACAACATTACAATAGCACCTGTATTTAACAAGTGAGCCAATTTTTAACACACAGCTAGCTCCACTCCAGTTAGACTGGCAAAACATAACTTTAAAGTTTGCATCCTTCCACACATTCCTTTGCTGCTGCTTCAAGCCCGAATTTCCAGTTTGATACCATATCACAGTAATTGGGAAGGAGCTACAATCTGCCTTAATTTCTTTTAGTTATAAAGGATGGCAGAAGTGGGTAAAGTTGATCAAGATTCACACATCCACCTTCTATCTTGGAACCTTGCTGAAAGTCAGCATTTCTGGGTAGCGGTGAAGACTGGCTCAAGTGTTGACTGCAAAACCTATCTAACAAAATCAGCTAATGTTTCAGTCTGAGGTCCAAAAGGTGGTAATTGACTGAGGCAGGATATCACAGGATGGATACTTCAAGGAGAAGTCAAGACATGAAACTTTAGTAGTTTCAATAGCGATGTAGTAAACAAAAATTGCACCTATGCACGCTTCCATATTGCATTGCTGTAGAACCTGTTACTGGTGGGAAGGCATAATTGTACACGGACCTACATACATAGTCACTTCACTGTGTGTGGACTTTTTTTTAGGATTTTGTAACGGAAATCTTAAAATAAAGGTGGAATGAATGACATTCAAATGAACGTTGAACTTTTGTGCCCCTGTCCAAGTATTCACCCACTCTTCGATCCTGCTTCACTTGAACCTGAACCGAATCTCCAATTCCAACTCCCGCTAATATCTGATCTCTCAACTATACCTGTTATCGTACATCAGTGCTGTAAAATGTAGACCGTTTGCATACAATATTTGAGTGGTTTTCACCTGCTGGAAATACCATCTCTAATTGTAGCAGTTTGCTGAGGAGGGAGTAACTCTTGCTTTTATTAAGCAAAGGGGAGGCTTGCCATTTTTGTCAAGTGGTGTCCAAACTTTGGTTATACGAGACGTTTTCCTAACTGTTTCTAGCAAACCACACAATTGAGACATTGTGTATTACAGAATCTGAAAAGAAATGAAGTACAGTTAGTCAACAGATTAAATTAGTGTTCATAATTGTTAACAAGTTGTGCCCTAGAAGCATGTTGAAACTAACAAATCAATCTAACTCATGCATTATATAATGCTCTGTGTCAATACCCATGGAATCTTGGGGGGCCCATATCTAAAACTTAACAGCATTCACATTTTTCTTCAGTCAGTAAGACCTCTTGGTGTGCTGAATTTGGGGTTATCCACTAGTGGAGGCAATATTGCTTTTAAAAAAAACAAAATGGCCCTCTCAACCTCCAGTCTTATGCAATTCAAACAGCACGAACTGGGGAATACAAAATAGTGATGTAATCTTGGACTGCAAAGTCAGCACTCAAAACCATGTGTTGGACATGAGCTGCACTTTGGACAATGTTTTCCCATCTTTTGTCTTAGCTCTTCATCAGTGTATCTTTGCTTTTGACCGTTCCAGGCGATGGTGATCATAAATGGATACCTTTACATATTTGGTGGGACGACTGGTTATGTTTACAACACAGATTTGCACCGATTAGATCTTACAGCTCGGGAGTGGATACAACTGAAACCAAATAACCCTCCTAGTGATTTGCCTGAAGAAAGGTGAGCTGATAATGGGGCAGCTCTTTATCAAAAAATATCAGCGGGCTTCTTGTTGTGTTGGCTGTGACTTCAGATTCTTTACAGCTTTTGAATGCAACAAATTTTTTTGCCTAATTGTTAGTTTTTATTAAAAAGGGCAATCTGGTTTGGGCAGTGTTAACAACTGTATCCATCAAGAGACTAAAGCACACAGCAAGAAGGGTTGTGCCTTAATCCTTACCTGTGTTGAATTGCATATACCATCCCAGCAGACTTTGGATTCTTTGAGCTCTGTTTTGAGAGTGTATAATGGGTTTTCACATCTTCATGGAAGAGGAGAAGTGAGAAATGACAATGACATACATTTGCAGTGAAGTATTCTTCCAGCACTCCATTAGGATGGTCTCTAAAGTGGAATAACCCATTCACTGGGACACGTTCTACAATAGAACATACCTCTTGCTGGGATGACTAGTGGCTTCCAGGGTACTTGGGCCACATAGAACTGTGAACTGAAGGATGATTGACACCACCCTCAATGAGGCTATAAATCAAAAATAATTGATTTTATTAATACAGAAAAGCTAATGGGTATAACTGTCTGCTAAATTAGCTTAATAAAGTTGTGCTGAGAGACATGACCTATGGACTATGTCTACATTTTGAGAAGTTGAGGAAATTCTGAGAGCAAAGGGAAGAATTAGAGAGAAATGGGCAGGAATGAAGGATCTGAAGTGGTGGTGGCCAGTGCTAAAGCTAAGGAAGTGGTAGAAAAGGAGAAGCTCTATCAGAGGAGAACTTCATGTATATGGAAACATGAGTGAGGTGGAGGAAGAGGAGGACATCTAAGATGGGTGTGTATGGAGGCCTTTACTTCAAATTTCCTGGAAATTCTCATTGGTGGGTATGGAGAATCATTTTGATCTAGAGAATTCCAAAGTACCAGACTTAGTGAAGATTCTGGGGGGATGATTTTTGAGCTGAAGCAGGAGGCCAGTTGGAGTAGCATTGGAACCTGCATTCAGGTTCTTGTGTTTGAAGACTGCTGTAATGGACCTGTTGGACTTGACTGCACAACTTCAAGGAACAGTGGGTGGTCTGGGTTTGAAGAACAGCTGAGTAAGAATGTTTGAGGCTACTTGTGTTTTCAGGTACCGACATGAAATCGCTCATGATGGGCAAAGGATATACATATTAGGAGGGGGAACATCGTGGACAACGTATCCACTGGATAAGGTAGGGAGAGATCACTTAATCCTGAAACATATAGGAGGTTATAATAGATTTATATGGTGTTATGTCAAGACATTGTAGATGAAATAAAAAGGATTTTAGAGGGTGTTAGATGGACTCTATCCAGTGTCAAACTTCACAAGAGTGAGGTCAGGCTGGGTGTGTGGGCTAATGATGCAGAAGGGAACACACTCTGTTATTACCAGGCTGGAAGGAGGGGATAAGTGGAAAATTCCATTCATCAGGTTCAAGGTGGACTGGTGGGGGTGGGGTCTCTAGAATGAACTGCTACATAGGTCGTCAGTTGGATCAATATTGCTTCCTATGTGTGTAGCATTGTGGATATAGGGTTTAACTTTAAGAACATTAGAATTACATTTCTAAAATGTTGTATAAACATGTAAAATATTTTAAGTTGAGAAAGAATGAACACTGCAATTGCATCATGACTGAATTAAATTGAGCATGGAAAAGAATGTACAGAAGTGAACAAAATCATCCCAAATATAAATAAAGGTAATCCAGTCCATAGGATAATTTAAACTAATAACTAACTTTGCTTAATTCCATCCCTTACTTTAACCAAAAAAAAGTAAGTAACTTTGGATATTAGATGAGTTCAAAGCTTTGTTAGATGCTTGGCTTGGGACATTGTGGGGACAAGTCAGTAGGTTGAATGGCTTTCTCTTGAGGTTCAAAAAGTTAAGCCTATTTCACAGTATGATATTCTATAACCTTAATTTTCATGTTCTTTTTCCATTTACAAAGATGTAAATTCAAGACTTGTTTCACTTTCAGATACATGCATATAACCTGGAGACTAATACGTGGGAGGAAATGCAAACAAAACCACAGGACAGAACAGGCAAGTTGAGAATATATTGCTTTGCTAAATATTTCCTAAAATTTATCCAAGAGGATCATTGAACCCTCTGCATTTCAAAGAGATTTTCAAAAGTCTATTGCCACATTTTTTTTTCCTAATATCCTTATCCTCCTGTTTCCATCCTATTCCATTTTTTTTTCTGCTCCTTTCTCAACTCTAATCAACCCCTCTATGACTTGAGATAGTAAGAACTGCCAGTGCTGGAGTCAAGAGATAACCATGTGGAGCTGGAGGAACACAGCAGGCCGGGCAGCATCAGGAGCAGCAAAGTTGACGTTTCTGGTTGGGACCCATCAGACCCAAAACATCAACTTTTCTGCTCCTCAGATGCTGCCTGGCCTGCTGTGTTCATCCACTGCCTTGATTTGAGTGTTGTTCTAACAGATGCTGGGCACCATCAGCCATCTCATTGGTGATAGCTCTCCTACGTGAACTTGCAAACTGCTGAACCTAAGACGACTTAAAATAGAATGATTACAGCATGGCGGGAGGTCATTAGGCCCATCAAGCATCTGCCTGTTCTGAGGAAGAGCAATTTAGCTCATTCGACTCACCTGTCTGTTCCCTGTGTAACTGCAAATTTTCTCTCTTCAGCTGTCTATCCAATTTATCTTTGAAAATCATGATTTGAATCTGTATTTATTACCTTTTCAGACTGTGGAACCTAGAATATAACCATTTATTGCTTTTCTAAAACAAAATCTCATGTAGTTTTTTTTTTGCCAATGACTTTAAATCTGGTTCCAGGTCTCTCTCTTAATGGCAACAGTTTCTCTCTATCCTTTGTCTAAACCTGTGATGATTTTGAACACCTCTATCAAATCTCTGCTTAACCTTCTGTGGTCCAAGGAGGACAAATTTTGTTTCCAGTCATACAGAGAAACATTCTCTCAATTTTTTTTGTTCCTTTTTCTTTTAGAAAGCTTTCACATCCTTCCTGAGATACGGTACTCAGGATTGTGAGTACTCTGTCCAGTTTTTGTTGCCCTGTTATAGGAAGGATATTATTAAGCTGGAGAGAGTTCAGAAAAGATTTCCTGGGATGTTATCAGGAATGGAGGGTTTGAGTTATGGGGAGAGGTTGGATACGATGGGACTTTTTTTCACTGAAACATAGGAGGTTGAAGGGTGACTTTATAGAAGTTTGCAAATCAGGTGTGTATAGATAAGGTGAATGGCAGGTGTCTTTTCCCTAGGGTGGTGGAGTTCAAAACTAGGTGGCATATTTTAAAGGTGAGAGTAGAGCGGTTTTAAAAAAGACATGAGGGGCAACTTTTTTATACAGTGTGGGGAATGAACTTCCAGAGGAAGTGGTGGATGCCGGTACAGTTACAACGTTTAAAAGACATTTCGATAAGTACATGAATATGAAATGTTTGGAGGGATGTGGGCCAAGCACATGCAGGTGGGACAATTTAGTTTGGGATTATGGTTGGCATGGACTGGTTGGACTGAAGGGTCTGTTTCCGTGCTATATGACTGACTCACCCTCACCACACATTCTAGTTGCTCCTTCCCACTTTTTCAACAGTGTGAAAACTATCACTCTTCCACGCTGTCAGTTCTAAAGAAGTCATATATGATTTGAAATGTTAACTTGCTCTACAGATGCTGCCAGACTGGTCTTTGTTCATGAAATACTTTGTTAATGAAAACGATCTCTAGCATCCACAGTACTTTGCTTTTATTTATTGTTAGAAATAATACGTCTTTTCCATTCATGAGTTTGATAAACACTTATTTCTTACCCAGTCATCCTCACAGTTTGGATCTTTCTGTAATCATATTTTTAATGGGTTTGTGTTTTCTTGTAGGTTTTCCTGCAGCCAGAAGGTGTCATAGCTGTGTACAAATTGGGCATGGTAAGAAAATGTTATTGGCAACAATGTTTGGCTTGACATCAGAACTGTATACAGCTCAGTTCTAAATCTTGTTCCTGACACTGTGTCCTGTATTGCATTTATTTAAAAAAAAGTTTCTCCTCTACAGGGAAACCCTGATGTTCAGGTGTTTTCCTTTGTACAGATTTAAGTCTAAAAATGAAAAATAAAGTAATCCAACTTTGAGCAATGTCATCACCATTCAGATTTTTATTGTACCACCAGAAGATTTTTTTTTATAAACGGGTCACCTAAATCTTTTGTTTCTTTGAATTAAACGTTTTATTGCTCTTTCCTTCTGTCTCATGACTCAGGATAGTATTGTCACCTCTGAGTCAGTGGGTAACTTCTGAACACTTGAATGTGGAAATTTAGGTTTGAGAATAAGTCTGTTGCACTGTCTGAGGTGCCATCTTTGCAAATGAGTTATTAAACCAAGACCCATGTCCATGGTGGATTTAAATTGTCATGGAACAAAGGAGCAGACCTAGGCTGTTCAGCTTTTAAGGCCTACTTTGCTATTCCAGATATTCTGTGCCTCACTGTCATTATTAGTGTACTGTCCAAATGTTCTGCAATGTCATCTTGATGTTCACTATTTGAAGAATATCAGGGGACTTCCCTAGATTATGTAGCCGTAGCCAGTGTTCATCCCTGAGTAAATATCACTAAAATTGATGACCTGGTCATTGTCATACTGCTGTTTGTGGGAACTTGCTTGCACAGGTTAGCTGTCATGTCTTCTACATTACACGAGCATTGAACTAAATCTCATCCTGAGATTGCGGAAGTCATCCAGTAAGGGATAAACAAATTTTTAGTCATTCAAACTTCCATTTCATAACTATCCACTCCATCCCTCTCCCTGGGAACAATCCGAGATTAAGCCACTTTGCCTGCAACTTTGGTGTCACGCTTGACTTCAAATTGAACTTAGTCTTATTGATGAGACAAATGAGATTCTGCCTGTCTCCACTTCTAACATTGTCCAATCATACCTGTCTCAGTTCATCACTTGTTGGAACACTCATTTTTGCCTTTGTAACCTCTAGACTTGACTATTCCAACTCAATCTTTACACTTCTCTCACGTTCTGCCTTGCCTAGATTTGAAGTCAACCACATCTCTTTTGTTTGTTGTTTAACTCTTGCCCAGTTCTCGCCCCAATCACTTCAGTGCTTGCTGACTTACTTTGGCTACTGGTCAAATAAGGTCTGGATTATAAAATTTACATCCTTGTTTTTAAATCTCCCCGTGGCCTTTCCATGCCTACTGCCTTCAGATATTCCCATGTCTCAATTTCTGGATCTTTGGAAAATTTGTAAATCGAGCATCCAGTGACCTAAACTGCATCCTGAAATGTAATCACTACCATTTGTGACTATCTTCAGTTGCCTGGTCCACAAACTGTGAAATAGCCTTCATACACCTCTTTGCAATCCCTCTGTTCTTTAAGCCACTCCTTAAACATACCTCTATGACCAAACATTTGGTCACGTCCTAATATCTCCTCATGGCTCAGTCTCTTACTTTATTTAGTGATGCTCCTGTGAAGTGCCTCAATGGACTTTAGTATATTAAAAGCACAGATACACATCGATGTATGTTTGCTGAAAAGGACAATAAATTTTTTTTGTTTTTTGGCAGATGTGTATGTGTGTGGTGGATATAACGGTGAGATAATACTTGGGGACCTCTGGAAGCTCAATTTACAGAGTTTGCAGTGGACAAAGTTGCCTGCAGAAATGCCAGAGCCTGCTTACTTCCACTGTGCAGCTGTAACCCCAGTGAGTAGCTCAGAATAATGTTTTTCCATGCTTGTTTATTTGTAAATTACAATTAGCCACTGCTGAACCCAAGTCATTGGCCAGGAATAGCAGATGTTCACAGAAGATTGAGAATTTTTTCCATTTGAATTTATGAATAATTGAGGTTCATTAGTCCTGGCCCAGGCTTTGTACAAGGAAAATACATGAGAATGCTCTGTTTTTCAACCTAATACCTCTTTGTTATTGCTTCTCACTTTGGCCACCTACCTCTAGAGAGCAGAAAGCAGTGATGGTGAGATTCATTCATTTCTGACCAGATTTTTAATTTGATGCTTAGGACTGTATTACCTTGGTATCAATCCTGTCTGTTCTACTTTGCTGAATTGAAAGGCATTTACCAGAATTCAGTATATTTCCACTTCGACAATTTTCTTCTGTGCAATTGCACAAATGTCAGCAACCATCAGCCCTTCACTCACATCTAGGTCATTTCTTTATTCTCTTTCTTCCCAAATAACGTCAGATATTCTATAAAATAATCCCAAAATGCCTGTCTCCACTGGTCTACTTCAAGCACCATTGCTGCTAATCTGGTTCAACTACAGTATTGCAAAGTGCAAAATGTTCTGTCCCAATAGAACACAGGTACTGAATGATAGCTGCACTGAAATGCTAGATTTGGTCATGCACAATTGTCCCTCTAGTGGCAGTTCTGCACAAGCTGAAGGTCCTTACTAATGTGCATTGTGCATGTATGTTTTACAGGCTGGCTGCATGTATGTCCATGGTGGAGTAGTTAACATCCATGAGAACAAACGGACTGATTCACTCTACAAAATCTGGCTGGTGGTGCCCAGCCTCTTTGAACTTTGTTGGGAGAGGCTGCTGAAGAGTCTCCCACACTTAACACAGTTCTCCACTACACAGCTCCTCAATCTTGGACTCACACAAGGACTGGTGGAGAGATTGAAGTGACTGCCAGAGTGAAGGAGGTTGAAAGAGTGAGACGCAGACAGATAAACAGACATGGATTCTGCAATATGGATGATGGGCAATGTTGGAGAAAGCTGCTGGGAAGAATACTCCTCAAGGCCTTATCTGCCATAAGTGTTTGATGTCTTGGACTTTTTTTTCTTTTGAAAAGACCTCCTATCCCTTGCTTGCATTGTGTCATGGACCGACCCCCTCACCCACCACCACCTCACAAAGGCAAGTGGAGCCTACTTTGTGATTTTTTTTTTTTTCCTCTTCTTTTAAGCTTGGGCCCTTAGTGGGCTTGCCCTGACACTGGAGTAGTTCCAGTTGAGAGATACAGGTCAGCCTGTGTCTCATTAGCTCCCAACACCCTCAAGTTTTTTGGTCAGTTTTTAAAGTCCCAAGTTAATTCAATATTAAAAAGGTAGTTTCTTTTCCCCCTCCCACAAGCCACTTTCCATGAACCGTAGGTTTTGGCAAGACTGATGATCTCATGGAAATCAATTGCCTTTTTTTCCTTTAAAATCTTTCCTAAATCAAATTTCTGACAGACTTGCAGAGCATATCCAGTAGTTTTTCCTCTTTGTTTTGGTTGTTGTCTGCTTTGCCTCACCATCCCAGCCCATTTAAATCTTTGTTGTATCAAGAGCCAAAAACAAGTGATTGCCTTAAGATACTGTTTTAATCACTGAGTACTTTCCACACATGCAGTGAATCCATCCTGATCGTGTTTGTCTTTGAGCCATGCTGACTTGGATTCAATTTACTGTTGTGTATTTTTTTTTATATAAAGCTTATAATTGTTCATGCCTTCAAAAAAGGAAACGAACACTTCATGTTGCATTCAACTTACTGCCTTGGCTTGTGGAGCCCTCCACCCACAGGCTCTAGCTAACCCGTCAGTAATTATAATGGGGCTTTGGTTAGTGTCAGCAGGTCAGTTGGAACAGGTAAGCTGTAGTCATTGCTGTAGGTGTTCCAGACATTATGGGCAAAGATTTTTGTGGCTTTTTAGACAGTGAACATGCCAGCATGAGCAATAAAGTTACTTTCCACCCAAGCTCACGCTCCCCTTACTGATTCTTAATCTGACTACAAGAAGGGAAGAATCTCACTGACATTTTATTCTCTTTATGCAGCTGCAAAGAACTCCTCCAGTTGTGATTGTCAACCTGAAAAATAACTCGTAGTTTCTGGGGTTTCCTTCTCTTTCTCTCTCCCCCTCCTCCACCACCCCCCCCAAAACAAATTAAATATCTATTCTACCAATGGTTCACTCTTTGCAGGGGAATTTGGAGTTGATTGTAGGGTTGAGGTTTGGGTACAGAAACCTGATCCTGTTCCTTTAGAACCCAAGGCCAAGAATGTAGGGAATAGATTGTGACCCTCTCCTACACCCCTACCTCCCCACGCAGCTGCATCCTGCTCAAGCCACCTCATCCTCTACCCTGCTCAAGTAAATTGTCCTGTCTCCCTTTCTCTCAATGCCCAGTGTAATCTCTTCCCACGGTGTGGGTGTGTGCAATTGTCAACCCCATCGTGCCAAGACTCAAATTGAATTTATGAACTTAGTGTTTTGGAAATCTGTTCATTCCCTTCCAATTTAACCAGGCTGTTCTTGTCTTTCAACAATTAAGTTCAGCTCTTGAAACCACTTCACTTAAATCAATTTGCCAAGTGGCAACAGTAGTAGCAATGTATAAGCATAGCAATTATGTTTTGAGAACAACTGGGTTACTGAAGTTTGCAGCTTATAAATCAATTAGCAGCTGTCAATGAAAATTATATTTAATACAGTACATACCACACAGCTGACCACCTCATTAGTCGCCATGATGGAAATTGAATAGGCTTGCACAGTGCTGGTTCCTAATGTATGCCAAAACTGTTTAAGCCTGTAGTTTTCTAGGTGACTGGTGATTAGGATTTAAACTGGTTTTTGTTTTTGTTTTGCTTTTGTAAAAGCAAAAGTCACTTTTCAACAGAGGCCTTTTTTTAAATTGAATCTTCAGAATTGTAAACTCTTGTTTAAAAAGAGTTAAGCTGATGATTTGCAAAACTAAGGCTTTACTCAAGAGACCCATTGTAAAAAATGATGGGCTGAAAGGAAAAGTTGGTCAGTCCTTTTCTTTATCTTTTAATCCCATGTCCTGGTTTGACTTTTAAATCACTGCAAGATTTTCTTTCTCCCTACATCTTTTGTAAAATTGTTAATAAAAGCATGGATGAATCTGTTGAATTTTCATCATGAAGTTTATGACCAATTTCAAAATGCTTAGTATCTACAATCCAGCTACTAGTGTCTATAACAGACTGGTTTTGTGGTAGTATGTCTAGTTAGACACTTTTAGCAGTGTAGGCAGGAGCAGGAATGCCACTCGATACCGCCCAGCTATGCTGAAGATAAGCATTATCCATTTTTACTTGTGTGTTGGATGCTGGAATATGACTGACTGATTTACTGGAATGGGATCAGAAATATGAAATGAATCAGCAGACAATGCATTTTATTTTGAGGCTGTGTGTTAATAGCTGTTTTGATTAAAGGCTGGAGTTTTGTCATGTACAGTTTCCTTTTGGGGAACAGATTAGGTAGTGCATCTTAAGTAACAGTTAAGCAGAAGACCACTCTTTTCCTTCTGCCCGGTCTCCTGTTTCACTGCCTAAGGAAATCAGCTCAATTAACCTGTTCCCAGGTTGACACAATCAGTTAATGGTAAGTGAACTATCTTTAATCAGCACTACACTATTGGAGTAGCAAGTGCTCCCTTTGATAAATATTCTAAAGGAAATGAAGTGATTTCCTAAATTAATCACAACCTAGTTACATTTGTCACCAAAGCTAAGTTTCCATTAATACTAATTGTATATATATTGAACAATTGAGTTCTAAGTCACCTTTCAAATCAGTGTCTGCATATAAGCACTCTAGGCTACTGCTTTCTCAATAAGCAAGTTAGTTCTGACTACTAATCAAAAACAAGCATAGATGATGTTCTAACAGGTTCAAATTGTTGCTGCTCCCATACCCTTGAACCAGCAGGTGGGTGCAGCAGGATGTAACCTAGGTGGATAAGGTCAAAAGTCACAACACTAAGTCCAACACTTGCACCTCCACAGCAGGACTTGAAGGAATATGACACAGCAATCACAGGGAACATTAGCAAGAAGTCAATATTTAAACCCTTTTTAAATTGTAGGTCAGCTGAGCACTTCTGTGCAATGAATCTCCATTACTGCTGGATATTGATCAACTGTAGGAGGAGTTTAACAAGGGCTCAAAAAAGCAGACATGACTAATCCAGTGAAGGTAGCTTAAGCCTATTCCAAGAATGAATGTATGGAATTTTTTGAAAAAAGGACATCTGTAAGACTCATTATTAGCATAAGTAATAGTCATTCTCTCTTACTTTTGTACTATAATATTCACAATTTAAATTTTACTCCAAACTATAACAGCAGGCCCTGCTTGCAAAAAAATGCCAGCTTTTTCCCCCAAGTCCCAGTTTGCTTAAAATCAGGGCCTGACCCAGCACAAGTGGTGATATTGCACAGTTACAACTGCAAAGCTATTTTACTTTTTATCATTTTCACTGTGTAGGGACACAAAAACAGCAACTGTGCTAAGAAAGTTACTTCAACAGCCTGGGTTGGGAAAGACAGGTGCTCACATCAATTGTTAAACTGAGCTCCTGAAGCTAAATTTATTGCCAAAACACTTGGGTTCTGTTTTATGCTGAGTGACTTCAGTCCAACCTCATCCATGCACCCATCCAAATGTCTTTTAAAATGTTGTAACGACCTGCATCTACCACTTCATTCTATATATGAATCAGCCTGTGTGAAGTTGCCCCTCAGGTAGTTTTTAAATCTTTCACTTTAAAATTATGCCCTGTAGCTTTGAACTCCCCTAAAGAGGAAAGACCTTCTTCACTGTTCACCTTATCCATACCCCTTCTGAGGGAGGTTTACAAAATCCTCAACCTCCTACACTTCAGGGGGGAAAAAAAAAAAGTGTCCCAGCCTATCCAGACTCCCCTTATATCTCCAAGGCTCCAGTACAAGTAACATCCTTGTAAATATCTTTTTTCAGCACCAAATTCCCACTTTATTAAATATCCCTTCAAGAGCAGGGGCACCAGACCCATACACAGTACCCCAAAAGTGGCCTCACTAACATCCTGTACTTCCGAAGCAGTGGGAGATACAGGGTATGATATTCATCTTGGCTTTCCTCATTTTCTACCTCAAAGATGCAGAGACTGAGTGCAATAAGAGCCATTTAAATTATTCAGGCTTATTAGTACATTTTTGATGTGTTTCCTGAATAGCTAATGACTATAGGCATCAATATGCAACATGAAGCTGAGATTTTAATTAAATTTGAATTATTAGGATATGGCAGTATAGGGTATTAGAGATTCATAATCAGACGCCTAACAATGGTCATCTTTCTACCAAGCCTACACCCACATCTGCTAACTGGTAAATCATCCTCATTTACTCAAAAAGCATGTCAGATGGGGGATTAAAATCAAGCAGTTCCTTTTTTTTTCCCCCCATAAGCATTTAAAAAAGGTAAGAAGATGGGTGAATAAGCAAATAGTGAATTATCAGACAGAAGTTGGCCAACTTAATGCAGACTTAAACAGGATAACTACAACCCTAAACTCTGCAATCCCATCTTTTGGCAGCCCTCCACTCTTGACTTAAAGGACTGCACTAATGAAAAAAGTGGACCTCCTACTTGGTATGCCTCCTTTCTTAAAAAAAGGACTTTAATTTCTAATTGAATTTCAAAGTAAAGAGAGCATCAACATCCAAACTGGAGATAATGTGGCCTGTTTAATTCAACAAGCACCTAATGAAAGGAGATTGGACCACTTAAGTGTTCTAACACTCCAACTGATGAGTTTTGTTTTAAAAATAATTAACAACTCCAAAAGCAGATGTATTGAAAATGAGTTCAACAACCTTTAAGTATTCAGACTGATATTTTTATCTTCTCATATGGCAAATCTTTTGAGTATACACCAACCAAATTTCTTGTAATAATGGTCAATTGAGCATTAGGATTAATACAGCAGTATCTACTGCTGCCAGGAGATTGAGGACACTACATTTAAAAATTACAAGATGCAAAAATAATTGGCAGGAAAAGAACTAGTGGCTCTCCTCGCCTATCTCCTGGAGTTGCATTGCCTTGTGCATTACCACATGGACTCTCCACTTTTGCCTCCATGTCAATTGGGAAAAATTAACCTGTAAAATTCCTCAACTCCTTCATAACAAACTAACCAGGAAATCAGAAACCTTGATTGACAGTACAAGTTCATCAATCTTGTCCAAAGCTGATTGTCACATTTAATTTCTCAGGAGTTGAATTTTTTTGTTGTTCACAGTCCAGCCTATTCCAGAAGTTCCACAAGTACCCAAGAAACCACTTAGTTACATCCTTTCGTAAAAAGGAACTTGAAAGAATTACCCATGCTTACTTCTATCCAATTAGAAAATAGATATCCATAAACATCCGTTAATGATTGAGATCTTTAAACCAGTGGAGGCTGCTTTTCCAAAATTAGAGATAACTGGCATTTTCTTGAAATTTTTTTCAATCCTTTCTAGAGCCATCACATACCATGATAGAGGTCAAATGTGACAGTATTTTAACTGAAGCTTAACTAAGCACTTGCATGAGGATAAACAGCTTCGTGTTACAATAATTTTTCCCGTGATTATACACAGAAAAGTGATACATTAAATCATGACCAAACACAAACTACAGAAGATATTCATCTCAATCTTTTAGTTCAGTTTCTTGTAAAAAAATGTTAAACATGACTGAACCTTCCAACAAATCTATTTACTAACTGAACATCAGCTGTAACTTCATCATCCATCTTGGGTCCAAACACAAACTTTTAGATCATTTCCCCCCCCCCCCCCAATACCTTCATCCAAAGATCACTACTGAAAATAGTGATTTTTCATAGACGTCCAATCTCTCAGCAGATTTTAAAATGTTGACTTTAAAGCACATGGGCACTCAGCCAATTCAACATACTAGATTATCATGAGTTCCAAGAACACACAAATGTTTTCCACCATTCAATGCAAAATAAAGGCATATTTTGGGCCTCAACTCTTGTTTCTTTAAAAAAAAAAGGCTTAGGATGTCTACTCCCCAGAGAGTCAAGATTACCCAACCCAATTGCCCCAGAAAAGACAGTGGTACACTGTCTCACTGTAGTCATGTCAGAGCACCCACAGAGCCCACATTTTCCCATTCATTCTACATAGGTCTAAATTTCCAGAGACCAACATCTGTCTATTCCATCTTTGGAATGTATTCAATAAGGGAATATTCCCAATGATTGTAATCAAATCTTTATCTGGAAACTACATTGGGATACTACAAGAGAAGAAAACCTCAAAAAAGGAATGGTGCAAATCTGCTAACTACATGGCCAGATCTGCAACAGTATTGGATAATATTAAAAAGCAGGATGCTTGCCAAATTATTCCAGGCTCTTGTCCACGCCAACCCAAGGACAGTGTGAACTATTACAGGACTCAACAGTTACCAAGACAGTCAAGCTTTTGGAAATTCTTTAGCACCAAGGTCAAGCTGCAGGTTTTAAGTGGAGATACAAATTTTATTTTAAACATTTTCACTTTATAAATACATTTGTCTTTACAGTGCTTCCAACACCACAGCACTAAAGTCACAGCTTCCTCAAGTATTTTTAAACCAGAGTCTGTGGTACAAGTTCAGTCCTTCCAAAACAAACCATATTTAGATCAAAAATGAGCTACAGCTGTTAATAGAATCACAAACCGTAATCTTCAGAAAAGGACATTGTTCTTTTAATATGCAAGTCAGCAATGATTCAAAAGGGAGGATTGGCTTACAGAATCTCTTCCAAACAGATTTCTTCCAACAAACTCTGCTATCCTCCCAAGACGCAGAACGGTGGAAACAAGGGGACAGACCAGAGAAACGTTGGGTCCATGGTAGGAGAACTCAACAAAAGTAAGACAGTGGATCTTGAAATTATGTTGTGTCTGTAAGTCAGCCACCAAAACACCAGCATTGAAGAGCTAACTCACAAAACAGCAACTGCAACAGCTCCCACTCCTGGAAGAGTCCGAAGGCTTATCGGCTGCAAGAGCAATCCTATGAGTCGTTCAAACTTATGGGAAGAGTTCAGTGATTCCATTTTAGCACCCACTTGGAGATGGAGCAAAGAAGTACATGGACATAATGATGAGGTAGACTACCACCAACGCTGTGCCTGTGGAGACAAAAATCTATATCACGATTAAGGATAATAAATTCCCAACTCAAGGCAAAAGGATGAGTTGCTGCAGAATGGGAGATTATCTGCACTCAACACCCTCAGTAAGAATGAAACATCCCCAAGACTAGGCAAACTAGTTGAGGTTGAATTGTCAGTTTGTGTGCTGGAAATGCTATGCAAACTTGGTTTGGTTTCAGCATTGCTGAGGAACTCATGCCTAAAAAGGAACAAGTCCTACCTCAGATTTCACATGAATTTTAAGTACATCAATTGGATATGGATTGAAAGAGGCAGGAGCATGGCAGTAGTGTCACTAGACAATTATTTCAGAACACCAGGCTATCATCCTGGGCATGTTGATTTAAATCTCACCATGGCAGATGCTGAAATTTAAACTGAATAAAAAGTTGGTCCGATGGAGTGTATGTAACCCTTGTCAAAAGATTGTCACACAGACATTGTCCTTTAGGGAAGGAAATCTGCTATGCTTACCTGGTCTGGCCTAGCCTAGCCTAGCCTACATGTGACTTCAGACCCATTGCAATGTAGTCGACTCTTAACTGCCATCTCAGGGGTTGGGAATGCGAGATGAATGCTGACCCAGCCAGTGACACCTACGTGCCATTAAACTGTATTTTTTTTTAAAAAAAAGTCTTTTGTTAATTTTAGCTTAGTTTAAAGAAAAAGGACCCCACAGATGGAGGGCAAAAAGGGTTCAACTCAATATTTTCAATTCCACAAACTTCCAGTTAGGCAAGTATTGTCAAATAGGGTGCAGGTTGAATAGCTTTGGCCCAAGTATAGAACACCCAAAGTACACGTGACATTTCTTTAGTTGTTCTGTAGCCTCTGGTCAAACTTTGTGACGTGGAACTGTGTTCATTAGGAACGAGATCAACATAATCTGTAAGGCCTTTATCCAATAACTTCAGGGCCAGGCAATGATTTCAAAAAACAAGGGTGTCTATGCATTACATACTGCTGGTGTCCAAGTCATATTCTATTGTGGATTGCAGAATGTCAAATTAAATTTTGACATCAAAAAGCTGTTCAGGACAGGCAACTGTAGTTCAAGCCTAGTTATTAATCTTTAGAGACAACCGAAAGCTGAAACCATTTATTGGGAGTGTTAGTCCCACCCCTTAGGGCACACAGACACACCTTTTCAGTTGAGCTAGGGTTTAAAATCTGTTCTCCGGTCAGTGCAAGAGATCCACGAGTGCCATGTTGAAGATCAGGCAGGGGTAGGCGCAATGGATTTCCTTCGTTAATACTTTTCCTTCACCCAGCATTACAAAGAAAACAGTGGCATTGTATGACACACTAATTGCCTGCCAACACACACACACACACACACACACACCTTAAATGGTGCACAAAATGCCTGGAGGTCCTGAAAAAAGTAGTCCAAAGCTGTCCAAAGATTTGTACATTTGCTCACCAACAGGACAGACAGCACATCTCAATTACTAAATCAGGCTGCAAATAAAACATTTGCACAGCCCTTGGTTCTTTTCCAGACCATCACAAGACAAAATATTGAAGACTATTATTATTATTAACCAAACATCTGATTGCAGTACTTGGAAAGATGTGCAAATTGATTCAGTTAATACCATTGTTCCCATTATGTAATTGCACTCTTTACAGTGTCAGCAAGATGAGAATCACATCTTAACTCTACAGGTCAAGAAAGTCAACCTACCCTGGAAATAGTCACACTTTCCATCCATAAAGATATAGTTCATCAAGATGACACTGAATATTGATGCCCAAAGGTGGAGATCACTAAAGAGCAAACTAAATCCTACAGGCTAAACAAGAGAGATAGCAGCATCAGTATATGGGCTCTTAAGACCATTTTCTTGGTACAATTTTAAAAGAAAACATACAGTCTTTTAAATAGGTCCATGCAACTAAACGATTCCCTCTCCCACTTCCTACCTCAATCTGAAACCCCAAACTCCCTCAGATTAAGTGTCTAAATCAGCTGTGAAAATACAAAAATCCTCAAGATAAATTTCTTGTATGTTTTACAGATTAGGGATGTCCCATTTAAGTTCCAGATTCCCTACAAGAACATCCTCTTAGTATTCATCCTATCAATGGCCAAATCTATTTCTAAGATCACCTCTCATTTCCAATGATGAGCATAGGCCAAAATTACTCAAACTCTGGTCCCTTGTAAAACAATTCCTTCCTCCCAACATTTCAGTCTAGTGAATATTCTCAAAACTGCCTCCAATACACATATATTCCCTTCCTTTCCCCAATCCTGAGAAAGGAGGACAAGACTGTACACAACATTCTTGTTGTGGTCTTGATGCCCTGTACAGTAATAGCAAGATTTTCTTTTTATAACTGCACTCTTGCAATATAGGCGAACATTCAATTTGCCTTCCCAATTACTTGCTATAATTGCCTGCTAACTGTAATATGCAATTTGTCAAACATTTCCCTTTCACAAATCCATGTTGTCTCTGTCCAATTGCATTCAGATTTCTAAACATCCTGTACCCACTACCATTTACGTGATAAATGGCAGGATTATAATATTTTCCCTAATGACAGACTTTAGACTAACTGGCTTACAGGTTCCTGCTTTATCTTCATTGATTATGTAACATTCAAAGTTTCCCAACCCACTGGAATGTTTCCAGAATTTGGGGAAGTTTTGAAAAGGCTACAACCAATGCATCCAAGATTCTAGGGTAGAGGCCATTAGTCAAGCTATCAAGACACATTTGAGTTCTTTCTCGCTTTCTCTTGCTCTGTCTGCTCCTTGCTCCAATTCTAAACATTAACTTGCAATGCTTCAATTCAGGAGATAATTCAAGTGCTGGACCACATGCTGTCCCTCAGCGTTATCATCCTTGTCGAAGTCATCTGATTTTAATCCTACTCTTTCCTAGACCACATCCCTTCTCAAATCTCCAACAACTCCCATCCACAATATAAAAAAAAAAAACCAATCATTCTGGTATGCAAAGCCTTGTCCCTTGCTCCCTTCCTTTAACGCTGCATACTTCCAAGTCTGGATTTTCTCCCATCTCCATTCCTATATACTACGCTTGGAGTTAAATACTTACATAAATGACTGAGAAAAGTACTAAGACTGGGATTTGCAGCATACACACTTGCACAGCGATGGAACTTCCAACTTCCAGGCTGAGGAAACAGATCAAGATGGATGAACCCAAACTGTCACAAAGGGGTAATTATTTTACTGAATCACATCATGTCATGTCATCCCTCCCCCTCCAAGTAACTTGCTTCCAACAGCATTGTTCTCTTTTCATGAATCCTAGGAAATCCCTTCATCCCAGTTTTCATGAATGATAAAGGCGGCACTTTTTTTTAAAAAATGATTGACTGTAAATTAGTTTTACTTGTGATATGGCAAGTGTTATTTTGGACTACATTTTAAATGCTGTTATGACAATAAAGAATTAGATAACAGACTGAGTAATATGAGTGGCGGCACGGTAGCTTGGTGATTAGCATTGCTGCCTCACAGCACCAAGGACCCAGGTTCAATTCCACCCTCAGGTGACTGTGTGTACATTCTCCCTGTGTCTGCATGGGTTTCTTCCAGGTGCTCTGGTTTCCTCCCATTGTCCAAATACATGCAGGTTAGCTGGATTGGCTACACTAAAAATTATCCAGTGTCCTGGGACATACCAGGTTGGGTGGATTAGCCATGGGAAATGCAGCATTACAAGGATGGGGTGGTATGCTCTTCAGAGTATGGACTTGATGGGCCAAATGGCCTGCTTCTACACTGTAGGGATTCTATGATTGAAGTGACAGATTAGAGGCTGGTTTGGCTTGTAATAATTGGTCAAACATTTTGAAGAAAAACTCAATGGCTAAAAACACTTTGCAACAGAAGCTGCACATTGGATGGAAGCCTGTTCCCAGATTACTTGCCGCTTTAACTTCTAACTAGCCTACAATTAGTGAGGAATCGCTTTGTCCCACTGGTTTAGAAAGCTGGGAGTAGAGTTCAAAGCAAGGAAAAATAAGATTTCTGCTCACCAACACCCCCTAACACATTTTCCATCACCTCTCACAGCATCCTCAATAGATCAGCACATGGCAGAGAGGCCAGACCACAAAAGTCAAAAGATAAGATGGACACAACATACCTGAGGCTGATATTGTTCTGTAGTGCAAACTGGATTCCATTTACAATCTCGGGAAGTTCAGGGACCATCGCTAAGACAGTTACACCAAGGAAGTACTGTTTTTATTAAAACAAAAAAGGTGAATAGCGAGAACAAAACAAAAAAGGTCCGATGTTAATTCTGACTTTTTCTCCCAGAAGAGATTGCAAAGAAAAAAAAACGTACACATTGTGAAGACAATTCCAAAACCCACTTCCCTTCATATGATCTCAGATTCTACCCCATTCTATTTAACTTGGAGGGAATGGAGGATTTTTCCTTAAATTTCAGTTTATTCATAAAACCACCTATTTGGTCACTCCCAGAGAAGGGATTCAATACCTCAGCTTACTCCAAGTTCAAACACATCCTTACTTGAGCTTTTCCCTAGTCTCACTATCCCTTTACTAGTCCTCTGGATTACTAGTGGCCCCTTTGCCCCTTGCGCCTCTCCAACAGAAAGATTGGAGAATTCCTCCTCTTTAGAATTCTCTTCTGAAACAGCAGGTGCCTTTGAAAGTACATTTGAATTTAGATGAGATACACAAAACCCAAGCAGCCAAGACACAAATGTTTTAATTTTGAATAGTATGAGAAGTTTGTTATGAAATCACAAGTTGCTTCAAACTATGACTGTCATACAAGTTCTAGAACCCTAGTTTCACTGTACTGCCCAAAAAGATGGTGAAAGCAGATTCAAGTAACTTTCATGGTGGGAATTAAATAGGAAATGTGAAAGATTTGCATTGGACTAAGGAGAATGTGACTAAAAGACTAATTTATATATCCAACAGGTGTGGTGGGCCAGTCAAACAACAGCCCTTTCATTAAGAAATGTACACTGAAACCAGAAGACAATGCAAAAATATTGTTCATATCAAGTCAACTTTGTGCAGTAATGACCGAACCAAAACAGAAGTTGCTGGCAAAGCTCAGCAGGTCTGGCAGCATCCGTGAAGAAAATAAGTCAGAGTTAACGTTTCAGGTCCGGTGACCTTTCCTCAGAGCTGGTAGAACAGTGACAGAGCCAACTTGGGGCTTCTTGCTGCACATGGCTCAACTAGTTCTCACCTCATCCTATCAATAACATCCATTAAGAGAGGAGAAAAAAAAACTACGATGCTATCTACTCACTGAATAGAACATGGAGACAGTAATGCACAGTGACTTACGGATGAGATTGCAGAGTTAGACAGCAAGGGGTTAATGTGCTCAGACACCAATTCTGCACAGGCAGACATGAAAACAGTAGCTACAACGAGCAGTACCACAGCTCTCCATCGTGACCAGTGAATGACAACATTGTGGCTGTGTCCTGAAACTGGAGAGGAGACATAAATTTAGTCAACACCTGAAAATATCCATTGTTATCCAATTCATCCCACTTGTTTCAATACAAATCAAAAAGCCTGTTTCTGCACAATGGCCCAAATAGCCTCCTTCTGTCCATCCTACTATAACAATGTGAAGAATCAACTTCAACAGATATCTAGTTTGGCTTGATTCAGATTCTGCATAGTCAGGTTTCCATACCTTGGAAAAAAAAATGATCAGGTAAATGGTAGAATTCATCTGGATCCCTTTGAACATGCAAAGGATATAAATACTGAAAAATCACACGGGATGCACTTAACTCAAGTTAGACCATAGAAATCAAGCTCTTTAAAGTTGACAAGGAGACATTTAACAATCATTCCTCTTGGTATTTGCAAGATGACATTCAACAGTTGTAGGGGTTCTTGGGGCTCTGTTGGAAACAAAGGAAACCAGACTGCACAATTGGGACTAAACTGTAAACAAGATTGTTAGAGTCTGCTACTGAAGATCAGCAGTTTATAATGGAATCATTAATTTCAGTTCAATGTACCAGGGAGCTGATGAACCTACATTTGAACCAGGAAACTTACAATTCTACTTCTGCCTCAGAACACCCTCATCCAAGAGCCACTTCTGCATAGTGGGTTTCTGGATACTGCAAGTTATCATATTTGAATTACTAATTTGTCATGCAGGGGGTATATAAATTGGCCATTAACCTGCTATCTGTCACAGTAATCTTCAACTAGTTTGGAGCAGGTTTGCTCACCTGGCCTGTCTTTTTAATTCTGTTAAACAGGTAACTCTGGTAACAGGGAATGGACAAGGTGGCCCAGGGATCAACTTATTTTGTGAGAAATTACTCTAGAATTGGGGATGGGGGATGAGCGACCATGAGAGCGCGGAAACAGGTTGGCTCTGGATTACCCGTGTCAGGAAATAGTTAAAATCAGATTAAAAGTGATTGGTGGCATACAGGATACTGGTCTCTTAACAGAGGCACAAAATATTCTAACAATACTATATCAGAGCAGTAAGAGAATGGAACAGTATACAAACACAATAGGTCAGACCTGAAATACTACATGCAATCTGGGACACTGAATGGTAGGAAACATGACTGCACTTGATAGGTAGCAAGAGCAGAGAGAGAGAGAATGAGCGCCTGGCTTGGTCTTGACAGTTCTATTTATGTAGAAATATTGGAAAAGCTGGGTTTTTTTGGGGAACAGATGCCACCAAAAGGGAAACCTAATTAACTGTGTAAATTATGAATCTGGATAGAGCAGATTGAACATCCTATTGCCCTTGGTTAAGGAGGTTCATAATCTGGGGACACAAACTGACTGCAGAGTGACTTAGAAGGTATTCCAGAGGAAAGTATTTGAGCTATAAAAAGGTGGTAGGATCCCAAACTCTCAGCTCGGCAGGGTGATTGAGGCAGAACTCTTACCGCATGAAGAAATAATTCTTAAATGTGATTATGGGCTTCACTTCACTAGTTTTGCATTCATGACTCAATCCTAATTGACCTGAAAAAGGTGGTGACGTGGTCTTCCTGAACTGCTACAATTTTGTAATGCAGCGACACCCAGCGCTCTTTGGAAGAGAGTTCCAGAACTCACTCACGGAAAAAAGAGACAAAGTTTGAACATGTGGTAATATATGTAAGAGTCATTGTAGGAGAATCTGAGATTTTTAAAAATGCAGATAAAATGAGCTATTTGAATAATAACTTGCAAAAATTCTCAAATGCAAATTCATTGTCTTCTGCTGCTTCTGAAATAAGAAGTGATTGTGGGACATTTTGAAGATGGCACCTTTCCAATCTCATCAGTCCACTGCAGGGGCAAAGAACGGTTACAATCTACACATTTAATGACCTGTCCCAATCAAGTTTTGGGATGGTCGGTAATGTTGTTGCATAGGGATGCTCTCCATGTTGTAAACAGGTTACTTTAAAGAGATGAGCAAGTAACAGAGGTTGGGAGAGGCTTTACTTACCATGACGGTCACTAATGTGAATATCATAGATGTGGTTGTGTGTCTTCAGTGCAAAGACAAGACCGATCACGTATGATGCAGGCAGAAGTATTGACACGGTGTAGATAAGGGGCCTGCAAGAGGGATATGGCAATATTGTTCAGAGTTACAGGATGTATGATGTTAGATGCTGCTTTGGTGACAATTTATACAAAAAGAAAGCAAGAGACTGTAGCAAATCCCACCATTATCACTTTCTGTTGTAAAAGACTGCAGTAAGGAGACAACTTGCTCACAGTATTTAAATTCATTTCATTTCTGCACTTCCTCAATTTCCATTTGCAAATAATCAAGTCTGTGTACATAGAGTGACACATTCAGCACATGGTTCCTCCCACCACCCAGCTGTACCAGAGCGGAATGAACAGGACCCCAAAAATGCTACTAAAAACATGTACTTACTGGACATGACTGTGAAACAAGGCATTCTGCAGCTGAAAGGGAGGGAAATAAAAGGGGAGGTGGGGAAACAATATTAAATCAGCATGGATGCAAGACTTTCAATTCCATTTTAATACAGCTATATTGAAACAGGAACCAAAGAACAGACTCAATTCACTTATGATAGGTTCTTGCAGCGCTGGACTATAACAGCAGAATCCTAGCCCCACTGTCAGAACTACAAAGCGCTCTGCCCAATGCTTCCATAATTATGCACAAGGAGTGGCAGATGGAGTTTAAATTTAAATAAATGTGAGGTACTACATTTTGGAAAGGCAAATCAGGGCAGGACTTATACACTTAAATGGTAAGGTCCTGGAGAGCGTTGCTGAACAAAGAGACCTTGGAATTCATAGTTCATTGAAAGCAGAGTCCCAGCTAGACAGGATAGTGAAGGCAGCATCTGATACGCTTGCTTTTACAGGTGAGTACATTAAATAGAGGAGCTGGAAGGTCACGTTGTGGCTGTACAGGACATTTATTCGGCGACTTTTGGAGTAATGCATGCAATTCTGGTCTCCCTCCTATAGGAAGGTGTTGTGAAACTAGAAAAGTGTTCAGAAGAGATTCAAGGATGTTGCCAGGGTTGGAGAGTTTGAACCATGGGGTGAGGCTGAATAGGCTAGGGCTATTTTCCCTGGAGCAGAGGCTGAGGGGTGACCTTCTAGAGGTTTACAAAATCATGAGGGGCGTGGATAGGTTAAACAGACAAAGACAAACAGTCTTTTCCCCAGGGTGGGGAGACCAAAACTAGAGGGCATCGGTTTAAAAAGGTGAGTGGGGGGGGGGGGGGAAGGGGGGGGAAGATATAAAATGGATCTAAGGGGCAACTTTTTCCACAGCGGGTGGTGCATGTATGGAATGAGCTGCCAGAGGAAGTGGAAGTGGGAGGAGGCTGGTAAAATTACAACATTTAAAAAGGCATCTGGATGGGTATAATGAATAGGAAGGGTTGAGAGAGATGTGGGTCAAATGCTGGCAAACGGGACTAGAGATTTATTTAGGATATCTGGTCAGCACGGACGAGTTGGACTGAAAGGTCTGTTTCCATGCTGTATATCTCTATGGCAATGACTCATCCTGGCTTTGCTTTTCTCATTTGCATGAAATGGCCAACGAGAAGGAAGATAATATATACTCAAACAAAAAAAAATTCAAACAAAAATAAAACAAAGGAGAGCTGGAAGAAAGGTCTTGGAGGCAAGCTGTATCAGTACCTCAACTACACAGCTCTTAAATAATTAATACATTTTAGTAGTAAACCAAATTTCATATTTCACAAGGAACAGTTTCTTTTGTATCCAAAGGTGGAGTGCGTAGAGATAAAAAAACTGCATATGCAGTCTTGGATCTCAAAGCAAGGTATCAGCTGCAGCTCCATTCCTGCTTGGGAGTCAGAAGTTTCAGAATCCCTCCAGCGCAGAGAGGAGCCATTCAGCCCTTTGAGTCTGCATCAACCCTCCAAAGAGCATCCATCTAGACGCACTTTATTGCTGTTACACCACGGAAAGTTTAGCAGGGCCAATCCACCTATCCTGCACAACTTTGGACTGTGGGAGGAAACTGGAGCACCTAGAGGAAGCCCATGCAGACACAGGGAGAATGTCTGCTTGTGTGGAGTTTGCACAGTCACCCAAGGCTGGAATTAAACCCAGGTCCCTGGTGCTAAGGCAGCAGTACAAATCACTGTGCAACCATGCTGCTCTATGTGAACTTAAATTCAACTTGAGTGTTTAGAACCTGTAACTTATTCCAGTACAGTATTGAGGAATCATTGCATTAGGATGTTGTCAAGGATAACTATTGACAGCCAATAGTTGCAGGCCATACCATCCACATCACATGAATGAGAAAGATCTTGGGATGAAACGTTAAAACAAAAAATCCCATCTGCCCCTCTAGATGTGAAACACCCAGCGCTAGCTGAAGCATTTCTAATGAAAATCTATTTTAGGGGAAAAAAGGGAGACCTTCCTGTTGCCACCTTAACATTGTTACAATTCATCATCTGGACATTTTAATCACTATTCTTCCTGCATAAAGATTAGCTGTTGTATTTCCAGCATTAAGTTAATACTTTTTGAAGTAAAGTGGTTTGGGACAAAGGTCATGAAAAAGTGCTTATATTTTTAAAAATGCAGTCTCATTTTTCTTCCCCCATTTCTACTTCAACGACTTTAAAACAAATTGACTCAGAGCACGGAAGATACAGTTACTAAGTTTCCCCAAATCTAGATTACCTCAATTTAAAGTTTCCTATAGCTACATTTCTTATCCCATTGGGGCATTAATAAACTTAAATTACTGACTTAAAATAGCTTGTGCGTATCATGCACAGATCACCACAAAGCCACAGCCATATAAAACACTGCTACAAGAGCAGATCAGAGGCTCAGAATCCTATGGTGATTAACTCACTTCCTCATTCCCTAAAGCTTGGCCAAAAAGGTACAAATTGGAGCAAGATGGAATACTCCCCACTTGCCTGGATGAGCCAGCTCCAACACTACAAGCAGTTGACACATCCAGAACAAAGCAACCCATTTGATTGGCACCACATCCATAAACATCCACTCCCTTTACCATTAGTGCACGGTGCTGTGACTGAGCATTATCTACAAGATGCACTGCAGAAATTCACCCACAGTCCTACAACAGCACTTTCCAAAACCTACGACTACTATCGTCTAGAAGGACAAGGGCAACAGATACCCAGATCACCACCACCTGCAATTTACCCTCCAAGCAACTCACCATGCTGACTTGGAAATATATGGCTGTTTCTTTACTATCACTGCGTCAAAATCCAGGAATTCCCTGATTAATGGTATTGCGGGTGTACTCTCAGCACATGGACTGCAGCAGGTCAAGGCAACAGCTCACCATCACCTTCTCAGGGGCAGCTGGGGATGGGCAATAAATACTGGCCCAGCCAGTGACACCCATGTCCAAATATGGGAAAATAAACTATGGAAAGCTGTATTTCAATAGTCTGTGCCCAGGATCAATATTTACTGCACCCACACTAGTAACACTGACAAGTCAGGATCATTTCTGCAATTCAGCAATTCTGATCTCCCTCCTCTCGGAGCGATGTTGTGAAACTTGAAAAGATTCAGAAAAAATATTGCCGAGGTTGGAGGATTTGAGCTACAGGGAAGAGGCTGAACAGGCTGGGGTATTTTCCTTGGAGCAATGGAGGCTGAGGGAGGACCTTATAGAGGCTTATAAAAACCATGAGGGGCATCGATAGGGTCAACAGCCAACATCTTTTCCCTGGGGTAGCGAGTCCAAAACTAGAGGGACATAGGTTTAAGGTTGGGCAGGGGGTGGTGGGTAAAGATTTGAAAGGGAACTAAGGGGCAACTTTTTCCATGCAGAGCTCAGTGTGTATATGGAACAAGCTGCCAGGGAAGTGGCGGCGGTTGGGACAATTACAACATTTGAAAGGCATCTGGATGGGTATACGAGTAGGAGGGGTTGAGGGATATGGGCCAAATGCTGGCAAATGGGACTAGATTAATTAAGGATATCTGGTCAAAAGGGGCAAGTTGGTACAAAGGCTCTGTTTCCATGCTGTACAGCTCTATGACTATTAGGAATCTGCAGCAACAGGACAACAGTTAGCAAGAATTTCTGAAGTACACTATGAAACAGTACGTGTTTAACTGGCTTTAACACTGGAGTATTTTAGTATTAAAACAATTCACCCACAGAGAATAAAAAAAAGGATAAGATTTGAGGTTTGAAGTGATCATAGTATGAAGTTGTCAGTTCAGAAAGTTTAAGGTAGCCTGAAATCACCTTGAAGGTGGTGTATCTTCTCTAGGTAAATGGACTAAGTACGTAGACCCCTTGAAACAAAATTACCATTGATTGTCCTTTGCTCTCACCATTGTTCTGCCCATCCAAGGGGTGACTGCTGATCCCTGACACTGGGCATCACAGCAGGTGGAGTAGAACGATCATTTCCTTCAGTACCTGATCCAAGTGGTTGGTCATCACAACCTAGACAGCTAGGCTGAGGCACTGTCCAACCAGCACAGCCAATAGATCAAAGATTAGGAACAGCAGACACTGGCTAATACTGCACCTCAAATCATAACCTCCAACTCAGCCAGGCCACTTGGATTCTTGACTGTTTGTACAGTTCAGTTCACTTGCGTAAAATGAAATGGGTTTCACATGAAGCTTTTATGAAAAAAAGTTAATCCATACCCCACCGAAGTGACAGTCACTGCACTCGAAGGGACCAGATCCATTCTGTGTTGCGTTAGTGCAACCTTGACATATTAGGCTTCCATAGGCTTTGGAAAAGAGCGTTGGTGCAAACACACCTACAAGAAAAAAGGAACAAGGCTGATCTACAAATGTGAAAATCTGTTGGGTTGGATATTGAACAGCAACACAGATCTGTAAGTGAGAGAGATTTAAGTGACGTGGAGACGTAGGTGTTCCTTTGCTTTCTCTAACTTCTCTACCCTGTAGAAATTGGTTGTTGCTGCTCTACAGGTGAAGCTAGCTAATTGGAGACAGTATCCAAAAAGCAGCTAGAGTTTATTCTATTGGAGGTTTAAAAACAGTACAGGAGCTTGTGGCAAAGTTACATGGGTTATTTCTGATTTTATTGAGTAGTGAATTAATACACATCAAGGATGGCAGGGAAAGTGATTAGTCACAGCTGGAACACAGGGGTTCCTGGACACCAGTGTGATCCTGAAAAAAAATACACATTCAAGTGCTAGCAGCTCGGAGTAACTGAGCTACGGAAGGTGCAACATAATAGGGAAGGGGATAATTACTTGCACATTTTGTACCAGGAGGCCATCACATCCCCTAGTATAGGACCTTCTGATTTGATCAGTGTTTAAAGGACAGGAAAATACAGCAACAGTTTAGTTAAGGAAAGGAATCCAAAGGGGCAAGAGAGCTGAGCCTTAAAAATTGTCCAACAGGTTTGACCTGCTTTCAGCTTGCTCAGATTAAAGAGAGACTGATCAGTTAATACACAAAGTAATCAAGGTACTGACATACAGGAATGCATTTAAGAGGGTGAAACAAATGAAATGAATGTAGTGGTAGGAAGCAACAGTATAGTGAGATGGATTGACTGCAAAGAACAAGAGCCCAGGTGTATATGTTGCTCAGCCAGGACATCTGTTCAGCACTAGAGAAGGGCTTGCAGTGGGAAGGGAGCAGCCACTAATTGTGGCCCATGCATATACCAACAACATAGGCAGGGCAATGAAAGCGGTTCTGCACTTTCAGTATGAAAAAGGTTCAATTAAGGAGAAGTTCAGATTATTACCTGACCCAAACGCAAACAGGAGAGGGGAACAAATGCATGGCTGAAAGACTGGTGCAGTAGAAGTGGACTTTGGTTCATGGGGTTCTGGCATCAGTTGGGGTAAGTGGGGGCTGGAGTCTTGGTGCAGGTGTAAAGCATCTGATGCAGGAGCCATGTTCTAACAAGCAATTAATGACAGAAGTCAAGGGAGTTTTAAACCAAACAAAGACTAGAAGGCTACAAACTGAAAACCACAGAAGGAAGACAAAAGGCGCTGAATCTGAATGCACGTAGCAAAAAGAAACAAATAGCATAAGTGAAAATAGGTATGATCTATATCCATTATCTAGACATGGCTGTGGAATGACAGATTGGGATCTGAATGTTGAAAGGTGTCACTTCAAAAATGCATTGTTGAGCAGAGAGAGACTCTTGCAGCACTTATCCTCTGGAATTTTTATATAAAAGCATTTGGCATTTGTACCTCATCACCTACCTCCCACTGATATGAACAGCAATGCTGAACTAACACCAGCTGACCGACTATTGAACCTCTGCTCCTGATGCTTGCATCCTCCAATCACCATGGATATACCCTAGTTAACAAAACATCAAGATCAAGATCAAGATCAGAAACTGATGAGCTATAAATTGAACAAGATTTACATGGAATGACAACACATTCATTACTGGAATTTATTTTTAAACTGGGCAGATGCACAAGATTCCCCCACTGTTTGCTGAAGAATCATTCAGTCCATGGTCCACATGTACTTCAAGTACACAGTGGCAACACCCTCCCTTAAAAGTCTCAAGGCTTCAGGATTAAGTCCCACTACAGTCTTGGGAACAAACAAAAAAAGACGTGCTGAAACTCCTATGCACTATAGGAGGAAGTATTATGCTTTTTCAAGTACTGTCCTTCAGACATGACAATAAACCAAGTTTTCAGCAAGAGACACATTCTGGCTCACTAAGAGTGAGCTGCCAAAATGCCAACTTACCGGGATAAAGAGGACACATCCCAGCAAGGTACCAGTCAGAGCACTTTTCACAACTTCTTCATAGCATTTGTTTCCCTTATGGCTGCCTTTGATCAGGGCAGTTATGTAGAAGGTCAACTCAGTGATTGAACCAAATGTAGCATTCACCACTGCACCTACTGCAAAGTTACTCTGAGCTGAAATACTGAAGACAGAAGAATGACTTTTTAAAAAATTGGTACATGAGCCCAGAACTAGTTACAGTATATAAGATTACAAAAAAGCAAAATGATTCCGTATTTGTTTGCATACAGGATCTTGGGGTATACCAAGATAGATATGATACAGCTAGGAGTGAAAGCCAAGAATTTGAGCAAAAACAGTAGAATCCATTTGTTACACAAAAGTAGTGGTAGAACATTCAAAGTTATAAATCAAGAGTCAACATGGTTTTATGAAAAGGAGATTATATTTGACAAATTATAGCTTCAAGGGCATAAAAAGCAGATAGAAAAAACCATAGATCTAGCGTATTTGGATTTCCCAAAAAAACAATGAAATCATTAAGTGTCTCGGAAAGGTTATGTCACAATAGCTCATGGTATTGGAGTTGGTAGCCAATTCTCTCTCCACTTGTGAAACAGGAAACAAAGTCAGGATAAATGGATCACTTAAGATTGGCAAATTGTAATGAGGAATATCACAGGACTCAGTGCTGAACCCTCAAATACTTAAATCTATATTAATAACTCATGGTGACTGTATTGTAGCCAGATTTCATGTGAAGATAGATAAGAAACCAAGGTTAAAGGAGAACACCATCTGTAAGGGGATAATCAGATAGGCTAAACGAGCGAACAAAAACAAACAAAAAAAAAAAAATTGGCTTTTTGAACACTAGTACAGGATCATACAAAAAACTGTCCACTTTGGCCAGAATAGGAAAAAGCAGCATAACATTTAAACGGAGACAGAATGCTACTGTACAGGTGTACAAGGAGACCCTTATCAATGGATCAAAAAGTCAGCATGCTAGTATAGCAAATAATTAGAAAGGCAAATGGAATGTGAGCCTTTCTTGCAAAAAAGATGTTTAAAAGTAAGGAAGCCTTGCTACAACTGGACAGAGACATTGGTGAGACCACCCCTAGGTTACAGCTCACTTTTAGTCTCCTTAAAAATATGGTTATACTTGCGTGGAGGTAGTTCAGAGGCGGCTTATTAGGTTGATTTCCAAAACAAAGTCATCACCATACGGAGGAAAGGTTGCATTTACATGCTTCAGAACAGGAGTCAGTCAATCTTATTCAATAAGATTAGAGGGGATTTGATATAGTAGTTGCTGACAGAATGTTTCCTTTCATGGAGAGGTGCATTTTATTGCTAAACAGGTGTTCCATTTAAAAGAGACGAGGAAAGATTTCTTCTGAGGATTGTTAATCTTTGGCGTTCTTTTGCCCGGAAAACACTGAAGTCTGGAATCAGGACTAGAGTCAAGGTTGAGTCAGGTTGATAAGAGGGAGTCAAGGGATACATGAGGCAGACAGGAAAGTGGAGTAAGGACACAATCAGATCAGCCATGAGGAGATTGAAATGGTGGAGCAGGTGCAATATGGACCTACACCTGTTTCCATTCATGGTATTTTGGAAATGTCACGGCTTGAATTTTCACAAAATACAAAAAAGTTAAACAAGTGAGCAGAAGAGAAACTAATCGAGAGAGTTTGGTGGGGGGGGGGGGGGGGGAAAGAGAAGAGGAAGGGGAAGAAATGGTGGATATACATTCCAAACAAACAGTTGTGCTGGAGTGAATTTTGGGATGTCGACACTGTCCCAGCACAGGTGTGGGAATCTGCAGTTTACAGTTTTACACCTGATCATAGCATTGTAATGTCAGAGGTAGCAATACAAATTCAAATAGCAGCTTTAAAAGTGAAATTAGACGTATACTTGAAAATTGCAGTCATGCAAGAAAAGATTCGGGGAGTGGGACTTCAAAAAGGAGTTGGCACCGGTTCAATATGTCAAGGAACGTCTTCTCTGTGCTGCAACAAGATTTAACGCTATGGGAGGCAAAGCTGACAGGTGTAAATGCTGATGAAAGCATCACTACTTCTTCCACATCACCACAAGTGATGATTTCATTTCGTACAACTTATTTATGGAAAGCAGTTTTCATGGTCGTGCTCAAAATCCAAAGTGCTCATCTTAGGTGGACTTAGGTATTCTTGAAGTGAGCACAAACTTCTCAAAAAGACAGGTTTCATGTGACACTAAAATAAAGTCTTAATGTCCTAAATTTTGTGTTAAAGCAAGAAAATATGTGCTGTTAGTGGATCCATGGAATTGAGGAATGGGAATGGAATAAGGAAATCTTAGGAACCCTACATTTAGGGCATAACATTCATCAATGTAACAAAATGGAATTCAGCCCCAACTGTGCATTCTACTTGCACATGCTGTTTAAAACACTGAAACCAGAGAGCTTTGCAACAGATTAAAATTTCAGATCAAAGAGGAAACCACTTACACCACATGACAGGACAGAGAGAAACCAAAGAGACATATATCTTAAACCAGATCACCAAAAACAAAAAGGCTTCTTCCTGCCTTCAACCTTTAAAAAGGTGAGCAACAAGCAAAATTTCAGAATCAGAAAAAAGCCACTTTACATTCTCTGGAATACATAGATTGCATCAGTATTTATTCTTCATGGCTGAGGGAAAGAGAAGGTTTTGCTTTTGAATGGATAAACATTGAAAGATGCTATTAAAACAAAAAAAAAAAGGAAGTAGCAATGGTACAGCACATTCTCAAGGGGAAAATAAATTTATTGGTAACTCTCAGAGGAAGCAACATGTTTACCTCTGAAGATTAAGGTAGTGTACAAATGTATATTAAAATCTAATAAAACAGTGTTTTCATATCTATTTTTGTGCAGCACTCAATTGTTCATTCCATTCAAGCATTTGCCTCCTACATTATTCTATAACAAGTCGCCAAAAGCTCAAGGAGCAGCACCTCATTCTTCAATTAGATACTCTTCAAATTTTCAAACTAACAGTACCACAATTTTAAAAACCCATCAGCTGCTGGGGAGGATTGTTGCCATTTACAACTCCTCTACTTCATTTTTGTATTTGGAAATAGCAATTACAACATTGGGTTCAAGATAAAGACCACAAAGCAAGATAAAGACCAAAGGTAGTGGTTGATTCAGAGGCAGGATTGAACGAGGGGAATTAAATTGAGAACTTTAAAAAAATGGAAATAGAACAATTAACATGAAAATTGTGATTAGACACCATTTAAAATTAAAAACAAGGAAAACTAATTAAACATATTCGACATGGACGGAGGCAAAAAAGGGAATATGAAAAAGATAAAGAAAATTCAGAAAGCAAAGAGAAATTAAAACGTGGTATTAGTAAATCCTAAAACCATGCTGAATGCTTGATAGCACGGAGGGGAAATTGCGTTTGTTACATTGATGAACCTAAAATACTTAAGCAAAGCATGGAACCAATAAAAGTTTCCAAAAAGGCATCTGAACTCTGATGATAATACAAAAATAGGCAGGAAAGCAAGTTTGAGGATAGAGAGTCTACAAAGTGACAAATAAATCTGGCAAAGGGGGAAGGGGGAGAAAATGTGATCTTGCCTAATTTGACAGGAAAAATGCACCATGTTGGAGTACCAGGTGCTTGGAGAAATTCAATTATACTTTATGTACTGGCTGGCAAGCTGTAATCATGTGACCCCCCACCCCTGCTATAAATGCTTTTGAGCAGCCTGACACCCAAGCTGACAGGAATGGTGCAGCTGAAAATGTGCAGATTTACAGAGCTGGATACTGAAAAGAAGCAACAAGGAATTTTTAACAAAAGCAGTCTGCAATGTTGAAACACGGAGTCAAAAATGGCTGAATGTTCCATACCCTACTGTGAAAATGAAAACAATATAATTAGAGCTGTTTTAGCCCCTCCATCCATGCAAAAACTATGAATTAGCAAACAGAATCAAGTTTAAAAACCCTCAACAGGGTTCAAACATGTGTATTATCAATACTTTATTTTGGGGTGGGGGAGGAGGGACACAAAAGAAACTATTGATACGTATGTGAACATATCAGGTGTGCATTTAGCTGAATCCTGGAAGTTTGGACGAAGGAGTGGGAAGGAGAGCAGAGGAAGATCAGAGGTGGGACACCTTAAGCACAAGAGATCCTGCCATGACAACTGTATATAGGAGAAGGGAGGATGGGGAGGTGATGGCCTCATGGTATTAACTGGACTGTTAATCCAGAGACTCAACATTCTGGGGACCTGGGTGCGAATTTCACCATGGCAGATGGTGGAATTTGAATTCAATAAAAATAACTGGAATTAAGAATCTAAATGATAATCATGAATCCATTGTCAATTGTCAGAAAAACCCATCTGGTTCACTAGTGTCCTTTAAGGAAGGAAACTGCCATTCTTACCTGGTCTGGCCTACATACGACTCCAGACCCACAGCAATGTGATTTACTCTTAATTGCCCAGAAGGCAATCAGACATGGGCAATAAATGCTGCCTAGCCAGCAAATCCCTCATCCAGTGAATGAGGAAAGAATAAAGAACTTGCTCTCAAGAAAAAAAGTTACTGTCCTAAGGCCAACCATCTTCACCTGCTTCCAATGACCTTTCCTCCATCACAAGGTCAGAATTGGGGGTGCTCAAGTGCACAAACGTTCATCACTATTCACACTCCTGGGATACTGACACATTCAGCAGCCTCAAGCATGAAGACCCGATCATCTCCAAGCTGATAAATGGCAAGTAAATGTCTGTACCATACAAAATCAGGTTAAAGACTGGAATTTGTGATAAGTAACACCACGTATCCCCCTAGTGACTATCCACTTTCTACCAGCCTCAAATCAAGAGTATGATGCAACACTCCCTGCTTGCCTGAATGAATTCAGCTCCAACGACACAAAAAGGCTTAACAGCATCAAGACAAAGCAGTATGTTTGATTAGCACACTATCTACCATCAACACAAATATCACTGTGTACCATCTATAGCATGCACTGCAGAAATTCACCAAGATGGCACTAAAATTACTTTATCTTAGAACTTTCCAACATGGCAGACATGACATTAGATGACACTGACATTTCAGATTGAAAAGGATTGAGAGATAATAGAAAAAATAGAAAAAATGTCTGGTAAACAGCTAGGTGAGATGCCTCCATTTTCAAGTGATAGAACGTGTCAATTAAACTACAGGTCGCTCGACAATGTCACTAGTAGAAGAGATTATGGAATCCTAAAACAGATCATAAAAATCCAAAAACTGAAAATACAGGTACCTGAAAAACAACAAGTCATGCTCAACAATTCTACTGAAAAAGTTAGACAAGCATACTAGTAATGTAGGTTTTCATAAGACCTATGACATGTTACCACTTAGCAGATGCAGGACCAAAAGGATGGCCAAAAACATGGAGATATAGTAAATGGACAGCAAGCTGACAACAAAACTGACTGTAGGGGTTAACAAAACCATTTGCAATCCAAGTAACTGCTGAAAACTGGTGCTGGAATCAGAGTTGTTCACTATTTACTTTAAAAAAAAGCTGAACTCAAATACTTTAAACAATTTGCAAGTTATTCCAAATTGCTTGGTGGCGTTTGCAATCAATATGGAGGTCCATTGAAGAGTTAATTAACTGGCAGAGTAAACCAGAAAGTCCTTCAAACCTGCTCCATCCTTCAATAAGGTGATGGCTGAAGTGTTTATATTCCTAACTTCATATTCCTGTCCACCCTGATCACGAATCTGTTCACCTTTGCATTAAATATTTACAAACCCCCACATTTCAACATCCTCTGGAGGTAGAGGCTCAGAAAAGTGCTCAAAGAAAAAAAAATTTCAGTCTGGGAAAGGGCAAATCCAAATTCTGGACTCATCCAGAAGAGTAAACATCATTGCCACATCCATGTCAAGACTATTTGAGGTCTTATACACTTCAATCAAAGCACTCTCAACACTTCCAAACTCTAGTAAGAGCAGCACAGCACGTCTAGTCTTTCCTCAAAAGACGTGGCACCAGCAGATTCCTGCTAAGTGGCGCAAGTTGTAACCAGTCACAGAGGGCATCACAGTAAAACAAACTGATCCTTACCTTATTCACATTCTTTTCAGCAGGGATAACCGATCAGAACGTGGGTTACTTGTATTAAAAAAAAAGTCTGAGAATTCACTATGCACTCCTACAGCAAATGGGCTGATCAAAACACCAAATTCTTAAGTCATCACATGTCCGACAGTACCAGGTCTGAAGCAAGTAATCTTCAGATATGTCTGTCAGCTAATCTGATTGCACAATCCGTGATGGCTCTTTGAAGTTACGTCAAGACCCAGAAAGTGAAATTTATTCACAAGATGCAGATGGGGTAATTAGCATGATGCATTTAAAAAGCAAGTTAGACAAGTCTATGAGCGAAATAAAATGTACTGATTTGGTTAGATGAAGTTGGGTGGGAAAAGACTCCTGTGGATAAAAATCAGTTAAGAACAGTGGATAAAACCAGATGACCCGCCAGAACTGTTCAGCATGTAAAACAAAGTTCAGCTTACCTGGCAATTGCCATCCCAATGTAATGGGACAAAGGAACTACGGCTATGACAGATAGTGCAAATTTCACAAATGAGCTGGCATAGCGATTGTCTGTATCTCCGTAACCCAACACCAGAGCAACTATTACTAGAGGTAGCAGATCTGAAGAATCAGTTAAAGAAATAATTGTAACAGGAAACCCAAGTCAGCAATAAAAGTGATTGTAGAAGGATATAGCACTGACCAAATGCTCCTCCTCTTCCTACCTACATCTTACCTCCCACCAGTCACAAGATACAAGGCTCTAAAACATTGTAAGTATTACAGCATTAACTAGAGGAAGATTTAAAAATGTTATTTGAAGTTTAAATGTTCAGTTGGGGCTTCTCACTGTTTTACATTTGCTTGGAAACAAGTTACAGATACGGTTAATTGTACTTACTGTGGCTTTTCATTAGTCACGAGTATTGAGTTCACTAGGCAAGCATGTGGATTTTAACCATTCTGTGCATTTCTCAATAATGATTAAACACTAATCATTGAATCAAACCGTTAAAGCAGTAAACAATGGTAATAAATGTTTACTTGGCAAATATCTTTGAAGTATACTGTGTACACAAGGTCTTTAAAAATCAAACAAATAGCTCAATAGTGGCAAATCAACTTCATTCATGGCAAGTCAGCAACTTCTACTCAATTTCCACTGATACAGACTCAGACTTTGTGCATCTGTAGATCACTTAAGTAGAAAGGTAGTGGTTTCATATATAGCATTGATTTTTAACTTCTAATTAGCAGAGATATTTCCTGGAGAAAAATTAATTTGCACTTCTTTTGCCCCTTTAAAACTGGGTCACAAGCCATTTGAAAATCTCAGATGGATAAGAGTCTAAAATCTTTAGGGAACAAGAAAACAAAAAGAGCTAGGAATAGGATAATTCAACGAGAGGTTGGAAGTATCAGTAAATAATAAAAACGTGTAGTGTAACAAGAGGCAATGACAACTCTGCCTGCTATTTTTAGTCATAATTGCCTGCACTGAACCAAAGGATACTCACAGCAAATACATTAATGCCAACCACAGTATATTTGTAATAGTAGAAATTCATAGCATGGTAACAACAGAGGACCACTTCTCCATCCAGTGGAACTTCAGTCTGGGGGCAAGGTGTGAGACAGAAGCAGCAAAATTAGTTTGCATAAATTCTTATGTAATACATTAACATTTTATGAAATGCAAGCCCTATTTCTTGGGCAAATGTAATGTTTCCATGCATTCTGCTTTTAAAATGTCTAATTTTAAGAGAACTATATCCAACTTAAAAGTTCTTGATGGAAGAGTTGAAGTTTTATCAATGTCAGACAGTCATTTCTCAAATCTAACATTTCCAGCCAGTTACATATTATTTCTGCTATGGTACAAGCATGGAAAGGGGATACATATACAATTGGTACAATCACTGGGTAGATTCATGCAAAAACAAGATTCTCATGCAGCACTAGAATCTCATCAACAGCTCAAAAAGATTGTCAGGATCAGTGGAAATCCTGGTTGGTTTCTGCAAGGCTCAAGTTCACAAACAAAAAATACAAAACTGACTCTGGCTTTTGCAAATCTTGTGCCGTATCTGGTTAAACAGGCAGCTTGGTAACACACTGAGCAATAATACCACAATGTTAGATTACAATGAAATTAACCACGTCACAAAGCCAGCAGCAGATGACTAACCTAGGGATAGTAGTAAGGCATGCATCCCAAAATCTGTAGTTAATGGGGTCAGAAGTAATCCATGACTTAATTTTGTATACCTATCTTTTCCCTATGTCCCTTAATACAATTAAATTAAAAAAAACTATCAACTCCACCTTTAAAAATAAACTGACCTAGCATCAGAAGAGTGTTCCAAAATCTACACAATCCTTTGAACATTCAATTTTAAAAAAAGTCCAATTCTAACTTTTAGACTTTAGTCTAGTTTTACACTCCCTCACAAGACAATAGTTTCTCTGCATCTATCCAATCTGTTTCCCTCAAGTTTCAAACTCCAATCCAATCACCTTTTAGCCTTCTGAAATGAGAACAAAAATCATAGTTTGTGTATGTTCCCCTCAATTAACCCTTTCAGTACAGTTACAATGCATTTTTTGATATATCATTCTCAAGGCTAGGATATCCCTTCCTAGTGTGGCGCCCAGAACTGTTCACAATACTCCAGGTATGGTTTAACTGTTATTCTTTATAGCCAAAGGACTACTTTAGCCCCAGTTATACCTTAACTGCCTTCTCCATAAGTGGAAGATTTATAGTGACATTGAAGTGTTTACTCTCTTTGCAAAGAGAAGATGCACACAATAAAAATGTCATTCACAGCAAAAAGTAGCACATGAGATGAACTATTAATTTGAAAAAAAACTCAGTTTTTCCCCCACACTTAGCCCATTGTGGATACCAACAGGTGGTTTAAAAAAATCCTTCAGTATGGCAAAGTGTAAGAGTGCATCCAACAGTCTGTCTCTCTTCCAACTTGCAGTTTGAAATTCGTATGCAACTCAACAGGACAAACCACACATTACTAGAAATATTCCTTACCCTCTTCTGCTGTCTGATCTGCAGCTGCTCAGGAGGGATGAGCAGAATAACAGCAATAGCTCTGCCATTTAGCTTGGCTACTGGAATGGTGATAACCAAGATCCAGGCAATGAAGGAAGCCAGACCATGGGCAAGCACAAGAGGTGGATACCCCAGGAGAAACCACACATAGGTGCTAGGACGACGCTGGAAAGTAGATTGAAACAGGTTAATTCTCAAAAGTAATTCTCAATGGAAACACTGGATCCAAAATTTAAAAATAAAACCAACAACCACCACCTCAGGATGTTGTAAACATCCAGTAGTTGAGCAGCATCCTTGAAGTTAACATCACTGCCCTTTTGTCAAACTGACTATTTCTGATTTCTTGTTTTTACTTTAGTTATTCAGTATCCATTGTATTTTGCGTTGATGATTGATTCACTAACTTCTCCTCCAGGAATGCATACCTTGAAGGGTTCTACTCATTCTCAATGAAAGTGCAAGTATTTCAGGTTGGTGCCCAGTTTAATTCTCAAAGCCAATTTCAGAAAGATCTGCTAATTTGAACAAAGTTTTGACGTGAGAAAAAAACACCACACAAGGAAAGCTCAAAAATCAGACTCGTACTTTAAAATCAACAGGAGATGAAAACAAAGAGCAGTGGGATTAGTTACTCCCCAGATGTTACTATGTTTCAATTACTGACCTAGGCCACCTATTTAAATTTCACTCTGGATGACATCTGAAGCATCATCACTTAGCAAAGGGAAGTCTTCAGAGTCACTACAACAAATATTCTGCAAATCTAACACAATGTTATCATTTAGTAACATAGGAAGCCCACTGTCATTTTGGAGTGAGAATTACAGTGACACGCATCCAGAGATTTGAACACCGCTTGTTCTGTGGCATCAGCTGAGCCAGGTTTCAAACAACACATTAAGGATGCAGATGGAACGACAGCCGCTGTTAACAAAAAACCATCAACGCAGGAATATCAAGCAATACAAAATGCTCATTTAGGAGAGAACAGCAAGCAGTCTGCCTTGTAGACAAGGAGGCACTATCATTGATCATTCAGACAGAGAACGTGGTATTAGAGATATGAAGTCGCTGCAGTTGCTAAAATGCAGAATTTCTCCAAACCTCATGATGCAACTGACAACTGACTGTCCTTCAGCTTGTTATCGACTTTCCAAAAGACAACAGGCTGAAATGTACTTCTTTGGAAAGTCATAAACATAGCCCAGCTTTCCTCCATTCTGTGTCAAGAATGAAGTACTGCTTGAAGTCCCAGATTGGTGTCCAATCCTAACAGTCCACCTTTAGGATTCAAGTATCTTGTATGACTTGACCTTCTCTTCCATTATTTCATTTCTATATCAAATTAGCACTTACCCCTTACAGCAACACCCTCCCCAGAGAGTAATAAAAAAGAAAAAGAAATCGACAGTTATCTCTCGTATTGAAAAAGCTAAGGAATTTGTAAATAGTTAATTTTCTGAAGAAGGGTCTAGACCCAAAACATTAACTTTCCTGCTCCTCTGATGCTGCTTGGCCTGCTGTGTTCATCCAGCTCTACACCTTGTTATCTTAGATTCTCCAGCACCGGCAGTTCCCACTATCTCTAACATACCCAGTACTTGACTTCGGTAGAGGTAGAGGTAGAGGTAGTGGTAGTGGTAGTGTGTAACGAGGCATCACCAATCCTTTCTGTGACGCCAAGAAGGCTGGTTGTCTCCACTGCAGTTGCTTCAGGAACTTCCTCACCATAAAATTGAGCACTGCTTTTCCTGGGATACAAGTATGGCTGGAAAGACAGTATATTCAGAAATCATTTAGGTACTATATTTAAGCAAAAGTGCAACAGATAGACAAAAATTCAAAGCAGAGAACTTCTGATAGTATCGTAGCCTTCATTTATTGTTTGCTAGTATCTACAACATATTGTTCATGATGTGGAGGTGCCTGTGTAGGACTGGGGCAGACAAGTCGCATGTGGCTTCCGATCATGTATTGTTTATACCACAAGAACTCACTATTTTGAGAAATTATGGATACCATCTAAGAATTTAAGAGCTACAGGTGCAAAAGAACAAGTTCAAGGATAAGAAATTCATTGTCCCAAAGCTCTGGTACTATTCCAACCTGCAAAGGCAACAGCATAGTAGCCAATACTTTCTCCACTGTTCAAGAAATCTTGATAGGATTTTGAAAAAGTAGTTTTGGATGCAATATTTGGTTTCAACTCACTGACATTTGATGCTTTATATCCTGGCTGTATAAAAAGTTATTCAAATCTTTTCATGTAGATAGCAACAAATATGGCTGTGAATCATCAGTTTACCACCTCCAACACATGCAAGTCCTATAAAATGTTACAATTTTACACAGTTGTTAATTTATACTTTGACCTATGTACCGTAAAATTTTACAATGCCTGCTAAGTTGCATTGAACTGCAGTACAAGTCCAAGTCCATGTTGTTGATTAGTCTCACCACTGAAGTTTAATATTCAGTGGTCCTTTTTCTGGATCTCCCTGTGCTAACTCAATTGTCTTTTTCACTGTGTATTTGTTGCAGTCACTCAATGTAATTTTTTGAAAAATAAGCTGAAAATGAAAGTCAAAGAATGAGTATTAAGCTCACAGCTGGCATATTTTATATGGATAAATTCAGTTTGCAAGAGGCATCTTTGTGCTTTCAAATTACAATCTCAGTCTCATTTAGCCTTGAAATCTAAATAGAGGATCCTTAGTTGTGTGCTTCAATGTTCCAAGAGTTTAAAAGGAAGAAGGATTACTTAACTAGGCTCATCAGATTTAGTCTAGTTCAATTTAATAAAAATACCAAGAAGTTTAACCTGCAGCCCACATCTAAAAAACGTGCAAGGTAATTCATTATGCTAGAAGTGGTTCCTTGCATCTGTTGGTGCATTACTGTTCGAACGCTTTAAAAAAATGCTGTCACTCTTAAGATTCATACAGCACTGAAATATATTTCTTTTACGAGAGTGACAGCAGACCATGGTTTATTCAGTATTACAATTATAGTCAATAAAGGATACTGTTAATTTTACATTTAGCCAAGTTCAGCAGGAGATTATAGAACAGCTATAGTGTGTATGGGAATAAAAATACACCAGTTGGTAGCCTGTTGGTCACACTACAGGTGGTGTTCAGAATATTCTGCATCCAGCAACAGGTTAATCTCTCTCTCTCTCTCTAGAGAAGCAGACGTCACCTAGAAGTGGCTACAGCAGCACTGGGCTAGCTCAGAACTGCCAACCATTCAGGTTTCATTGAGTCAGTGAGTGGAGTGTATAACCAGGTAGAAGTCTACTGGTATCTGGCACCTACATTCTAGACCTAGAAGACAGCCAATGTGAAATTTAGAATAAAATGCATTGTCATTGTCATCATAATTTGAGGTCAACAACAGTTAACTTAACACCTGAACCACATGCCTTTAAGAATCAACTCATTACATTCTGGTGAAAAAAGGACCTTCTCAAAATCAGCTACTACACTCTGAAACCAATCTTACAGATGATTTCAAGTTTTATGTCGTAAGCAAGAATTCACCGATGTGCTTACACCAAAGTCATAGGGTAATAGTTACTGCACTTACCTTTTGAATCACCTTCCCAAATGGCCAGAAGTAATAACCAGCAAGACTGCAGCACAGCTTCCCTGTCAAAAAGGAATGAGGAGAATTTCATTTTAAAAAAATTTAAGTTTAATGTTCAGTCTTTCCCTTCCCTCCAAAAAGAGACAGTAAAACCATCCACAGAATGATGATAAACAATAAAACTAGTGAAACTCTAATCTCCAAGAGAACAAGAATGCAAAAATCAAAAAAGTTTCCCTTTCCCAATTTAAAGCTGATATTGAGAAACCAACCATTCCAACAGGAGCAAGAACAGAAATTGCTGGAAAAGCTTGGCAGCTCAGAAGGGTCCAGAGGAAGAGTCACTCAATCCAAAGTGTTAACCCTGCTTTCTCCACACAGATGCTGCCAGACCTGAACTTTTCCTGCATTTCCTGATTTATAGCAGCTGCAGTTCTTTTAGTTTTCAAGACACAGGAATTGGATTTTTGGGTAGGGAGTTAGACAAAAACAACGAAATCAAGGTTGAAGTTACCAAGATAGGGAGGGAGGGAGGAAAGAAAAATAAATCTTCCCTTTCATATAGGAAGGTCCAAATAACACTTAGCTGCAAACAAGGCTAAACATGATTGAATTAAAACCTGAAGACAGTACAAGGGGATAGTACAAGTACATTTCTGATAAAGGGTTTAGGCCCGAAACATCAAGTTTTCCTGCTCGACCTGCTGTGTTCATCCAGTCCCACGCTTGTTATCTCAGATTCTCCAGCATCTGCAGTACCTTTTATCTCTGATAGTACAAGGGGTCCTATCAAGTCAGTTAGGAGGCCAGAGGGCACATGTATTACTTCCGAGTGACAGACATCCAATTTACAACAAGGGAGATATAGTAGAACAAAGTTCAAGTCACATTCAATTATGGATTAAAAATTAGGTCAAAGAATTCTAGGGGAAAACCCATGAAAGAGGAGCAGCTGATTGAGGAACATAACACCATAATAGGAATAGAAGCAGTAAACATTTAAAAACAAACAAATAAAAAAGGAACCACTAAACATTAGCATCCCTAGGGGACTCAAAAACAAACAAAACCTTTTTGCTCCATTTCTTAAAAATCACTCAGCAGAGCTGCAGACAGAAGGAGGATTAAATCTAACTTGGATAAAAGGGAATAACCATATACAATGCTCTTAGAATGGGTCGAGATATAACTAGCTGCGATTGGGAATATAATCCAAGCTATTTTAAAAAAGAAAAAAAAAAATAGGAATTTTGTTTTGCCTAATGGGTTCTGGAAGATTTGGAATTCCTTCCTCCCTCAAGGGAGAAAAACGTGGCTACGTATGAGAGGAGAGTTAGACTTTTCCAAACAAAAAAGGATTGGTCACATTTGCCTGACAAAAATCAAAGGTTGACAAATGAAGTCAAAAGTACAGATTGTGATATAATTGAATAGCAACATGTTTCCAAGGAAAACCTGGCAGAAATGGGGTGGCTCAGTGGTTAGCACTGCTGCCTCACAGCACCAGGGATCCAGGTTCAATTCTACCCTCAGGCGACTATCTGTGTGGAGTTTGCACATTCCCCCAGTGTCTGCATGGGTTTCCTCTAGGTACTCCAGTTTCTTCCCACAGTCCAAAGATGTGCGAGTTAGGTGGATTAACAATGCTAAATTGTCTGTAGTGTTCAGGGATGTGTTCCTTAGGTGGGTTATAAGGGGATGGGTCTGAGTGGGATGCTCTAAGGGTCGGTGCAGACTCATTGGGCCAAAGAGCCTGTTTCCACACTGTAGGGATTCCATGTGAAATGAGTGCCTCAGTGGGCAGCAGTGAAATAAAGTCAAGAGCAGAATGAAAGGAAACAGATCCTCCACGGGTCATTACTGATAATACGGGATTAACTCTCTAAAGGCCATTGGGAGTATAGTATTCCTAATCAGAACAGAATGGGCCAGACATCATTCATGTTTTAATGAGAAGGGAACTAGAATATTAAGTGACTATTTTATATCCTAACATTGGTGGCATTGCTTAAAAATCAGTTCAAAAATAACATGTGATTAGGATCTGGAATGCATTGCCTCGTGTGTGGTAGAGACAAATTCACTTGCTATTTTCAAACAGAACTGAGGATTAATCTGAAAAGAATTGCAATGCCAAGAAACAGACAGAAGGACTAGGTGAGTTGATAGTACAGACAATGCAGAGCAAATGGCCCATGTTAGGAATCATTCTATGATCCTGCAAATTACCAGCCAGCTGAAGGAAAGAAAAAGAACAGATATGCCAAGTGCTTACCCCATTCTGTCATTAGGTGAGGAACAGAAAGAAAAAAAACTTCCAAGATAACAGACCATCCTTAAACAGCAAGCCAAAAGGATTTGAGAAACTGTAGATTAAGACAAATTTAAACAGAACTGATGCAATTTATACTTCCTGAGTATTAGTACTCATTTTTTTTGTACCATCAACCAAAGGAAATTGCCCTTATTGTAGAATTACTATAAAAGGAATCAAATTTAAAAATACACAGCAACTACAGAGTACAAAAACATTTAAAATCTCCATTTAAGTCTTGTACCTGGGACTACTCCAGCTGGATTTACTAGCAGAATTCCATACAATTGGTTTTCACTGCTTCATGTACTTTATAGACAAATGCTGATTAAAGTTAAACATCTCAGACTTGGAGTACAAATTTTTTTTAACCTATCATAATGGAGATCACACCCTACCCCTTCCCATCACCTCATGAGACCTGACCAGTGCTCCTATAAATCGATGTTACATGGAGTAGCAACAGCCCAATTACAGAAAGGGTAGGTGCCATACAACTCCTTACTGTTGCTGGATTCATCAATTATACACCACAGATGTTTCAAAGGATGCTCTGTCTTGAAAAAAAAATTCATGTAGCTATCTTGAATATACTGAAAGATAAACAAAATATACAGCACTAGGAGGTGAACAAGAACAATCCCACTGGGTCAAGGGAATAAAATTTCTAAAGCTCGACAAGAGCACAAGGATCTTTTCTCCACTGGAGGTGGTTTAACCTGAAAGATCACCACACCTCAGGCCAGGTGAGAGGTTGAGAAAGAGAGTCCTTCATGATAACCTCAGCTGGGGCAGGAATTGAATCCACTTTGTTGGTATGACTCCATGTTGCAAACCAAGCTCTTGGTCAATACAGTATGCATTCGATTGTTACCTTGTATCACAGCACCCCAAACAGAATTAGGAGTGGAGACACATTTAAAATCTATTTGCATAGGAAGTTCAACCATCCTAACAGAACTTACCGTAAGGTATGCCCACAACTGTAACGAACATAAATACAGCAATTATAAGGTACAGCAGGGCAACCCACCAACCAAACAACAGCACATACAACAGGTTGCCAAAAGTAAACAAGGATCCTGAAAGAAAGAAAGAAATTCTGATGAGTGACAGTGGGCCACAAATAAGTGATAAGGTGGTTCTGGGTGCATTCCACAATCACTGCAATGCAGGGCAATATGAACACAAAATTCAAGCACACATTCCAGCAACAGACCAATGTTTGTTCGGTAAACTGCACAGAAAAATCAGTTGTACAAAACAAACCAGCACAATTGAAAGGCTGGAGGTAGGGAGGTCACATCAGGTACTGCAGCAACATTTAAAAAGAGTTGTCACAATGCCGTTAGATAAAGTCAGGATCTGCTTATATAATACTTTCAAGACAGCATTCCCTGGCCTCAAACATGGTGGTAGAAGGAATCAGCACCTTTGCAGCTCAAAAGACAGCTTGTTCAGTATGCTGTCAGCAATATTCAGCCCATGCTCCCAGCAATAATCTGCAGAGAAGTGGGGCTTGCTAGTGTAGCTGTGTCACTGAATATATTTTATGTACTAAGCTCTTGCAAAGTGCTTTGGAATTTTACTTATGCTGTGTTTGGTTCGCTCACCAAGCTGGTTTGTTACTTTGCAGGCGTTTCATTACCCTGCTGGGTAACATCATCAGTGCAGCCTCTGATAAGTGCTGTTGTGTTTTCCCACCTGGTATTTAAACTCTGGGATCTGTTGGAATTGGTTACCTCATTTCTGGCTTTTCTTTGCGGTGGTGTGTATATACAGGATCTAATTCAATGTGTTTATTGATGGCCTTCTTGGTGGAGAACTAAGGCTAGGTTCAGGCCACACAGACAAGCACGGGAATTAGAATTAGACCCTGCATATATACAGCACTAAAACCGGAAATTAGGTAACCAATTCCAACAGACCCGAGTTTAAGTACCAGGTGGGAAAATACAACAGCACTTCATCAGAGGGTGCACTGACGATGTTATCCAGCAGCGTAATGAAACTGCTGAGAACTAAAACCAGCTCAGCGAGTGAACCAACCACAGCATCCACAACACGAGCTACAAATCTACTCAAGAATCTTAAATTTTATATACTATGTTTTAACACAAGTTACTGTGAAAACTACTCATAGCTAAGTGACTGTCATCCTACTGAAGACCAGTGACCCCTATTTCTCCACTCCCCTAAACAGAAGGGGGAGGGGGAAAGAAGAGAACACAACTTGTCCATGTCAACCCCAACAATCTCTAAGAATTTAGACATTTCAAAATGATCATCTTATTCTTAACTTCAGAGGCTTTCTACTCAACCTCTGTTTGGACAAGATCCTCACGAACCTGATCGGTTTGCCAAACCAACCGAATCCCCAACACACCCCTACTCCAGTAAAGCCTGCTTAAATCAATGGAGGTAAATACACCAGAATAAATGGAGAAACTGTTCAGAATAGTTCAGATTTGACTTGTATTCTTTTTCTTCTGTGCTGCATTTGGAAAAGTAATGAAAAACTCCATGCACTGCCTTACTGGAATATTGTTTGATCACATTTAGATCAGAATACAGCTCCTTCACTATTGCAGAACGGTCTTCTAAGGGTCTCTGTGTCACGTGGCTCTTCCATTTCTTGAATCCGAACTACAAAAAAAAAAACACAAAAAAGTGTTTGTCACAAAGTAACTATCAAGGTTGACTAAACATGCCCTCATGCAATGAGCTCTTGCCCCTACCCTTCAATTACAGAAGGAAACATTAATGTTCCATAATACAGCAAAACACAGAACAACCCCCATTGCCATTCCCCAATATAATGTTCTACACCTTCCTTCCTCCAACACAGAACAATTATCATTCTCAAATTGAGGAGCTACAAACAAAGTCTTCTTCCCAAGCATCTCAATTTTAAAAACCCAACTCAACATTGTTTCTCATTTGACTCCCCTCAACCGCAGGATCTTGCATTAATGGATTTTGCCCAGGGCATCCAGGTTTGCCATGGAATCTGGCCATTACAGTTTGACTTCAAATATGTAGAAGTCATCTTCAACAGTCTTGAGATGTACAGAACAATGTTGGAACAAAAAAAAAATGCTACATTCTGCTCACCTTGTAATTGTTGGCCAGTTTCTGTGCCTCAACTTCATTTTCTGCCAGTAGTGTAGTTTTTGTGGTTGTCATTAGGCAGTGGGGACATGTTATTCCTTCACATGAATGATTTTGTGTTGGTGTTGAACAGGTCACTGCAATAAACCAAAACAGAAGTTCAGAAAAAGAGCAAATAGTCAACCCTTTTAAAAAGGAAACTTTCCACATGGTGTGATCTCCAGTCACAAGCATGGCAAAACCAACATTTAAACAGGCAAGTACCACTTTAAAACCAGTTCAGATGCATGCTATTTTATCAAATCATTCAGTTGTACAGAGATGAAAACAACATGAACCTTTTTAAAAATGAATACTGATATATAGGAAATAACTACAGCACTGTTCCAAGCATCCTTATAACTACATAAAGGATTAAGCACATGATCAGTGTTATACTGAACATATTACAGTGAGGAAAGATGTGATTTTAAATAATCACATGCCCACACAGACAATAATTGCTCTGGGAATTTTAACACTTACCTGAACCGCCACTAGAAACACCATTTTAGTTAATCTCCTTTTAGTGATAGCTCCTACAACCTGGGGAGCTGATTCAACTAATTTGTGATGGAACACAAATCCACTACTGACAACCAAAAGGAGTCAATTGCTGCTACTACTGGCTTGAGGCAGAAAAAAAGACTACCATAGTCTAAGTTAGGGAACCAGAAAGGACGTGGAGTAGTTGCATAGGAACTAATTCTGGAACAGTCCCAAATATAAAATGGCAAGGTCATTGCGGGCAATGATCAACTTTGGAAAGAAGTGCCAAACTTAAGCCAATAATTTAAAAAAAAAAAAAACCAATTGATTCTCATTAGGACTGAACATGGGAGCCCCATGCAATGGAGAAAAGCCAAAACACAATAAAACCCAAATCTTGCTCCAGTTAAGGCTTAGATATTTCATTGCGGTGGGGGTAAAAATGTTGTTGAGCGTTACTGGACTAACCTGGGAATAATTGTGTTGTAAATGGTGAAGGGGTATCCATCATGTCAGTCTGCAGATGTAGCCCCCAGTGCTTGTCCCATAGGCTCAAAGAACAGGGAGGTGCTCCTGACCTTAGACTTTGGGAGGGAGAGTGAGCTATCAATAGAAGAAAAGTCCTCAGTAAGCTGACACCAAATTATCCTACATTGACCTTTATAGCCACAAATGTTCAGATTAACAAGTTCAAGTAGAACTCACACAGACATGAAACTGTCTCAAATTTAAAAAAGGTACGCTGTTCATGATAATGTTTTGTTCAGTCAAAACTCTCAACAATTTAGCTTTGAGTACAATCTAACTTGTGCAATGTAAAAAAGCAAAAGGCAAAAAGGAACTGTCTTAACAATTGTTATTTAACCCTCAGAAGATTTGATTTATTACTGTCACTTGTAAAGGTAGTGAAAAGTATTGTTTTGCAGGCTAACTAGACATCACACCTTACATAAGTACATCACAGAAAAGACTGTGTTGAGCCTCATCTCTATACAAAAATGCACAGGTACACAAAGTTGTCAAGTCTCATGCTTAATATGTATGTTGCCTCTTTTCCCAATAAGGACCTCTCCATTTCTTGCCTCATTGGGAAAACATCATGTGCGCTTTTCCACCATAAGATTCAACGAGATTGCCAGTTTATGCTGTAGAGTCTTGCTTCAATCACATATGAACAGGATTATAGCTGTCAAGTAAAATTCACAAACAAGTATATAAAGTTGTCCATACCACACTACAGCTAGAGTGTCTGTAGACCCTGGGGAACCACATTCTTGAAACAAATAGATTCAGAGGGAATATTCAAGAGGTTATAATATCATTGAACAAAATGCATGACAGTCAGAGGCTGCATTCACAAGTTTCAGGAAAACAACGTTTTTAAGAGCAGAAAACGAGTATAGATTCCCACTTACAAAGTACTGAATATCCGACCTCGCCAATAAATTTGGAGCTTTGCTCCAACAGGGAAATAACTATTGCTAGATGTGTTTGTATTTTCATTGGTCAGAACATAAGTATGTGTTGAGATGTCGTATTGCAGTGGTACAGGACAATGGTGAGGCCACTTTTGGAATACTACATACAGTTCTGGTCACCTTTCTACAGGGAGGATGTTAAACTTGGGAGGGTATAGAAAAGATTTACAAGAACATTGCCAGGACTTGTGTTTGAGCTGCAGGAAGAGGCTGAATTGGCTGGGGCTATTTTCTCTGGTGCATTAGAGACTGAGGGGTGACCTTGTAGAGGTTTATAAAGTCATGAGGGACATGGATAGAGTAAATGGACAAGGTATTTTTCCCTAGGGTGGGGAATCCAAAACTACAGGGCATAGGTTTAAAGGTGAGAGAGGATAGATTTAAAAAGGGACCCGAGGGGTAACTTTTTCCATGCAGGGGGTGGTGCATGTATGGAACAAACTGTCAGAGGAAGTGGAGGAGGTGGGTACAATCACAATATTTAAAAGCATTTGGATGGGCATATGAATAGGAAGGGTTTAAGAGGAATACAAACCAAACACTGGAAAAATGTGACCAGGTCAGATTGGGACGTCTGGTCAGCACAAATGAGTTGGACTGAAGGGTCTGTTCCCACACTGTATTACAGTATGGTGGCACCAGACAATTCAGGAAGGGTAAACTGGTGCATGTAAAGTTGTTTTGTTTCAATCTTAAGCACGCTAGACTTACTGCAAACCAATATTTATAAAGCAAGCCTGAACAATCCAGTCTTCTACCACAGAATCCCTACAGTATGGAAAGAGGCCCACACCAACCCTTAACGTATCCCACCCAGACCCATCCTCAGATACTACGGACAATTTAGCATGGCCAATCCACCTAGCCTGCACATCTTTGGACTGTGGGAGGAAACCCATGCAGACATGGGGAGAATGTCTGTGTGGATTTTGCACAATTGCCCAAAAGTGGAATTGAACCCCGGTCCCTGGTGCTGTGATGCAGCAGTGCTAACCAGTGAGCCACCGTGTCACCCCATTTGATTTGCACCAGTTGATGTTAGACATTCGCTTGCTGCACCAGTGATGCTGAGTGGCAATGTGTACCATCTACAAAATTCACTGTAGTGACTCATTGAAAAGTGATCAGCAGCAACTGTGCCAAACCTGTGACACCTACCACCTAGAAGGACAAGGAGTGGGCACCTTTCACATTCACTGGTAGTGCTAGTCTACACTGATTTCCCACTTAAGACTACAAAAAAAAAAAAAGACAGATTGAAATCAGCTGAACCGACATTTACAGAGTCAATCACACCATAATCAGTTCAAAACGTGCAGCCTGAAAAGTCTGGATAAAGTTACTTTATTCAAATGGTTGCTACGTTGGACCACTGAAGGGTGTTTCTTAGTGACATTCTATTCCTGCACTGTTAGAACACACAACATTTGCTGTAAACACTAAAGTTAACATAGTGGCAAGCAGCCAAACCTCCCAGACAGCACCGCTGGACTTTTCTGAACAGAATGGTCTGGCATATTACTAATTTTGCTAAGTAGCCAGCTTGAGCAGTCACCCCTCAACTTAATCTGGATTCATTCGAATTATTAATGGAAAAAAAAGAAGGGGGCAGGGCAGAGAACGTGACTGATGAAAACTGTCTGGAAACAAGCCACTTCATCTAGTTGCCATGGTGACAGGGGTCCAAGTCAATAAAACAGACTCTCATACCAGAAGACAGCAACTTTACAAGACGCAGACTTAGACTCCAAGTCAGACAGATTCAGGGAAAGTGACCAACCAAAAAAAGTCAACCACCAAGCAGAGTGCTGCTGTAGACAGATTCCTGATTCAAAGAAACAAGGTACGTGGAGAATTAAGGTCCAACACATCCCAAAAGATGTTTTGCTTTGGGTGCTCAGAAAATTGGGTGGAAGAGCGATCATTTCAAAAAAACAAAAGGATGCAGGAGATTCATTAGTACCATTAAAGCCTGGAGGGAGATCAGGATTTTAGACAAAGCAATGTACTCACTGAATGGTTTAAAATTTCATTTGAGAGATGCGGCTGTCACTGGCTGGCCAGCCAGCATATATTGTTTGTTCCTGCTGCCCTTGAGAAGGTGGCAGTGAGCTGCTGTCTTGAACCATTGCAGTACACCTGCTGTGGGTTGACCCACAATGCCATTTAAGGTGGGAATTCCAGGATTTTGACACAGCACCATGAAGGAACTGCAATATATTTCCAAGTCGTGTTGGGGTGTGGCTTGGAGGGGAACTTGGTGTTCTCTTGTGTCCACTGCCATATTCTTCTAGAGAGAAGTGGTCGTGGATTTGGAAGGTGCTGTCAGAGGATCTTTGGTGAATTTCTGCAGTACATCTTGTAGATAGTTGCAGCAACATTCACTGAGTGTTGGGGAGAGAGGGAGTGGATGAAGCACCAATCAAACCAGCTTGCTTTGTCCTGAGTGGTGTCAAGCATCTTGAGTATTGTTGGAACTGCGCTCATCCTGGCAAGTGAGGAGTGTTCCAACACACTCCTGACTTGTGTCTTGTTGGGTAACAGACAGGCTTTGGGGAGTAAGGGGGTGAGCCACTCACTGCAGTATTCCTAGCCTCTGACCTGCTCTTGTAGCTAATGTTTATGTAGCAAGTTCAGTGAGTTTCCTTCCAGCAATAACAAAGGGGGAGTGGTTGGATTGTCTCTTATTGGTGATAGAGAGAGTCTGGCATTTGTGTGGTGTGAAGTTTACTTTATACTTGTCAGCCTAAACCAGGATATTGTTCAGGTCTTGTTGCATTTGAACATGGACTGCTTCAGCATCTGAGAAATCGTGAGTGGTGCTGAACATCATGCAATCAAACATCCCTACTTCTACATTACGATGGAGGGAAGGTCATTGATGAAGCAGCTGAAGATGGTTGGGCCAAGGACACCACCCTGAGGATCTCCTACAGAGATGTCCGTGAGCTAAGATCACTGACCAACAATAATGACCATCTTCCTACGTACCAAGTATGGCTCCAACCAGGACAGAAGTTGCTCCCGATTCCAGTTTTGCTCAAGCTCCTTTACACTACACTCTGATGTCACACTTGAACATAAGGGCTGTCGCTCACTTCACCTCAAAATGGAACGCATAAAATGTGATATGGGTTTGATTCAGTTAGTAGGAAATCTGTGATTGTATCTTAATTATACAATGTTTAGTTGATGCATTTAAGCAATTATCTTATAGTGGGAATTTTTAAAATCAGGAAAGTCCTGTGTGTTGGTTAACAGAAGAAACATTTTTATAAGCGTTGCTATTAGTCAATGAGGTTGGTTTTGCAGGGGATGGGGGCTTAAGGCAGGTGAAAAGACCTGAAGGGGCAGAGGTTTGGGAGGGAATTCCCGATATGAGGGGGGCAGGCAAAAGGCCTGTTCACCAATTGTGGGGTTCAGGAAGTGGGGTAAGAGGACCAAAATACCAAATCAGCACTCAAATGCTAATGGAGGTCAATGCCAAGACACACGGAACAGAAACATCGGATCTGATTAAAACAATTCTAATGCGACTATAAAGACTGGATGCTGGGGAGTCCCCTGGTTAAGGAGTCAGTCTCAAGGTGAACCATTTCAGGACTGCTTCACTCAAATGGTCAACCTGTGGCATTCACTTCCACAGAAAGCAGAGGCTGGGTCATAGGATATTCAGGACAAGTTGATATACTAATATATATATAATGCATCAAGTGGTATGGAGAGAAAGCAGGAATATTTGAGGTGGATCATAAACCATGATCATAAACAGATGGAGAAGGCCAAGGGCTGAATGGCTTACTGCTCACTTGAGTGTGGGTGGGGATAAGGAACTAATCTTCCTGTTAATGCAATTAATAAATGTTGTATTGCCTATACATCACAGAAGTCTGCAACAGCATTCTGCATAATCAACTCCCAAATTAGAGATTAAACAGAAGGGTGAACAAGCACTAAAATTGGGTTGTAAGTTTTGCTAGGCATTTTCAACTTGACTTGTTTGGTGACCGAGAGCCAGGCTGTAAAGTTTAATTTTATATTTAGGTGATTTTCAACAGAGTTGAATGATTCCTGGCACTCATCTAACCCCCATAAAAATAGTATTCTTTCCGGATATCGACAGGCAAGAGACAGCCGAGCATACTGGTTGCAGTGGACCTCAAATATATCCTATTTGATAGGATATATTTGATAGCTGTAGAACTGAAATCTCGTGTCCCAAGTCAGACTGTTGTAGCACAGCTACAACATTACTGTCTACATTAAAATGGAAAAAAAAAAAAAAAAAAAAAGGCTGGTTATGACCTCTCCTCTGAAATAAAACTGGAGAAATCTAATCCAAAATGGTATTGCTTCAGTCTTGTCATGTGTCACTTGAAAGAAAGTGTTAGCAACAGTGCTATCAAGTAGCACTTGCTCGTTCAATTTGGATTCTGCTAGGACTACTAATTCCAGATGTCAAAACAGACACCTGAATTCAGAGGTGGAATGATATCACCGGCAGTTAGTGCAGCATCATGGATCATGGACTGCAGTAAAACTGCAGTCATTGAAGATCAGAGAGAAAATGCTCTGCTCGTTGGAATCATACCTCACGCAAGAGGAATTATGTCATGGTTATTGGAAGACAGGGCATCTCATTCTCAAGACATCATTGCAGAGTTACTCACTGTAGTGTCCTTGGCTTAACCATCTTCAGCTGCTTTAAAGCCTTTCCTTCCGTCTTTAAAAAGGTCAGAAGTCAGAATGTTTGTAGTGTACAGTTTTAAACTGCAACTCCTCAGGTAATAATGCAATTTTTTTGCCCAAATGCTCCAAAGACCAGAACATCTAGGCTTAGGGATTACAATTAACCAGAAATTCAACTAGACCAGCCACAGAAGTACCGAGTCCACAGTGGAAATTCTGCAGCAATTCACCCCAAGTTCCCAAAGCCAGTACCAAATCATGCTGGAAAACTCTCCACTTGCACAGCCAAATGCAGCTTCAAAAGAAAGACAACACCATCCAGGAGGAAGTAGCCTGCTTCAGCTGTCAGTTAATAACAAACATTCAATTCCTCTACCATTAAACATACATTGGATTGTGTGGCAGCTCAGCAACTGCCAAGGTTCTTTCAACAACACCTTTCAAATCTGCAAATTCCAATCCCTAGAAAGACAAGTAAAGCAGATACGTGGGAACACAACCTCCCCATACTATGTCAAACCGATATAGGGCTATTGTATTGTTCCTTCATCATAGCTGGGTCAATATTCTAGAATTCCCTAGCCAAAAATCCAATGGAATACACATAGGACACAAACTTCAGTGGTTTAAGAGGTTGTGCACTACCATCTTTAAAACAAGCAGCAAGAATTAGTGTTACAAGATGGAGTTTTGCCAAGTATCCTTATATCTCCCAGACAAATAAGGAATAAAAGTTAGAGGAAGTGTAGATGCTCTCAACTGATGATTATTAACTTCCACAGAAAGTACCTGAAAGTTGCTAAATTGTCCCTGTACTTGGTACTGATATTGAAAAACAAATCAGTACCCAAAGGCACAAACACACTTGCTGTCCAAAACCTCTATACTGTAAATGAATATACAGTCATTCCTCCATATCCGCAAGGGTTCTGTTCCCGAGAGCTCCCTGGAATTATAAAACTTGCCACAACAGAATTCTTTTAAAAGAAGTTTTAAAAAAAAATAATTCGCAGACATTCAAGTTTTGCCCACAGATGTTGAATTTTGTTTTTACTTTTTTTTTTAAACAAAAGCATAGATAGTAGAGTTCATGATTCGTGATTTTGCTGATTCAGAGGATTTACTACAGTTTCAACATGTAGTGTCAAACAACTCAAGGTGCTCTTCAATGATTTTGCCTTTGGGAGAACCAGTTTTATAGTTATGCCGATTTCCAAATGTACAGCCAGCCAATTTGGTGTACAACGTATCAGTTTACTGTATCTCAAAAAAAAAAAATGCCAGTGTCCACCAACTCAACAAAATCATGATACAGATCATTTCAGGCTGTTCACTTTAAGGGAATGAAATAAAACCAAAAGGAATAGCGACTTAAACAAGTTTGAGTTTTCAGAGTTTCAATAGAAATTAAAGTAACATCTGTCCTCTAGCACTAGGGAAAATCTGCAATGGAAGGAAGGAATGTGAAACATCCTCAGCAGCTTAATCTTGATCTGGGAGTTTGACACACACTCACATATTACACAACTTTTGTTCATTTACACAATCAACTGCACAACATTTTCCAATGGGATCTTGTGGAGTAATGGCAGTGTCCCTACCTCTGGGCCAGAATTGCATGTTCAACTCCCACTAGTGTGTCAAAACATGTCCACACAGATTGATTAAATATTACAGCATCTCAGTTGGTGATCACCAACAATCCACTGCAGGGTCTTGATTTTCCACCACCCAATTGCAGTTTAGGTGTTTTAAAAAAAAAAAAAAAAGGACAAAAAAAAACCAAAAATGGGCACCATTTTTGAATTTATTTATTTCCCTGGTTACAGAAATCCAAGGTTTTGAAAAGACTAAAAAAATTACGCCTTTTTGTACCAACCGACGTTCAAAACACATTTAGCTGAAGGACCAACTTCAAAATGTGGTTAATGTATTTCCCTTAGTCAAGGATTTCAAAACAGTTGGAATGTCACGTGATAGTGACTAATACCTTCAGCTGTCTCATATTTGCCTTCCCAGCTCAGTCCCTTTTGCTGCAGAAACACCAAATCTCATTCCTTTCTCAAGGACTATTCCAATTGATAGTAATAGCCCTAAAGGCTGCCAGTAGTCAATGTAAACCATGCTAGGGTTCTTAACAGCAATTATGACAAAACTGCATATAGGCAAAGGAACAACTGAGGCCAGTCACCCAAAAAAAAAATCCTAGTCCACATGGTAAAGAGTGCACTCAGAATATCTTACTATTCTTAGTAGTTTAATGAAGGGAGGTTGCTCAGTCACTTCAAAGGCAGTTAAAAATGCAAATTTTAATTTCATTTTTAATTTTAATTTATGCAAATTTAAAATGAGAATTACACAAAAGGACCAACTGGGTGAAGGTAGCAATTTTCTTCAAAAAGGATAGTGAATCAAATAGGTTATTACAGTAATCACCTTCTAAGTGTCTTTATTAATGTTCTCCATTCATCCAGTGTTCAAATTTAATCTATATTCACAGTTCCAGCCTCAACTGGTAACCCTGTAGATCAGTTCAGTTTCCTCAATTGTGTAACAGTTAAAGATCAGCTCTTCTTCCATAGTCAAGACACCAACCATAGGCCACGTGGTTCAGTATCCACTCCTTCAACCAGCTCAGCCAAAAGGAGCTAGCAGGTCACTAGTATGTTCAGAAGGTAGTACAGCAACTTTTGGTTGGGCCCAAAGATTAATGTCTTCTCCCTAGGAAGGCATAAAATAGACATTCCTACTTCAGCACATTCTTTTTTAAAAAGAAAATAAAGACCCTTTTCACTCAGGGGAAGAACCCTCGTATAGAATTCAAGACAATGGACTGTGTAAGTGGCAAGAAGGTATTGGAGGTTTCAGTGAATTAAAAAGTGAGCAAATCCCCTGTCCAGATGGGTTATATCCCACGCTGCTGTGCAATATCGGGGAGGAAATTACAGGAGCCCCAACTCAAATTTTTAACAGACTATGGTCACAGGGGAGATTACTGAGGACGGGAGGACAGCAGGACAGTGATGTAGTTCCACTTTCCAAGGAAGTGGTAGAGATAAATCAGAGAACTACAGACCAGTGAGTCTAGTAGTGGTAGGGAAGCTATTAGAGAAAATTAATCTACTTTTTGACAGGCTAGGTTTGATCAGGAATAGTCAGCATGGCTTTGTCATAAGGAGCTCATGCCGAACAAATCTGGCTGAATTTTTAGGAGGTGACCAAGTGTGTTGTTGAGGGTACTGCAGTTGACAGTAAGGATTTCAGCAAAGCCTTTTACAAGGTCCCAAATGGGAAACAAAAAAGGTATAAGCTCATGGGATCCAGGGTAACTTGGATCCAAGATTAGCTTAGTCACAGGAGACAGAGGGTGATAGTACAAGGCTGTGTATGTGTTACTGGTGCCCAGCATATGGTGGAGTACCACAGAAATCAGTGCTGGGAAGCCTCACAGCCTCTTTAAAAATAAAAGCACTTGGGCCAGATATGGACCGAGTGCATTAAAATGCAACTTGTGTCAGTAGCATACTTTTGGCAATGTAGACAAAGGGCCTCTGCTGTACTGTACAGTTCTTTTACCCGGACATTGAATAACTCCAGGCAGCAAACAGGCTTAAATATAGACATAACAAGCATGGGGCTGGATGAACACAGCAGGTCAAGCAGCATCATAGGAGCAGGAAAACTTGACGTTTCGGGCCTAAACCCTTCATCAGAAATGGGGGAGGGGAAGAGGGTTCTGAAATAAATAGGGAGAGAGGGGGAGGCGGATAGAGGATGGATAGAGGAGAGGAGAGGATAGGTGGAGAGGAGGCAGACAAGTCAAAGAGGCGGGGATGGAGCCAGTAAAGGTGAGTGTAG
>JAHRHZ010000046.1:15589961-15609557 GCA_024137785.1 Ginglymostoma cirratum
CAAGTTTTCCTGCTCCTATGATGCTGCTTGACCTGCTGTGTTCATCCAGCCCCATGCTTGTTATCTCGGATTCTCCAGCATCTGCAGTACCTTTTATCTCTTAAATATAGACATGTTGCTTTTATTCTGTGACAGAAGTATTAAGAGAGATATTGGTCCTCACAGCATACTGCTGTTGGAATCCTTGGAAATTCCTCTCCTCCTTTAGTTACCATTTCCTCTCCCATGAAAGCTGCAAAAATAGATTTCTCTTCACTCCTCACAAACTCGGTACTTTTGTTATTCTTAACAGAATCCTAAAATTACTTGGCTCACATGAACATAAAACCTCAATTAAATCCTATCTGCAGGATTGGGGAATAAGGATGAGGTGACTGTAGCTCACACGAGTTCATGAACATAAAAGTATTTTACAAACATCCAGCTGCTGACTCAAAAGTTCTCTCTAACGCAAGCACAAGTGAAATGTTGACCATTACGATCAGCTACAGCTCAGCTGTTAGTGTTCTTGCCTCAGTCAGAACCGAGAACTCAAATCTGCCTCCAGGCACTCTAGCACAAAATTCAGTCTGACATCCCACAGTATCGCACTGTCAGAAGTACCATCCTTCTAGATGGCAATAAATTGAACAAATTGAGTTAACCCTCATGCCTTGTCCAATACTGATCATCAATAATCAGTATCGATTCTGATTATAATAACACTGTAGGTTGTTGGAGCTTGTTATGCATGCACTGGTTGCCATGTTTCCTACAGTGTAACAGTGGCAACATTTCAAAAGTACAGTATTAACTTTAAAGTACAGGGAACATGTAGATTGTAAAAGGGTGCCATTCAAAATCAAGTTATTGTATTAACATTCCCTAGCTGTTCAGCTGTGAACATGTCATTGGAAAATAAAAAAAAAAATCCACATCTTGATCACTGTTTCCCTTCAGGAAGGCAGTCCCACTTTCCAAACGAGGCCACTAAGTGTTCCCAACAGAGTGGAGTTTCCATTCAAATTTGAAACAATGCTGTTGGATAATCAAATACGATGTGAAATGCAGAATCGACTCCCGACAAATCAGATTAAAAAGGAGTGCAAATAATATGGGGGTATGGAATTATCACAAAAATATCAGTTTTGAATAAAAAAGGTGTATATTATTTGGTGTGTTGCGCAAGGCATATTTACCTTGGACAAAGTTTTGTCAAGTATCATTTAGAATATTCAGCCATTGGGCTACCCAAGAGAAATAAAATAAAGAAATTGGCCTAAAAACCTAACGACCCTCATCAGTGAGCCAGTTCCATCTAAACCAAAGTCAGGAACAGAATTTACAATTTAAGACATGCCAACTTGACTCACACCACATGCATTCCTGTACAAGATAGGAGAAAACCTGAACTATTTTACCAGAATTACTGGTGCTCCACACAAATCATTTACTTTTCTTCCTATCACTGAAGGAGTTATCCCACTTTCAGGACTCCTCCTTTCTTATTCCACAGGCTTGTGAAAATCTGTCTGCAACTCATTTTCTAATAGAGAATCTCCATCTTTACTTTTCATTTGATATATCGGGTCCTCAAACTCTACCACCCAAATTACTGAGTTTCTGAAACCCTTTCGTTATGCCATTGACATGTTCTTTGATTAATTGTGTCTTAAATATATACTTCCTCATAGAATAAGTTTTAGTTTAAAAACAGGTACTTATTAGGCAGTTCATTACAGACAGGCTGAATGGTTTCCTGTGCTGTTTAGTTCTCATTCTAAAATTTACCTATATTTTATTTTATGTAGGAGAACATTAAAAAGATTTTAATAAGCACAAAAGATTATATTTAAAAGCAAATACCTCTCAAACTACAAACATCTCACTGCGTGTTCCCATTCACAAAAACAATTTATAAGCAAAAAAGCGTCACCTCCAAGTTGCATGATCTAATCAAAATTTATTCAGAGGCAGCAACACTGCCCGTTTATTTCCAAGATAAGCAGACTACCAACTGAGCCTTTCCTTCCACAAAACTTGCACACAACATCTTTAATGAAGCATTGCACAAAGCTAAAAAAGGTCAGATGATTGAAACCCCAATGAAGAAGTCAGCTTTGAGGAACTGAGAGAATGGTGGTACAGGGGTTTCCAGCACTCCAGACTCAGGCAGTTGAAGGCTTGGTCATGAACAGGGGTGAAGGCAATAAGAGATACGCAAGAGGCCAATTAGCACTGAATTTAGGAGGCTGTGGTCAGAGACCCAAGGCAACATAGGCATTTGAATATATCAGAATCCAGACAGTGTGAAAACAGGCCATTCGGCCCAACAAGTCCACACCACCCCTGTGAAGAGCATCCCACCCAGACCCCTTGTTTTCCATGTCTAACCCACCTAATCAAACATCCCTGGGCACTATGGACAGTTTAGAATGGCCAATCCACCTACCCTGCACATCTTTGGACTATGGGAGCAAACCACAGCATCTGGAGGAAACCCACACAGCCAGAGGAAAAACATGCAAACTACACACAGACAGTCGCCTGAGGGTGGAATTGAACCTGGGTCCCTGGCGCTGTGAAGCAGCACTGCTAACCACCGAGTCACTGCGCAACTTTAAAATTTGAAGAGTTGGTGGACCAAGAACTGATAAGGAGGGGAGGCAATTTTCTGCCTTACAAAACATGCAGCCTACAAAGTAGGAATATTAGCTAATGTGCAAGGAGGGATCAAAGTATAACATTACAGCAGTAAGATTTCAGTGGAACAAAGTGTTCATGGTTCATTTGTCTTTGCAGGGTATCATCCCATTCACAATGCAAGTTTAGGAATTCTACATGCATGGTTGAAACAAGATACAAGTTATACAGCACAAGGCAAAATGCTGGTAGTAGGAGAAACTAGAATCAGCCAACAACAAGCATTTTGCTTATTACAGATTGAATCAAACAGCATAGATCTGCACTGAAAACAACTGAAAAAAAAAAATCACCCTGAAACTGCTATACTTTAAAAAAATTTCTGTTTCCAAATATTAAATTATCAAAGTGAACAAAGCAGTACAGCTCAAATCACAGAATGCCTAGAGTGTGGGGTACTTAGCCCATCAGTCCACACCAACTCTGCAAAGAGCATCCCACCCAGACCCAACCCCACACAATCCCTGTAACCCTGCATTCCCAATGACCAATCCACCTAACCTGGACACTTTAGATGGATTGGCCATGCCAAATTGCCCAAACCGCACATCTTTGGACTATGAGAGAAAACCAAAGCACCTGGAGGAAACCCACACAGACACAGGGAGAATGTGCAAACTCCACACAGTCACCCAAGGGTAGAATCGAATCTGGGTCCCTAGCACTGAGGCAGCAGTGCTAACCACCGAGCCACCTCGCCACCTCAATAAAAGCAAAACACAGCAGATGGAGGTCTTAAATAAAAAGAACATGCTAGGTAGTAACAGGTAGGTCATGCTTGACAAGCTTTATTGAACTTTTTTGAAAATGTGACATAGAAACGTCTATGGATGTTGTTTATTTGGCCTTCCAGAAGTCATTTGATAATGTCTGACATATGAGACTCTAGAGGTAGAAACCCACAGAATTGAGGGCCAATTACTGAAAAGGCTGGGAAATTGGCCAAGCGGCAGGTGACAGAAAGTAGGGATAAAGGGTAGGTACTCAAATAGTCAGGATGTAACCTGGGTATCCCACATGAATCTTTGTTAGGCCCTCGATTACTAACAACTTAGATGAAAGTCGTATATCCAAACTTGCTAATGACAAAAGTTAAGTAGCATTGTAGATAGTGAAGATGATAGCATAAAGCTTAAAAAAAAGGATATTGATAAGTGAAGTGAACGGACCAAAAAAGTGCAGACCGAGTTCAATGTAAGTATGAGATTATTCATTTTGGACTGGAAAAGGATTGATCAAGGAACTTTCTAGATATTAAGTTAAACAGTGGATGTCCAAAGAGACTAAGTGGTTCAAGTGCACAGATCTTTAAAACGTCAAACAGGTGGAGAAAGTGATCAAGAAAGCCAATGGAATGCTGTCTTTATATCTAGAGGACTGGGGTACAGGATGCAGAGGTTATGCTGCAGTTATATAGAATCCTAGTTAGACCCCACTTGGAGTACTATGAACAAATATGGGCACCCACTCTAGGAAGGATAAATTAGCCGGGGGAAGGGACAGTGTAGGCTTACAACAATGATATCTGGACTTCAGGGGTTAAGTTTGAGGAGCAATGATACAAAGCAAGCCTGTTTTATCGAGAACTTAAAAGTTAAGGGGTGATCTGAACAAAGTCTTCAAGATATGAACAGAAGAAGACAGGGTAGCTGAAGATGCACTACTTCCACTTGTTGAGGATTTTAGAACTGGGGGCATAATCTGAAAATTAGGGCCAAATCATTTAGGAAAAAAAGCTACTTGACAGACATCCAATTAATTCTACGTGTGCCTTTGCCCCAATTGCCTGAAAAAAAGCTTCTATAAACAAAAAGGGTGGTAGCTGTTTGGAACTCTCCCACAAACAGGTACAGCACAACGGCTCAGTGGTTGGAACGGCTACTTCATAGCACCAGGGACCCACGTTCTTTCCAGTCTTGTGTGGTCGTGGAATTTGCACATTCTCCTCATGTCTATGTGGGTTTCCTCCCATAGTCCAAAGTATTATTATTGTATTATACAATAAAAAAAAAAAGCTACTTGACAGACATCCAATTAATTCTACGTGTGCCTTTGCCCCAATTGCCTCAAAAAACCTTTCCCCTGAGTAGTTATCTAGTTCCTCTTTGAAAGCCGTTATTTAATCTGTTTCTTTCATGCTTTCAGGCAGTTCACTCCACATCACAACAACTTTAATCCTCCCCACCCTATTCCTTCTGTCCTTTCAAAAAACTAAAACGGTGTCCTCTCGGTTTGCACATCATTAAGAACTTCAGTCACAGAACTATAGAAACTTCCAGCACAGAAAATGACTATTTCAGCCCACCTGCTTGTGCTCGCTCTTTGAAAACGGTAGAGCCGCTTGCACCCACATGTCCATTTCTTTTGTCCAAAAAGCTGCTCACTCTCAAAACACCTGCGCAGCTCTCTTTAAAATATTTCTCACAGCACTTTTACAGGTAAAATTAAAATGTCAGGGTCCCAAAGGACTGAATTAAAAGATGAGAAATGATTTGAAATAGCTATAGACAAGCCGATCTGACAGCAGCCTGGAAAGCCGGCAGGTTTCGACGGGGAGGGTGAGGAGCAGCCGGCTGAAGGGAGTGAATTAAGGTGGTGACAACATGGTTAAATGCGACTCCTTACTCAATGCGTCCTGGGTGCTTCGTCTCCGAAAGCCCAGCTCCGGCTCTTGGTCGATCTCCGACATGGCTGAATGGGTAACAACCTCCACCGGTCCTACTGAGGAGAAGCCTACACCAGCACCTGCTGATCGCTGATCGCACAGCCCCCCTTCCCCCACTTTTATAAGCACCGCGCATGTGCCGCCGCCGACGCCTGAGCGCAGTATCTTCTGGGAGCTGTAGTCCGCGGCTAGCCGCCGCGGCGCTTTCTGGGAGTTGTAGTCTCTCCACCTCCTTCCTCCTGTTCCGGAGGGAGTCAAAAAGACTACAACCAAAGAAATGATGCAGCGCTGTAGAGGGGGCCATTCGGCCCATCCCGTCCACGGGCCTACCCAAAGAAACCCAAATGCCCCTTCTTATCCCGTCTTCCGCCGACGGCTCATAGCCCTGCAGTTTTCAGCACTTTACGATGCAGAGCCAGCCCAATTTGGGAGTTTTTTTTTGTCGTGCGTCAACTTTGTTAAAGCGCCCTGAGAAAAACGATTAAAATACGGTTCTGACCCGAAACGTTAACTCTGATTTTTTTTCTTCACAGGTGCTGCCAGACCTGCTGAGCTTTTCCAGCAACTTCTATTTTTGTTGCTGATTTACAGCATCCGCAGTTCTTTCGGTTTTTGAAAGAAAAGACCAATTGGGCAAAATTTTTGTTGCAAGCATCGAAAGGATAAATCTGAAAAACTGCAAATCATAAATTAAAACAGAAACGTGATGGAAATTCACAACAGGTGGATCAGGTTCGGGAGGGTAAAGGATATGAGTCCAAACTGCAAGAAAGCGGAAGAGAATGACTACGCAGACGTTTCTTAAAAATCCTAAATATCCAGATTCTTCCTAGTGACTTATTGACTATAAATTCCTATGTCTTCACTTATAACGCACTGCCCACGTAAGGCACTGCATAATCATATACAGTTAAAAAAGGGTCTATGCGGTCAATCGTGCGTGCTATTTGAAAGGTCTGTTCAATTGGTCCCACTTCCCTGATCATCGACCACAGCCTAACAAAATTATTCCTTTTCCAACCATGTATCCAATTCCTCTTTGTTAGTTCCTGTTAGTCCAGGGTTTGCCATCAATGAACTCATGCCAGAGTCTAACCTCGCAGAAAGCTGTCAGCATAAAGCTAGTGATTTACGTGGCACATATCTCGTTTTCCTTTTGCCAAAAATCTAGTGCCAAGAGATTCATCTGCCGTATTCCAGTAGTAACGTCAGTGAGCAAGTAGCCTATCACATTGACGTATTCACACAGCGTTACAACGCTTTTTCCTTAGCTTTTAGTTTTTTTAAGATAATAAAATCAATTATAATTAGATCATAAATATTTTATTTATATAAAACCTTTGTAAAAATGTTATTTTTCATTATGCAACTAATATTGTTATCGTTGCATGTTAATCAGGGCCAATCATTTGAAGTGAATGCACAATTAGTTCATCCAACAAGTTGGCAGCAGAAGAGTGTAGGTCCATCAATTCAATTAGTTTTGCACTGATTGCAGTTTCAGCATACTTCAACTGTATACACTTATCGAAATTAACCTGTGCTTTCAGCATTCTTCCATGCCTGTGCACATTCCAGAAGTTGGCTTAAAGTTTCATTGGAGCAAACGTTTACATTATCACTAAAATCTGCCCAATTGTCTGCCTTCAGATTGTTCATTCTAGATTGTAGCAACTCACTATCAGAGGGGACAATATTGATATCAAATTTTTTAAAAATATTTTAGTTGTATTGAAATAATAACCCATAGAATATCAACTTCAAGGTTATCTTTACTTCTTTAGTTCAAGGCGATCTTTCCTAGTCTCTCAACTTCCTAGTCATATCTCACCCTCTCAATCCACTATTTTACCCAGCCCTGTCTCAAAATTCTCACCAGGATCTCTGCCTCCCTAGGTTTTACCCCTTCAGAAACATCCTAAAGTTTTTCCTTTTCAAATATACTTTGTGGCCTCCTGACACTTTGTTTGTTCTCCACAGTTTACAGTCAGTGAAAATTATCCTGAAAACTGGTTGGCTTGGCTGGATAGGTGGTTTGCGATGCAGTGATCTTAGAATCCCAACAGTGTGGAAGCAGGCAATTCTGCCCATCAAATCCAAACCAACTCTCCCAAAAGAATCCCACATCAATCCAACCACCCCCACCCTATCCCTGTAACCCCATATTTCCCATGGCTAACCTACCCAGCCTACACATCCCTGAACACGATCAGCAATTCAGCTTGGCCAATCCACCTAACCTATGGGAGGAAACTGGAGCGTCTAGAGGAAATCCACGCAGACATAGAGAACGTGCAAACTCCACACAGTTACCAAGGATGGAATTGAACCTGGGTCCCTGCTGCAGGCACCATACTGCCCTGACACCAGTAGCATAGGTTCACTTCCTGCATTGACTGAGGTTATCATGAAGGATTCTCCTCAGCCTCTCCCCTTACCTTGGGGGTGGTGAACCTGAAGTTAAACAGCCACCAGTTATCTCTCTTTAATAAGAGAGCAGCCCTATGGTTTGGTAAGTCAATGACAACTTCAGCTTTAAGTAGCACTCTGCTCATGCGTTTTTAGAACACAGAATGTGTTTCAGGAATGAGCTCTTTGGGCCATGATGTTGTACTGAACAGGACAAAAAAAAACCCATCCTTTCTCCCTGCCCATTGTCTAGATCCCTCCATTTCATATTCATGTGCTTATCTAAAAATCCCACAAACATCTCTAACGTACCTGCCTATACCACCATCCTTGGCAGCACATTCCAGACTCCTACCACTCTCCGCATAAAAATCTTGCCCCGTCTCACTTTAAATGTATGACCCCTTGTATAGGCATTTCAACTCTGCAGAAAAGATTGGTACCGTCAACCCTATCGCTGCATCTCATAATTTTATAGACTTCTATCAAGTCTCCCCTCAGACTCCACCACTCTAGAGAAAACAGCTCGTGTTTTGTTAGCCTCTCCTGATAACTCATACCCTCTAATCCAGACAGCATCCTGGTAAGCCTCTTCTGCACTCTCTCCAAAGCCTCTCCTTCCTTCTTGTAATGGGGCAACCAGAATTGAATGCAAACTCTAAGGCCTAACCAAAGTCTTATAAACCTGCAACATGAGATGCTGACTCTTGTACTCAATTCCCTGACTAAAGGCAGACATACCATACACCTTCTTTACTCCCCTAACCAACTTTCAGAGGACTATAGACTTGAACCCCAAGATCTCTCTGCACATCAATGCTGTCCAGGGTCCACACATTAACTGTATACCTTTCCTTAATATTTGATCTGCCAAAGTGCAACACCTGATACTTAGCCCGATTAAACTCCATCTGTCATTTTTTGCCTGTATCTACAACTGATCTGTATCCCGTTGTACCCTTTGCCAACGTTCTACACTCTCCAAAACTCCAATCTTTGTATCATCTGCAAACTTACTAACCCACCCATCTCCATTTTCATCCAAGTCTTTTCCATATATCACGAACACAGATCCCTACAGAATGCCATGAGCCACAGACCTTTCACCACTACCCCCTGCCTTCCATGGGCAAGCCAACTCTGAAGCCAAGCAGCCAAGTCACTGTGTATCCCATTCATCTTAATCTTCTGGATGAGCCTACCAGAATGGACCTTGTCAAAAGCTCTACTAAAGTCTACGTAGAGAACATCCACTGCTCTGCCCTCATCGATCACCTTTGTCACCTCATCAAAAAATTCAATTCAATCAAGTTAGTAAGGCATGATCTGCCCCACACAAAGCCATGTTGACTGTCCCAAATGTGCATAAATCCTAAGAATTCTCTCCAACAGCTTCCCAACCACCAACAGGAGACTCACCAGACTATAGTTTCCTGGATTATCCGTTTCCGTTCTTGAACAGAGGAAATTAACTGCTGGTCATCAGCATTCAGTCTTTTAATGGTTTCTCACAGCACTAATCTTTTCCAACCCCAATTCTAGCAGTTTCATTGGTTCAAGGTTAGGTCCCCTAAGTCTGTTTTTTTTCCTCTGGGGAAAAAGTACCACTTTGGTTCTAATGCTGGCACTCCCACTTCCCAGCCCATGGCTTGTAGTATGGTCAAGCTCTACGAGACCCTAGAACACGTCACACAAGCTGATAATTATTATAGTATTTAGAGTGCAAAAGAATAAGGGTTGTTTACTGCTTGCTCAGACAGATGCGCAAAAGATTCCCTGAAAATAGGAAGTCCACCTTATGGCCCGCCCTATGTTTCTCATCAAAATCAAGTGATTCTCAGCAATGACTAATATAACCAATGATTTTTCACACCACTTCAGTATTGGTTTCAGTGAATCAAATACATTAACATTTTACTCTTAAATACTAGAACTATCAATGCCTAAACATTATAAAAAGGACACGTCAATGATGCCACAACATTAGAGAAATAATATTTTAAAATTGTGCATTCTCCAGTTAATTGGATCTGTGTCTTGCCCCGATGAACTGAACAGCAAGGTGAAAATACATTGACTGGGTGTTGATTGATTGTAACAGCAATGACGGGATTGTTTCGAGATCTATTATAGCACGGTAAGTTCTAGAGCTGAATTGCTGTCAGTGTATTTGTCAAAGATTAGCCAGACTCCAATGAGAATATTCCACTTCTGGAATGTAGTGTTCTAAATCCAGCAGTCCATAGTGAATGAGGTGAAGTTTCTCCATTCTTCCTCTCCAGCAGCAGCCCCATCCCCCCCACAAGAGTTTCAACCATACCAGTTTAATGATGCAACATTAATTATTGGCAAATTATTAGTTACAACTGCTTGTCCTTCTGTTTATATTTTTACTGTTCTGTCTCATGCTGCTGTCTGCTATATGAAGACAGAATCCTTTGCCATGCACAGTTTAGGGCAGGCCTCAATTAAATGCAGAAGTAGTAACTGAGGAGGACAGACATATGAATATCTGCAAAATATTGCAAATCTATGGGATAATTAGAAGAATAGGGAGAAATCAAGATAGTTCCATTACATTACAAAATTCCGGAGTATCTGCAGTGCCCCAAAATCAATGGATCCCATATTTCAATTCCACTTTCACATCCCTTTAGAAAAATAAAGACAGCAATCTCTTCAAGACAAATGCTATCAGTATCAAATCTAATATTATGTTATCCAGCCACGCTTAACAACTTCACCATTAGATACACAGTAATGTTGAGTGTCCCATCAGAATCTCCTAGATCAGACATGACTAGGATAAATATAAAGTTCCACTTCACTCCTCAGTCACAATCTCAGTACAGTGTCCACTATCACACCAGAAATACTTTTCCCATATTCTGCACTAGGCTCTTCCATGGCCACTTTGAATGAGTAACAATCACCTTTTAATATCTCTTTAGGAGGGCAACAATGCCAAATATAAATTCCACAGACATCTTCATATTTCATTCAGGACTGTGGAGCACTCAAAAGGTGGGCAGTGAGAAGTAGTTCAAGGACCCAATCCCATTCAGTCACTTGCAACTGAGCATCTTGGCTGTAACAAAATACTGTCAGTCCAGCCAGAGGTTTGCGGAATGGAACGAAGATGTGATTTTTTTGGGGGGTGTGGGGTGACCAAAACAAACAAATACTTGGAAAGGCCTCAACTCAGCCCCAAAAGCTCAAGGACTATCATTAGCAATGCCTTTATTACTTACTGTGGGGAGCCTCACACTCTGTTCCACTCGTTCCTCCTCTCCCTTGGTCAACAGTGTAAAAACTATCCTATTCCACCCTCCTTCCATTGAGACACTGGACTCAAAATTTTAACACGTTCTCTCCTCAGATGCTGCCAGACCTGCGGATTTCTTCAGCAGTTTGTTTTTATTTCAGATCTCCACCACCCACACTATTTTGCTTTTATGAGCCATTCCAATGTTTCAACTAATCAGGGAAGTGCTGCTCAACGTGGACAGGAGGGAAGGGCACAAGCTTTCTTTAAGTAGAGCAACTCACTTTAATGCAAGCCTCGAACTGAATCTTGTGGTGATCCTAGTTTTGATGGCTTAATCTAAGAAGTGACTAAAGATCATAATGCAGAATTAGTTGAACTTGCTCAATAATATTACATTCATCACCAAAGGACGAGAAAGCGTACAGTAGGGAAAGAGCACGATTCTGAGGTGTGGGCCCAGCACTTTCTAGACTTGTTTCAGGGTAAATTGCCTTTCATTTTGGGGATTGACAGAAGTCCTCAGCAACACCAGATGAACCATTCCTCACAAAACCAACACCCTTGAAGTGGAGAGGACAAGTTGTGCACTGGCAAATCAGACCTACTGGGAGTAGACTGAGGTAGCCCACATTAAATGCATAGGACCCTTACAGTACAGTAGATTACATTCATCACAACAGTTTGAAATGATTACACAGCTGAGTTTGCATTAGTTATTTACCTTTTCTCATCAGCTCCCTAGTAAAACTGATCAGCCTCTTGTTTTCACTTACTTTCATTCTTAGACATTTATAAATGGAAACAGGTTATGTCTTTTGACAACTTGTCCCATCTCAAATGATTTCTACAGTACTTGTATCCAGGCTGTTCAGTGTGTAAAAATCTGAATAAAAAGAGTTTCAGCATGGTTTGTGTTAACATCATTAATCTAACAACTGAACAAGACTAGTGACATGACCTACGGCAGTGGTACCATTATTCCAGCTGTTTGAGGCATCTGTGTATTTATAAAGCAGTAAAGAAAACACAAGTTCTGTCTCTCCCACCCTCTGATGCTCTGTATGACAGTCCCTTTGCCCAAACAGAAATACCAAAGCTGACAGGAGTTGATGGTCTTCTTTCATAAGAAATGCAGCAATATTTTGCTACTTCACATAATGCTTTGAAGAGTATGAAAATTACACACTTCCACTGGTTGTTATAAAAGGAGTCTTTTCCTTCAAACATTACAAAGGATAAAAGCTTTAGTTTTGAAAAATTAAAATTAACTCAGTACTGAAGCAGCTGCATGGCAGCCAAACAGATATTCAGTGAGCACACATCCTCAGCAGAGTCACAGGGCAAAATGTAATGTTGGCTTCAGAGTTTCTGGTCCAGGACCCCACATTTCTTCCAGTTGTCAGTATAAGAAAGATCAAGAAGAGAGAGATGGTGGGGTGTGGGATGGGGTTTGTAGGAGTGAAGTGAGGGACCAAAATCCTGAATCTGTTCAATTTCTGTACAAATCAAAAACATATTTGCAGTTATATCTCCTGGCAATTGCTCCTTACTCTCCAAAAATCCAAAGAACATTCACTCCAGACAAGCCCAGATTCACTCTCCTGTAAAAGAAAAAAAACAACTTAAATATACACTGTCCATACTAATACACTCTACTATGTTCAAAAGGACAATTTATAAGCATTTTGGGCTGGGGCTTTTTTTTTAAAAAATGTTCTTTTCAGTGCCTGGGCAAAGAATTGATTCCAGGATACATTACCCTATTAATCAACTCCAGATCAGGCTGCCCTTATGAAGGAATACATATGTTAGCTAGGCTGATAGCCCAATAGAGAATTGAGAAAGTAACGCATTAAGAGACAGTATTTTGTAGGTGGTTCTGCTGTTGTCCCATTTGGCACTCCACCCACAACCATACAGTTAGCAAATTCAAAATTATCTGGTCACAACTAATTTGTGGATGGCATGAGCTTGTGCACATATTGACTGCTGCGTCTGAAAAGGCGGAGAAATCTTTGGTGACAGAGAGCATGAAGGACACAAGTGAATGCCAGACCCTTTATTACAGTTCTTCCCAGCTGCCAAGTCATACAACTAGACAAACTTCATTCATTTAGAAGAGAGGAGACTTTGTTTATTCTTCCAACTAATGACGAACTGAACAGAAGCATTTTGTGGAAAGATATACCAATCCAATTAACCACCCTTGAATGCCACCTGGTGGCTAACTGGGTAAATGCTCCTTTTTTTGTATCGAATTCCACACAGACTAAGAAATCTCTGACCATCTTCTGTGTTACATTAACTGATCTGAGCTGGGCAGCTGTGCACAGAGTGCTGCAAACAGTTTGGCTGGGAAGGGGACACAATCCTGACTCATAACCAACTACCACTGAGACTGGCAAGTCCCAGTGTATTATCGTCAGCACAGAGCAGTTTAGCTATAATGCCTCCTTCCATTCATCTACAGTCACTGTTCAGCTCACCTGAAAAGTTTAAACTACCTGCCCTCAATTTAACTATTTTACTCATAATATTATTCCAAACTCTGAACAAAATCAGACAGCCTATGGGAGGAAGAGAAAAACAGGAGGGAGAAATGAAAAAAATCAGGGGACAAAACTCAGACATACAGCTCACATACACTGAGGTAATGAGAAAAATAAACATCTTCATGAAGTTTAAAAATACTTTAAATGGATTCAGTATCAAAGTTCACCAGGCTATGTATGAATGCAGGACTGTGGCCTTGCTTGCCAGACTGTCGCCATTCTGTGCGCAAAGATCTCACGTATTGGAGTGGGTGAAGGGAACTGGAAAGTAAATTTTGCACTGATCTGAGGATCTCTGCCACACACACATCTTCCCTGACTTTGTTCACAGAATTGCTGGAAACTGGGATCAGTCTTAGGAGGGCACTGAATACAGTCAAGAGATAGATTAATTTTTAGATTTTCAAAGCATCAAGGGGTATGGGGAGAAGGTGTGAATATGGCATTTTGATACAGCCGTGATCATACTGAATGACGGAGCAGAAGGGCTGAAATGGCCTACTCCTGCTTCTAGCTTCTAAGTCAATGCTTGTATGAGAGAGCTTGGCATGTCTTCATTTCCCGCTTTCAGGGGTAGTCAGAACTTTCAGTCAAGTCATTTGGAAAATCAAGAAGGTCGGAGTGGAGATTTTTATTTTTTGAAAGATTGCAAGTGGTCATCTTTTCAAATGCAACAAAATAAAGCAGTTTCAAAACTCATAATTATCTACCAAATTACTAAACGATTTAAGGAGAGATCAAACAGGAGAGTTAGAGAATTCTGAAATAACCACATACCCCAACATTCCTGACTCCTTTGTTTTAATTATGTATAAAAACATCAGAATTGTGTGAAACATGTTGCTCCTGTCCTGCAAAATGAAAAATCATTCCAAGTTGGAACATATAACATTCTTTTTTTAAATTTATACATTAAACTTATACTTCAACTGTCCCCACAGGTGGATCTTGGGACATTATTTCCAAGAGGAACAGGAATTTTTACCCGAAGTCCTGACCAATAATTATCCCCCAACCAACAAACGAAATTAATTGTATGGTCATTATCACAGCGCTATTTGTGAAATCTTGCTACACTCATTTCCTACTTTACAAAATTATTTCTTCACGGGATGTGGGCATTACTGACAAGGCCAGCATCCCCGATTGTTATTTCACTGAATACCTCACTAGATTATTTCAGACAGCAGTTAAGAGTTAACCACATTGCTATGGATCTAGTGTCACATGTAGGCCAGACGAGGCAAGGATGCCAGACTTCCTTCCCAAAAAGACACAAGTGAACCTGTTGAGTCATGACATGTAGCCTAGCCAGCCACTCTGTTAAAGAGCAATTAGGGAGGGGCAACAAATATTAGCCTTGCCAGTGACATCCGCTTTCAATGAAATAATATTTTTGTAAAGTAAGAAATGGAAGAATAAAAGGCAAAAAGAGACAGTTTCATAGTCACCAATACTGAGACTTGTGTTCAATTCCAAATTTATGAGCCGAATTCAGATTCCACCAACAGCTACAACTGAAATTTGAGCTTGTGCCCCAAAGCATTAGCTTGGACTCCCGCATTACTAGTCCAGTGAGGTTACTAATATATCACCATTCCCACTGTTACAATACTTTAAAATGACTTCAGAGATTACAAAGTGCTTGGGATGTCCAAACGGTCATAAAAAGTGCTGTATAAACACAAGACTCTCTTTTTAATCTTTAGTAACAGCAGTTTCACTCCTCCAACAATGCTGAACCAAACTAAGGACCCACTTTGGAGGTTTGTGGTTCAGGAGTGGCACAATACCAAAGTAATGAAGGCTTAAGTCTAGTAACAGCAGACTGGAGTTTGTAATACATGCTGATACTTCTGTACTTTCCTCAGGGAACTCTGCTAACAACAGGCTCAGTCTGTCTGTGTGGCACTAAGAGGAGCAGAAAGTTCTCCTGATGGTCACATCAGCATTAGCCAATCATTCATCAGACTGCTACCTGTGTGTTATCCTCCTTTGCAAACACAGAGCTATGGCTTTCTCAAGTTCAAAAAAAAAAAATCCACGATTGGGAAGTGGCGACGACACAAGGAGGATGGGAAAGCCACTATATACATGTAAACCTTCGTTTCCTTTATTGCCTCTCCAGATAGGGTTCAAGAGCAGTAAAGTTGTTTTTTCAATTCAGGAGACTATCTTTTGGGTACCTTCGGCAAATTATACACCTGTCCGTGGTAGATCAGCTGGTAGTGGGGAGGATTGATGTTGCTTTGATGTATACAGAACAAATGCTCATTTGTGATATCTGCAAAGAGAATTCGCAACCAGAAAAATAATTAACAAGTGTATAGCTGGCTGTTTCTTTTTACAACACAAGCTACAATGGGAAAATTACTGCTAACAATTAACTACACACAGGTTAAGGTGGGCTCAAAGCACATACTTGAGACTAAGGCCCATTACAGGGTCTGAACATCTAATTCAGGCTGACATCTCCTGCAATACTGAGGAAGCAATACATTGGTTGTTCAAGGCATCATCTTTTACATAACTTTGAAGCAGAATCTTTTCTACACATTCTGATTCATTTGTGCTAATCAAAGTAAGTTTTCCTGATGTCCTGATCTACATTCCTCCCTCAAAATCAACTCACCATTCCACCTGTTGCCACTTGTGGGATCACACTATCACATTTATCAACTTAACAACAGATAAACCAGCTACATATTATAACAGCATGTTGTTGTCAAACAGCCTATTTCTGTGCTATCCTACACAATGCCATGCAAAGTACAGCTGGAAACATGAAAATTATTACGCAGAAGTTCAACTAGCAGTGTTGCTAGTATATAGGAATCAGCTGCAGGTAAGTACCTGGTTTATCTGGAGTCTGGATGAAATGTTGGGAGGTGAAAGTTTTCCCATCAGGGTACTTGGGATGTGGAGGCAGCCTGGAGTCAAGGTAAGTGCAGAACATATGCATTATAATCTGAAAGAAGAAGTCAACAAACATATGAGAAAGGGCTGCACCACTGTCCCTATGCAGCATAGAAAACAAGTGTAAGCTAGACTGCAGCATACTGTATGCGGATGCAGCAGACACTCAGGATAACACAAGATTGCCTCTAGTAGATTCAGATATCCAGTGAAAAGAGGAGCCACAGACACTATGAAGATTTTTGGTTTTCAGTCAGGTCTGTTCAGTGAGAGTCAACTCCTGATTCAGGAAGGAGAGATCAGTCAAGGTTGCAACCAATTACTGCCCAGAGAATCCCAATGGAAGTGCGTGGGACAGTCAGAATTACAATCCAGAGCTTCAGCCCTTCTTCAAAAGAATGCCTGTGTCGTCACACTTGCCCTGCTCACTCCCCAGTTTTGCAAATTATTCCTCCAAGTACTTATCCAAATAACATTTGAAAGGGTCTAATGAATCTGCATGAAATTTCCTTTCAGACAGTGCACTCTTGATCAAAGCAACTCATTAAAGTAAATTCCCATCACGCACCCACACGGCATCTCCCACTGATTTCTCCCCTTCAATTATATCAAACTTGTGTCCACTAGCTATAATCCAGGAAACAGCCTTTTAAAAAAAAAAACTTCCATCAAGATCTGGGATGATTTTGCAAACGTCAAAATCCACCCCTCAATCATCTCTGCTTTTAGGGGACAAACCTGGCTTCTCTCACTCCAGTGATTCTGGTAGATCAGAAATTGCTGGCGAAACTAAAAGTCTGGCAGCATCTGTGGAAAGAAAGCAAAGCTAACATTCGAGTCCAGTGTCTCGTCATGAGAACTGTTAGCTGATAGCAGTTCTGAAGTCACTAGATTCGAATCATTAACTGCTTTCTTCCCACAAATGCTGTCAAACCTGCTAAGTTTTTCTAGCAATTTCTGTATTTGTTTCAGATCTCCAGCATCCGCAGTTCCGTGTTTTAGTTTATTTTGATGGTTCTGAAATATCAGCGTTAACAGCCCCATAAGATGTTCATACCCTTCTGGCAGGATTCAAATGAATAAGAAACAGGAGTGGAAATAGTGACCAATATTCTCTCCCCCCACCATCTTCAGAGCTGGTCTTAAATGTTAACTGTACATCGGCAACTATTTACCCTGGTTCAGATTAGCTGATATTACGTCATTGATCTTTTTCTAATTAAATAGAGGGATAAACAGGGAAAAAGTGAGAATTAATTAACTCAGACTGAATCAGAAAATCTGTTTTTCGTGTGGACACAACTGGGTTTGAACTGGTGACTTTGTTAACGCACTTTGGGTCAGTACATCAACACTAAACGTTCTAATGGGTTTGTAACGCTGCTATATAGACTGGCTTAGAAATAGCTGTCTCTACAAGCTAGAAGGTTGTGTACACAAGATCCAGTGCAAAGACCTGAACACAAAAGTCCTAGCCAGCACTTCAGCACCATGAAAGAAAGAGTGCTGCAGTGTCAAAAGGTTTCACCTTTTGGGTCACACTTCAAAATTTTCCAGCTTCTTGTATAAATAAGAGATCTTGTGGCACTCTGTCAAAGAGCAGCAGGAGTGTTCTCCGGTGGTTGCTCAACCAACATAACAGAAGTAAACTGGTCATTATTTAATTGGTATTTTTGATAGCTTGTATGTAAATCTCACCACAGGGACTACACTTCACTAGTTGTAAGTCGCACTAGGATGCTGCAGTCACAAAAGGGCTATAAAAATGCAAGTTACTTAATAGATAAATCTTACTTAGAACATACAGTGCAGATAACAGACCATTCAGCACAACTAGTCTACAGGCTCCACGTGAGATTTTAACTGGACAAAAAACATGCACAGCGAACCTCATTGTTAAAAAAAAAAAAGCATCAACAGACTTATTTGCAAATTCCTCCAGTTTTATACCTAGTACCACACCATTTGTTCCTTATCCCCTGTTCATTACTTCATTCAATCATTGGCAATTCAGCCGAATTCACTGAAATTTCTGTTCTTAAGTTTCTTCACTTCATTTTCTCTTGCCTCCTTTTTAAACATTCTGAAAATCCATCCTTCAAGGTCCTCCTCCTAATCTCAAGACACTGAAGGTGCCCTATGAATGCAAGAGGTTGCTACTTTTGTATCTTATCACACACACACTCAGTGGATAGTTCAATGAATAGGATGATGTAATTTAAAAGATGTCATCAGTTCAACTACAAACCCTAAGCCCTCCCAATCCCAATAGCAAGTTTCCTAAATCAGCCACCAGAGGAGCAGTCCTTACTAAGCATCAGAGAGAAGAAAACAAATCAAAAAAGGTATCAATTCTTGCTTATGCACCCACTAGTTGCTCAGTTCTGCTAATTAACAAACCTACATAGGGAAACTCAGTGCTAAAGATATCAAACATGCACAAGAAAAGCTTAGCCCCCCTCTTGTTTTGGTACTCACCGCAGAATCAGTGGGAAGGTCTGTGTCCCATTTTCTAGATTTGTACTCCCCTCCTCCATTCCAACGGAAGGAGCTCATACAACCACCATGTGCAAGTTCTGCAATAAACCAAGCCACTTAAAAAGGGATCCTGAGCTTCAATACAGATGACTAATGAAGAAAGTAGCATGGCTAGAGATGCTTCAGTCATTTCAAACTCCTTGCCCTCCACAACATTTCTCCAATCATCTGTAACAGAACTGTGTTAGGACCAAGGAATAGTTTCCTCAGGGGTCAATATTGGAACCCTTACCTTTCCTGACATACATTAATGATTTAGAACGACGTGTGCAGAGGGTAATCTCAAAGTTTGTAGATGATACAAAACTTGGAAGCATTGTAAACAGCGAGGATGACATTTTAGACCTTCAAAGTCTGTGGAGGGGGTAGATGGGTGGCAAATGAAGTTCAATGAAGTGTGAGGGGGTGCATTTTGATAATAACATGAAGTAGGGGTTATAATACTCAAATAGGTGCAGAGCAGAGGGACTTGAATGCAAGATAACAAGCGTGGGGCTGAATGAACACAGCAGGTCAAGCAGCATCATAGGAGCAGGAAAACTTGACGTTTCGGGCCTAGACCCTTC